>CM038711.1:2166939-2244439 GCA_021613375.1 Megaleporinus macrocephalus | reverse complement strand
GTTACTTTGTATTGTATGTCTGATTATTTACATCTGTTCTAATCAGATCTGCTCTTCTTACTGGTGAACGCAGCGTGTGGTTGTGTACCTACGCTTGCTGCTGACGTGTGGGCGGAGCTTCATTCACACTGAACGAATCTCACACAGTCGAGTACAGAAGCAGACGGACTGCATTTGGAATAAACTGTGTTTTGATTGTAACATGATGTCCCTGTCCAGTGATTTTGGAGTGTTTCTATTGGTCTGTTCATCGTGTAACTGTGAATCAGTAGGTAAAAGTGCAGATCTGGGATCAGGGTTTTCTTCCAGTGTCTTCATTAATAAGACTGGGACAATGTGGAGACAGTGGACTCTGATTATGTGGAAGAACTGACCCCAGATCAGCACTTTTCCCTCCGATTCCGCAGTGATTCATCCTTTGCGGCCGCAGTTGTAATTAATCAAGCAGCTGACGCCTACTGTTCTCAGCAGCTGTCTGCTCGTCCTTGGTTGAGTCTTTCAGGGACTCATATTCCCTCTGCATCTTGGCAGCCTCTTCTTTTGTGTTGTCATCCTCATCTGTCGCTTTGCCTGAAACAAAAATGAAAGTTACTAATCTCATCTACACTGTAATACTATAATATATACTATATATACTATAATACTACAATATATACCATATATACACTATTATACTACAATACATACTATAATACTACAACATATACTATATATACCCTACAATACTACAATAAATACTATAAATACAATACAATACTACAATACATACTATAATACTACTATATATACTATAAATACACTACAATACTACAATACTACAACATGTACTATATATACCCTACAATACTACAATACATACTATAATACTACAATAAATACTATAAATACACTACAATACTACAATACATACTATAATACTACTATATATACTATAATACTACAATATATAATACTACAACATATACTATATATACACTACAATACTACAATACATACTATAATACTACTATATATACTATAATACTACAATATATAATACTACAACATATACTATATATACACTACAATACTACAATACATACTATAATACTACTATATATACTATAAATACACTACAATACTACAATACTACAACATATACTATATATACCCTACAATACTACAATACATACTATAATACTACAATAAATACTATAATTACACTACAATACTACAATACATACTATAATACTACAATAAATACTATAAATACACTACAATACTACAATACATACTATAATACTACAATATATATTATAAATACACTACAATACTACAATACCTACTATAATACTACAATATATAATACTACAACATGTACTATATAAACATTACAATACATTGTTTAATATTAAAATATATAGTACTACAACATATACTATATATGCACTAAGACACATACTATAATACTACAATATGTACTATATAAACACTAAAATACATTGTTTAATATTAAAATATATAGTGCTACAACATATACTAAATATACACTACAATACTACAATATATATTATTAATATATAAAGTGTCTGACCTGTAGGGGGCGTAACGCGGATGGGGCCCAGGGCTTTTCCCAACTTGTTCTTGGTCTGCATGGCAATCATGGCATCCAGATTTTCTGAAAGAGAGAAATGTATGTGTTGAGAATACAAGCCTTAGTTTATTATCACAATACCTACATTTAGAGTTATACATTCAACCTAATGAGAAACTGTAACTCAGTTTATATACAATACCTACATTTAGAGTTATACATTCAACCTAATGAGAAACTGTAACTCAGTTTATATACAATACCTACATTTAGAGTTATACATTCAACCTAATGAGAAACTGTAACTCAGTTTATATACAATACCTACATTTAGAGTTATACATTCAACCTAATGAGAAACTGTAACTCAGTTTATATACAATACCTACATTTAGAGTTATACATTCAACCTAATGAGAAACTGTAACTCAGTTTATATACAATACCTACATTTAGAGTTATACATTCAACCTAATGAGAAACTGTAACTTAGTTTATATACAATACCTACATTTAGAGTTATACATTCAACCTAATGAGAAACTGTAACTCAGTTTATATACAATACCTACATTTAGAGTTATACATTCAACCTAATGAGAAACTGTAACTCAGTTAATATACAATACCTACATTTAGAGTTATACATTCAACCTAATGAGAAACTGTAACTCAGTTTATATACAATACCTACATTTAGAGTTATACATTCAACCCAATGAGAAACTGTAACTCAGTTTATATACAATACCTACATTTAGAGTTATACATTCAACCTAATGAGAAACTGTTACTTAGTTTATATACAATACCTACATTTAGAGTTATACATTCAACCTAATGAGAAACTGTAACTCAGCTTATATACAATACCTACATTTAGAGTTATACATTCAACCTAATGAGAAACTGTTACTTAGTTTATATACAATACCTACATTTAGAGTTATACGTTCAATCTTGCACACGGCTAACATGAAGCTATCTATTCAATATTAGAATCAATAGCATTTCTGAAAAAACTATTACTTCAAGTCGTTTCACGCTAACTTCATAAACGCTCCCAGAGACGCAAACATGAATAAACCACCGGCCGTGTTTTCCCGTCTCCAAACTGTTTGTCCTCTACATATAATTACAGCCTGTCACTGCCGTCCTCAGCGCAGGGCATTAGCAGGGACGGCTGGATTAGTGGACAGTGACAGGTGACTCATCTCCTGTTTAAATCTCACCAGCCACCCGTTTCCAGGCGACCGCAGCCTTACGTCTCTGTTTACACACCTTCGCTTTGCACATTTGCAATATAGGCTGCCGCAATAAACCTGGGGGTTGCCAGGGAAACCCCTCTGTCATGCAACGGGGCTCAAAAATCCTTATCTGTGCTTTTCGTTAATGAGATCTGTCGCCTCATCAGGCTCGGACAAGAGCAAACAGACCAATCAGCTGCACGGAACTGTCTGCAGGCCAGTCATTCTAACAGCTGCAGTGACCTCAACACACCGGCAGATACATTTCACCCTTCAACGATTACTTTCTGAACAAGAAAACCATCTACCAGCGCTACATTCAACCTAATGAGAAACTGTAACTCAGTTTATATACAATACCTACATTTAGAGTTATACATTCAACCTAATGAGAAACTCTAACTCAGTTTATATACAATACCTACATTTAGAGTTATACATTCAACCTAATGAGAAACTGTAACTCAGTTTATATACAATACCTACATTTAGAGTTATACATTCAACCTAATGAGAAACTCTAACTCAGTTTATATACAATACCTACATTTAGAGTTATACATTCAACCTAATGAGAAACTGTAACTCAGTTTATATACAATACCTACATTTAGAGTTATACATTCAACCTAATGAGAAACTGTAACTCAGTTTATATACAATACCTACATTTAGAGTTATATATTCAACCTAATGAGAAACTGTAACTCAGTTTATATACAATACCTACATTTAGAGATATACATTCAACCTAATGAGAAACTGTAACTCAGTTTATATACAATACCTACATTTAGAGTTATACATTCAACCTAATGAGAAACTGTAACTCAATTTATATACAATACCTACATTTAGAGTTATACATTCAACCTAATGAGAAACTGTAAACTCAGTTTATATACAATACCTACATTTAGAGTTCTACATTCAACCTAATGAGAAACTGTAACTCAATTTATATACAATACCTACATTTAGAGTTATACATTCAACCTAATGAGAAACTGTAACTCAGTTTATATACAATACCTACATTTAGAGTTATACATTCAACCTAATGAGAAACTGTAACTCAGTTTATATACAGTACCTACATTTAGATTTACACATTCAACCTAATGAGAAACTGTAACTTAGTTTATATACAATACCTACATTTAGAGTTATACATTCAACCTAATGAGAAACTGTAACTCAGTTTATATACAATACCTACATTTAGAGTTATACATCCAACCTAATGAGAAACTGTAACTCAGTTTATATACAATACCTACATTTAGAGTTATACATTCAACCTAATGAGAAACTGTAACTCAGTTTATATACAACACCTACATTTAGAGTTATACATTCAACCTAATGAGAAACTGTAACTCAGTTTATATTTATATATATATATATATATATATATATATATATATATATATATATATATATATATATATATATATATATATATATATATATACTGATGGAGAGAGATGGATATCTGCTGGCGTGAGGCTGGGCTGTGTTTCTGTGCTGAGGCGCTCACACACACATAAACGATGTCCGAGTTAATTGACTGTCTGTCAGTGTCAGTGTCTGAGTGAGTGTTTGTAGATTTCCAGTTTTCAGGGTTACATAACATGATATATCGCACGACCCCAATCAGACTAATACGCAAATCAGACAACAGCCTCAAAACTCCACCAATATCAGAGAAAGTCTGAGCGCTGCTTTCCCAGAACCAGGCTACGGCTAATTCTAGACAAAACAGAGCCTCCAGTGGGGACTGAGCGCTGACACCGCCATTCAGTGCATGACTAATTCAGCGTCCTCAGCAAGGCCTAATTCATGTCTGGGAAACTGGCACAGTTCACACAGCCTGAAACCCACTAGTTTCAAATAAAACTCATGTAGTTTAGGCCTGAGATCAACAACAACACAGGTTCAGTGTAATACTTAGCATTGAATCAGTGGTGTGAGTTAAGACTTTACATCGTTTTAACTAGGGATGCACCGATACCACTTTTTCCTTACCGATACCAATACCAGCTTTTCAGGTATCTGCCGATATAGAGTACCGATACCGATACCAACTCTGACTTAAATGCTCGATATATGGCTATAAATCCTGATATTTATAGTGTTCCACTTTTTATATGTTGTATTTTTTATGTCTCTTCCTGAATAAGATATAATAATCTTGAAAGAACCATTTACTGGTTGAGTAACTGCACATTAAAAAGTTTCAGAGCTATGAAAAAATAAAAATAGCCACAATGCAGAAACACACACAGCCATTTAGTCAATAAACGTAATGGTACTGACGCTCCCTATTGCCGATACGATACTGTGTGTAAGTGCCAGTATCGGTGCCGATACTGATATGGTATCACTGGTTTTATCATTTGTTCTTCGTTTGGCTTGTACTGTAGTTTTCCATTGTGATATCTCATGACCAATAGAAATGCCCCAAGGATGCACCTGGAAGGATTTCTGGTTCCACTGACTTACACTGAAAGTAGAGACAGTGTTTGTCCTCTCCTGTAAAGTAGCTGTACTCTATAGGGACTCTATACGGTGGTCTGACGAAGCTCCCCACCAACTGTGGGTCGATGCGTCTAGCACTGCCCCCCCATGGTCTCCAGCGGTATTGCTCCATCCCGTCTGTATCCGTAAGCTTTCCGAGAACAAATGTATGTACGGAATGAACGCAGAGTCACATGACTACACATCACTAACCGTTTCTTAATCGTCCAGTGTAGAACCTAAGACTGTTCTAGATACTGTGGAGTCCACAAACTGAGTTCTTGTTTGTGAGGCGTGTAGCTACGTGTCATTTGTGCCTCTAAAAGTCGAGTCAGAGCGTAGACTCATAGTCTTTAACCATTTATAGATCACATGCATTAAAGATACCCTTTCCTCATGTATATATATATAGGAACAAAAAAAAATAGGAACAACTTAACAACCACCTATGGACAGCTGTGGAACAGCTATACTCACACACACTGTCACACAAACACACACATACACACACACACACAGCTATGGAACAGCTATACTCACACACACTGTCACACAAACACACACATACACACACACACACACACACACAGCTATGGAACAGCTATACTCACACACACTGTCACACAAACACACACATACACACACACACACACACACAGCTATGGAACAGCTATACTCATATGTATATATATATATATATATATATATATATATATATATATATATATACATACACACACACACACAAAATCATTCTATGCTTACAAATTCCTATAAAATATTCTAAGAATTCCTAACACACTTAGTGTAATCTAAAAATGAGTTACTAGATTCATAGACTTATTGTAAAAATAATCGTTAGATTAATCGATTATGAAATGAATAGTTATAGTATTTGACTGTGAATTATCCTCGAGCATAAAAAAGTTGCTATATAAATAAAAGCCATGATGAAGATGATTCTGCTTGAGCTTTAGAATAAAAAGAAAACGAGTTCACTTTAAGCACCAGCTTAAAATAAACCTGATTCAGTTTAAGCTCTAGGTCGAAAGTGATTCCCTTCATGTTTTAGATGAGAGTGAAACTGATTTAGATATAAACTCAGTTTAGTTTAAGCATCTGCTACAGCCTCAGTTTAA
The DNA here is from genome assembly GCA_021613375.1 of Megaleporinus macrocephalus. Lineage (NCBI taxonomy): Eukaryota > Metazoa > Chordata > Actinopteri > Characiformes > Anostomidae > Megaleporinus > Megaleporinus macrocephalus. The sequence goes on along the minus strand of CM038711.1, from coordinate 2,237,960 downwards.
TCCTTAGACTGAAATTAAACTGATACACCATCACCGCAACGCTCCACAAACACAAAGCAGTGATCCGCCTCGTATCCCTCCTCCCTGAGTAAACACTGATCTGAGTGATCTGCTTTCATTTCCTGATAAGACGTGTACAATATTTCTGTAATAATTCAGAATAAATACCTTCCAGCCATAAAACCACCAACACTTAAACCCAGGATATGAAGACAGACCAGAAGAGAAGCCTCATCTAAACATCAGAGCTCCGTGAGTGAGTGTGTGTGAGTGTGTGTGTGAGTGTGTATGTGAGTATGACAGTGTGTGTGTGAGTGTATGTGAGTGTGTGTGTGTGTTTGTGTGACAATGTATGTGAGTGTATGTGTGTATGTGAGTATGTGTGTGTTTGTGTAAGTGTGTGTGAGTTTAAGTGAGTATGTGTGTGTTTGTGTGACAATGTGTGTGTGTGTCTGAGTGTGTGTGTGAGTGTGAGTATGAGTGTGTTTGTGAGTATGTGTGTGTTTGTGTGACAGTGAGTGTGTGTGTGTGTGTGTTTGTGTGACTGTGTGTGTGTGTGTGTGTGATTGAGTGTGTTTGTGTGACAGTGTGTGTGTGTGTGTGAGTGTGAGTATGAGTGTGTTTGTGAGTATGTGTGTGTTTGTGTGACAGTGTGTGTGTGTGTGTGTGTGTATGTGAGAATGTGTGTGTTTGTGTGACAATGTGTGTGTGTGTGTGTGTGACTGTATGTGAGTATGTGTGTGTTTGTGTGACAGTGTGTGTGTGTTTGTGTGACAGTGTGTGTGTGTGTGTGTGTGTGTGTTTGTGTGACAGTGTGTGTCTGTTCCTAGGCCACATTATGGTGTCCCAGGTGGTTGTTAAGCTGTTCCTAGGCCACGTTATGGTGTCCCAGGTGGTTGTTAAGCTGTTCCAATGCCACGTTATGGTGTCCCAGGTGGTTGTTAAGCTGTTCCTAGGCCACGTTATGGTGTCACAGGTGGTTGTTAAGCTGTTCCTAGGCCACGTTATGGTGTCCCAGGTGGTTGTTAAGTTGTTCCTAGGCCACATTATGGTGTCCCAGGTAGTTGTTAAACTGTTCCTAGGCCACGTTATGGTGTCCCAGGTGGTTGTTAAGCTGTTCCAATGCCACATTATGGTGTCCCAGGTGGTTGTTAAGCTGCTCCTAGGCCACGTTATGGTGTCCCAGGTGGTTGTTAAGCTGTTCCTAGGCCACGTTATGGTGTCACAGGTGGTTGTTAAGCTGTTCCTAGGACACGTTATGGTGTCCCAGGTGGTTGTTAAGTTGTTCCTAGGCCACATTATGGTGTCCCAGGTAGTTGTTAAACTGTTCCTAGGCCATGTTATGGTGTCCCAGGTGGTTGTTAAGCTGTTCCTAGGCCACGTTATGGTGTCCCAGGTGGTTGTTAAGCTGTTCCTAGGCCACGTTATGGTGTCCCAGGTGGTTGTTAAGCTGTTTCTAGGACATGTTATGGTGTCCCAGTTAATGCTAAGTTGTAAAACTGTATGCTGTATGAAAGCTGTCTATGCTATCAGTCCCCAAAATCCTGTGGTTCTAGCTTGAAAACTGAGACTTGTGAAAATAATAAAAAAGAAAAATAACAATCTATTTTGACTTTATCTATTTTGAATAATGTAATACATTAAGTGATCTGTGACAGCTCTTCTGCCCCCCTCCAACTCCCACATCTCCCCTCTGCCTTCCACATCCCCCACCCCTCAATTTACTTCAGTGGTGGATAGAAAGAGAGACAGATCGAAAGGTTAGATGGAGCTGTGATAAGGGTGGTCTGCTTTTCACGTGTGCACAAAAGAACACCCCCCCCTTCCCACACACACACACCACTGCACAGCCAGATAAGAAACGTTGTGTATAGATTTAAACACTCACTATGACAACCACTCTACACAGCCCCCGCAAACCCCCCATAGGCAGTCTGTGATTGGCCATGCATTTCAGGAAAAGTGGAGTATTTACATAAACGCTACCTGAGGCTTCACGTCTACAGCAGTGAGTCTCTGACCTCACCGTGATCCAGTTCAGACTCGGTTCTGCTATCATTCACAATCAACCATATACTAAACAGTGGTGCTCGTGTCTCTCAGCCAATCAGAATGATCCAACGTTGCTTTGCACACTGTTGCACACTCTCACATACAGACTACATTACCCACAATTCCAGTAACACATTTCAGAGCTGAATGTACAGCCAACAGTCTTACCCAGGTAGGACACGCCCTCCTCAGGTGTGATGGTGCCGTACTTGACCATCATCTTAACGAAGTCGATGAGCGTTTTCATGATGGTGATCAGAGTCTCTCGCTCCTCGGCGTCTTGCTCTAAAACACAAACGCCAGCAGTCGAGTTATGTAACCAAGTGCATATATGAGCGATTGTTTAAGCAGGTTCTAGATAACTGAGTGTGAGTGGTAGTGTAAGCAGGTTCTACATAACTGAGTGTAAGTGGTAGTGTAAGCAGGTTGTAGATAACTGAGTGTGAGTGTAAGCAGGTTCTAGATAACTGAGTGTGATTGGTAGTGTAAGCAGGTTCTAGATAACTGAGTGTGAGTGGTAGTGTAAGCAGGTTCTAGATAACTGAGTGTGAGTGTAAACAGGTTGTAGATAACTAAGAAAGAATATAAGTTATTGTTTAAGCAGGTTGTAGATAACTGAGCGTGAGGAAGAGTGGTAGTGTAAGCAGGTTCTAGATAACTGAGTGTGAGTGGTAGTGTAAGCAGGTTCTAGATAACTGAGTGTGAGTGTAAACAGGTTGTAGATAACTAAGAAAGAATATAAGTTATTGTTTAAGCAGGTTGTAGATAACTGAGCGTGAGGAAGAGTGGTAGTGTAAGCAGGTTCTAGATAACTGAGTGTGAGTGTAAACAGGTTGTAGATGACTAAGTAAGAATATGAGTGATTGTTTAAGTAGGTTGTAGATAACTGAGTGTGAGTGGTAGTGTAAGCAGGTTGTAGATAACTGAGTGTGAGTGGTAGTGTAAGCAGGTTCTAGATAACTGAGTGTGAGTGGTAGTGTAAGCAGGTTCTAGATAACTGAGTGTGAGTGTAAACAGGTTGTAGATAACTAAGAAAGAATATAAGTTATTGTTTAAGCAGGTTGTAGATAACTGAGCGTGAGGAAGAGTGGTAGTGTAAGCAAGTTCTAGATAACTGAGTGTGAGTATGAGTGGTAGTGTAAGCAGGTTCTAGATAACTGAGTGTGAGTATGAGTGTAGACAGACTGTAGATAACTAAGTAAGAATATGAGTGGCAGTGTAAGCAGGCTCTAGATAACTAGGTGTGGATAAAAGAAGGTTCCGGTTAGTTGTTTGGAACGTTAAACAGTGGCGGCAGCTTCACACCAGAACTCTTTACTGATAGACTCACTGTATTTCAAATACGTGTTAATGTCTGATATACATGCACAGATAAAACATATGGACAAGCATGCACAAGAATTAGCTTAGTGCTAATAGAGTATTAGAAACTCCATAGAGGCGCTAGCAGAAATTGGCATTATCGTAGCGTTGTTAACCTTTTCGTGTTTTGTCCCACGCAGTGCGTGACTGTTAAGGGTTTGAGAAAATATTGAAATATCGAATATCGGGATATTATATTTAGTGATACTGTATCGATTCTCAAAAACACAGTATCAATACACAGAATTCTGGCAGACAGTGAATCATTGTGTGTTGTGTTTAAACCTGTGACCACTAGATGGCAGTGTTGTAATCCATTTTCAGCTCCACTCCAACATTAACAAGCAGCACAAGGGCGCAGTGCTATTGTAAGTATTGATAAACCTGTTCATACAGTGGTGTGTTTTAATAGTAGGATTTGAAAAATCACAGTATATGGCTCTGCCTGCAGTATCGCGATATATCACGATATTTTAAATCGTGACCGCTGTATCACGATATGTATTGTATCGCCAGGTTCTTACTGATACACAGCCCTAGTGACCGTACCTGAGTCCAGGCTCTTCAGCAGTCTGTAGAAGTTAGGGAAGTACTGCAGGTCTTGCAGACCGTCCTCTGGACTCAGCTCGTTTCTGTCGTTCCCTTCACTCACTCCGTCCCACGACTCCACCGCCGCATCATCAACATCTCTACTCTCTTCATCCTGCTCTTCATTACCTGCATCCTCATCATCACCAGCGTCCTCTTCCTCATCCAACCGCCGACTCGGCCTGTCCTCCTCATCCTGGAGAGAGTGTACTACATTTAGTTTGTCCCACTTAATAACAGTTAATAACAGTTAATAACAGTATCCACTGTATCAGCTCCACTGACCATACAGAAGCTCCACTTCCAGACTGGAGTTCATCTGATTCTCTGTATACTTTATTACTCTGTTCTTTAATGATCAGGACCCCCACAGGACCACCACAGAGCAGATACTATTAGGGAGGTGGGTCATTCTCAGCACTGCAGTGACACTGACGTGGTGGTGGTGTGTTAGTTAGTGTGTGTTGTGCTGGTGTGAGTGGATCAGACACAGCAGTGTCACTGCTGGACTGAGAATCGTCCACCAATCAAAACTATTCGGACAGCAGTGTCCTGTGGGCGGCGTCCTGTGCCCACTGATGAAGAACTAGAGGAACACAAACTGTGCAGCAGCAGATGAGCTACTGTCTCTGACTTTACATCTACAAGGTGGACCAGCAAGTAGTAGGAGTGTCTAATAGAGTGGACAGTGAGTGGACACAGTGTTTAAACACTCCAGCAGCAGCACTGCTGTGTCTGATCCACTCACACCAGCACCACACACACTAACAAACCACTAGCATGTCTCCTCCCTAATAGTATCTGCTCTGTGGGGGTCCTGTGGGGGTCCTGATCATTAAAGAACAGAGTAATAAAGTATACAGAGAATCAGATGAACTACAGTCTGTAAGTGGAGCTCCTGTATGGTCAGTGGAGCTGATATGTTTGTCATATGTATTACAGTGTATATGTATTAACACGCTCTCCTCTCTTACCCTGTTCTCCTCTGGGTTCTCCTCACTGTCGGTGGTCCTGGTACCCAGATCCTCGATCTCGTTCTCTTTGGCGTTTTTGGTGATCAGATCCTGCAGAGCTTCAGCAACTTCATACTCCAGCGTGTCTGCCTGACTTTCAGTTATCTACCCACACACACACACACACACACACACACACACACACACACACACACACACACACACACACAGAGTGTGAGCTCCCCGTATGTGAGCTCTGTTTTAAAGCTGAGGAGTAGGAGGGAGTAGGAGGTGTCTAAAAATGAACAGAAGGCCTGAACAAGCCAGGGATGAAAAGAGAGAACAGAGGAGTGGAATTTAAGCGGACGGACGCAGCCAGACCAAAACTTCTGCTACTGCTTTGACACCCCCTCATCACCGGTCACTCTCTTTTTCTTTTTTAGAGGAGATAATGAGAAAGAGAAGGTGAAAGTGAGAGAGGGAGCGTAAACAGGACAAATAGAGTGATACAGAGCAAGTGTGAGAGACAAAAAGAGTGAATGAGACAGAGAGAGAGAGAGAGAGAAAGAGACAGAGGGTGAGGAAAGAGAGACAGAGACACAAAGACAGATAAAATGAGAGATAAAAAGAGAGAGGGAAGGAAAGTGAGCCCTCAGACTAAGCTGGACAGTTGAGCTCTGAGACTGAACTGGACAGTTGAGCTCTGAGACTGAACTGGACAGTTGAGCTCTGAGACTGAACTGGACAGTTGAGCTCTGAGACTAAGCTGGACAGTTGAGCTCTGAGACTGAACTTGACAGTTGAGCTCTGAGACTGAACTGGACAGTTGAGCTCTGAGACTGAACTGGACAGTTGAGCTCTGAGACTAAGCTGGACAGTTGAGCTCTGAGACTAAGCTGGACAGTTGAGCTCTGAGACTGAACTGGACAGTTGATCTCTGAGACTGAACTGGACAGTTGAGCTCTGAGACTGAACTGGACAGTTAAGCTTTGAGACTGAACTGGACAGTTGAGCTCTGAGACTGAACTGGACAGTTAAGCTCTGAGACTGAACTGGACAGTTGAGCTCTGAGACTGAACTGGACAGTTGAGCTCTGAGACGAAGCTGGACAGTTAAGCTCTGAGACTGAACTGGACAGTTGAGCTCTGAGACTGAACTTGACAGTTGAGCTCTGAGACTGAACTGGACAGTTGTGCTCTGAGACTGAACTGGACAGTTGAGCTCTGAGACTGAACTGGACAGTTGAGCTCTGACAATGAACTGGACAGTTGAGCTCTGACACTGAACTGGACAGTTGAGCTCTGAGACTGAACTGGACAGTTGAGCTCTGAGACTAAACTGGAGAGTTAAGCTCTGAGACTAAGCTAGACAGTTGAGCTCTGAGACTGAACTGGACAGTTGAGCTCTGAGACTGAACTGGACAGTTGAGCTCTGAGACTGAACTGGACAGTTGAGCTCTAAGACTAAACTGGACAGTTGAGCTCTGAGACTAAACTGGACAGTTGAGCTCTAAGACTGAACTGGACAGTTGAGCTCTGAGACTGACTGGACAGTTGAGCTCTGAGACTGAACTGGACAGTTGAGCTCTGAGACTGAACTGGACAGTTGTGCTCTGAGACTGAATTGGACAGTTGAGCTCTGAGACTGAACTGGACAGTTGAGCTCTAAGACTAAACTGGACAGTTGAGCTCTAAGACTGAACTGGACAGTTGAGCTCTGAGACTGACTGGACAGTTGTGCTCTGAGACTGAACTGGACAGTTGAGCTCTGAGACTGAACTGGACAGTTGAGCTCTGAGACTGAACTGGACAGTTGTGCTCTGAGACTGAATTGGACAGTTGAGCTCTGAGACTGAACTGGACAGTTGAGCTCTCAGACTGAACTGGACAGTTGAGCTCTCAGACTGAACTGGACAGTTGAACTCTGAGACTGAACTGGACAGTTGAGCTCTGAGACTGAACTGGACAGTTGAGCTCTGAGACTGAACTGGACAGTTGAGCTCTGAGACTGAACTGGACAGTTGTGCTCTGAGACTGAATTGGACAGTTGAGCTCTGAGACTGAACTGGACAGTTGAGCTCTGAGACTGAACTGGACAGTTGAGCTCTGAGACTGAACTGGACAGTTGAGCTCTGAGACTGAACTGGACAGTTGAGCTCTGAGACTGAACTGGACAGTTGAGCTCTGAGACTGAACTGGACAGTTGAGCTCTGAGACTGGACAGTTGAGCTCTGAGACTGAACTGGACAGTTGAGCTCTGAGACTAAGCTGGACAGTTGAGCTCTGAGACTAAACTGCACAGTTGTGCTCTGAGACTGAACTGGACAGTTGAGCTCTAAGACTGAACTGGACAGTTGAGCTCTAAGACTAAACTGGACAGTTGAGCTCTGAGACTAAACTGGACAGTTGAGCTCTAAGACTGAACTGGACAGTTGAGCTCTGAGACTGACTGGACAGTTGAGCTCTGAGACTGAACTGGACAGTTGAGCTCTGAGACTGAACTGGACAGTTGAGCTCTGAGACTGAACTGGACAGTTGTGCTCTGAGACTGAATTGGACAGTTGAGCTCTGAGACTGAACTGGACAGTTGAGCTCTAAGACTAAACTGGACAGTTGAGCTCTAAGACTGAACTGGACAGTTGAGCTCTGAGACTGACTGGACAGTTGTGCTCTGAGACTGAACTGGACAGTTGAGCTCTGAGACTGAACTGGACAGTTGAGCTCTGAGACTGAACTGGACAGTTAAGCTCTGAGACTGAACTGGACAGTTGAGCTCTGAGACTGAACTGGACAGTTGACCTCTGAGACTAAGCTGGACAGTTGAGCTCTGAGACTGAACTGGACAGTTGAGCTCTGAGACTGAACTGGACAGTTGAGCTCTGAGACTGAACTGGACAGTTGTGCTCTGAGACTGAATTGGACAGTTGAGCTCTGAGACTGAACTGGACAGTTGAGCTCTAAGACTAAACTGGACAGTTGAGCTCTAAGACTGAACTGGACAGTTGAGCTCTGAGACTGACTGGACAGTTGTGCTCTGAGACTGAACTGGACAGTTGAGCTCTGAGACTGAACTGGACAGTTGTGCTCTGAGACTGAATTGGACAGTTGAGCTCTGAGACTGAACTGGACAGTTGAGCTCTAAGACTAAACTGGACAGTTGAGCTCTAAGACAGAACTGGACAGTTGAGCTCTGAGATTGACTGGACAGTTGTGCTCTGAGACTGAACTGGACAGTTGAGCTCTGAGACTGAACTGGACAGTTGAGCTCTGAGACTGAACTGGACAGTTAAGCTCTGAGACTGAACTGGACAGTTGAGCTCTGAGACTGAACTGGACAGTTGACCTCTGAGACTAAGCTGGACAGTTGAGCTCTGAGACTGAACTGGACAGTTGAGCTCTGAGACTGAACTGGACAGTTGAGCTCTGAGACTGAACTGGACAGTTGTGCTCTGAGACTGAATTGGACAGTTGAGCTCTGAGACTGAACTGGACAGTTGAGCTCTAAGACTAAACTGGACAGTTGAGCTCTAAGACTGAACTGGACAGTTGAGCTCTGAGACTGACTGGACAGTTGTGCTCTGAGACTGAACTGGACAGTTGAGCTCTGAGACTGAACTGGACAGTTGAGCTCTGAGACTGAACTGGACAGTTGACCTCTGAGACTGAACTGGACAGTTGACCTCTGAGACTGAACTGGACTGCTCACCAGTCCCAGTTTGAGGAGTTTGGAGACGATCCTATCGAACACTCCTCTGTCGTCCTCCTCGTAGATCTTGTTGGCGATTTTCTGGACGATGTCCTCGGCCGTCAGCGGAGTTCCGTCCAGCTGACGAAAGCTCTCCGGATCGTCTGGAAGAGGTCACATGACGGCGTAATTAAAAATAGCCTTTGAACGATTAAAGCCAGAACTCTGAAAGCTGGAGCTTCAGAGGAGCCTGACTGCGTTTGAAGTCAGTGTGTCCTTCACAGTGAAGCGCTGTGTTTCTCCTCCGTCTGTGTGTGTGTGTGTGTGTTTAAGGTCATCTCCAGCATCTGCTCCGTGTCTGTGTGGTGTCTGGCTCTGATTCTGGTTTGGTCCAGCCCTGGTTGACCTGTTTGACCTTCTGAAACCGTGTGTATCTGCCCACTTCAGCGCAGAGCTGTAGGTCCTGAGATGCTGATGGAGATTACAGTAACTCAGGCTGCACTGAGGAGGTATTAAATTTCTGCTGCTCCTCAAAAAGCTTCTCCTTATTCCACTCCATAGCAACAACCACACTGAACTACAGGTTGAGTGAGCTGTCCCTGGTGCTGAATGGACACCTTCAGATCTGTGATCTTTGAGCATGTTGTTCAATGTGGTTGTTGTTGTAACTTTCTGTGTCGATAACGTTTGAACCATAAGAGATATTACAAATCTGATTACACCAATCAATTTCTGAGACAGTTCTGGTCTTCTTTGATCTGCTACATGGCCACCTTCCCATTGGACAAACTTTCCCTTGATCCAACATAGCCTAAAAGATAGGCCCCCCCCACCCGTTACTTGCTGAGGTATTCAGATACATCATTCTTCTGGAATATAAGGATGTCCTGAGACTTTTGACTCACCCTGTAGATTAGATACTAGATGACGACCACAACTAGTGAAAAAGCAACATACATACATAAACCTGTCCATGTAGCCTACAGCAGTGTAGCCCCGCCCATTCCCACTGAAGTTATAAGGAGAGTTTGATGAGCTAGACGTAATCAGAAGAGCTCATTTGCATATTCGCATACAAAGGTGTTTGAACTGTTTTCTATAGTTCAAAACATAATCAGACGAAAGTAGATCTCTGTACCGTCTGAGTGACAATGGAGTCCAAACTCTGAAGAGATGGTTCTGTAACCCTTTCCAGTCTGAGGAACATCAGCAGCTGGTGTTCTTCAGTATCTCCTGTGTTGGTGCTGATACACTTCCACAAACTCGTGTTCTGGAGATCCGACTTTGATCTCAGTTCTTTAAATAAAACAGGACTCTCACCTGATCACCATCCCATTGACTGAAACAGCTGATTCTAATTTTCAGATTAACCCTTTGATGCTCAAGCTGGTTCAAAAGTGACCGGACTGATATTATATACTCTGTATCTTTAAATTAATTTATTCATTTAAGCTTCTAACAGCATCATTAACACCCAACACGGCTCAGAATTAACCCCTATGTGTTCACTACGGAGTTTAATAGGAACTGTTAAAACAGTTTGTAAACATTTGCAGTCGGGAACATATTTACAAACTGTTTTTGTTCATGAAGTAAATAAATAAGAATAATAATAAAATAATGATTTAAGATCAAAAACAAGACTTTTAATGAACATACTGAACATTAAATAATGAAATAAACTGATTTTAATAGATTTACCAAAGAGATACTCAGCAGTACATACAGTAACATAGGAACTGAATGCTGTGCATTCAAATGGGTTTGTTTGGCTTGTGCATCAAAGGGTTAACTGATAATCTTAGAGGTTCACTCAGTTTTACCCTCACAGATATAAACTGGACACTGGATCATTACCATCAATAAATAAATAAGCAGGTCTAATATTTCAGTCTTGTTTGTTTAATTTGGTTCTCTTCATCTACTTTTAGGATCTGTGTAGGAAAATCTTTTTTTTTTTTTTTTTTTTGTCATGTCTGGTAATTTGCTCAATCGGAATGATGATCCGAACGCACTGATGTACCAAACATATTTGCTTCTACAAGAACAGCTCTATAGGTTTCTATAGCCTATTCTTGATAATGTTTGTATTTTTATTTATTTTTTAATTAGCAATTTGCGCCAGGACTGACAGGCAATAAAGAAGGGGAAGAAAAAAAAAAAAATAATAAAAAGAAAAAAGAAAAAAAAGAAAAATAATAAAACAAAAAACACAAAATCGAGGTAGATATACATACACTATCGCTTAAAAGTTTAGTATCACTGTAGAATTTCATTTCCTGCAATTTTCATGCAATTTACAAACAATACTGTTCATTTCACAATGAATGTAAGTGTATCAGATGATTTTTAAAGAATAAAAATGTTTGTATTAAAGTCTATTTTTGTATAGAGGCTTATTTAGCATATAGTCCTATTATCAGCAATTCACAGTCCTGGATGTTATTGGACTAATTGGTTGTTAGGACACTCAATTGTGATCACAGCTGAAGAACATTCTACTAATAAGTGAGTATAAAAGGGAACAACATTCTAGGTTAGTTTAGTATCTGAAGATCAGCAGTTGATGGCCTGCTGACCGACTCACAATGACCAGAAAGAAACAACTTTCTTTAGAGACCCGTCAGTCCATTGTTGTGTTAAGGAAGAAGATCCTCCATTAAAACAAGAACATTTCACTGTGATCCCAAACTTTTGAGTGGTAGTGTATATATATATATTTTCACATATCTATACATATGCATATACATATATAGTGATCTGATTATGCTTTCTGAAGGTCTCCAAACTTTCAAGCACGGCTGTATATTTAACACATATACAATAAAAAAGAAGAAAAATGGAAATAAACAGTGAATTAGGACAAAAATGAGCCTGAACTGTGAGATATTGGCCCTTTAAGCATGTACCCGCTCAACGGAAGCCCTTCTAAAGGCTGAGATAAGAGCTTGTAGCTGATTGGTTGAAAGGTTTGCCCTGTAGTTTAATGGGATTTATCCGCTGTGGGTGCACTAACGCTGAACGCCAGCTCTCGTCAGCCGGCTTTATGTCTAACAGGGTTAAAGAGCCTCGACGTTTCAGCCTGACGCAGTTTTAGGAAGAGCAAACGATTCAGAGAGAGAAAAAAGGAGTTCAGTCAGAGCCTCAGGTAGTAAAAGTTCTTAAACCAGGACACACTCAGCTTCTACAGGCAGGTCACCCATCCATTCCACTGCTACCAGAACACGTTTATATACAATACCTACATTTAGAGTTATACATTCAACCTAATGAGAAACTGTAACTCAGTTTATATACAATACCTACATTTAGAGTTATACATTCAACCTAATGAGAAACTGTAACTCAGTTTATATACAACACCTACATTTAGAGTTATAGATTCAACCTAATGAGAAACTGTAACTCAGTTTATATACAATACCTACATTTAGAGTTATACATTCAACCTAATGAGAAACTGTAACTAAGTTTATATACAATACCTACATTTAGAGTTATACATTCAACCTAATGAGAAACTGTAACTCAGTTTATATACAATACCCACATTTAGAGTTATACATTCAACCTAATGAGAAACTGTAACTCAGTTTATATACAATACCTACATTTAGAGTTATACATACAACCTAATGAGAAACTGTAACTCAGTTTATATACAATACCTACATTTAGAGTTATACATTCAACCTAATGAGAAACTGTAACTAAGTTTATATACAATACCTACATTTAGAGTTATACATTCAACCTAATGAGAAACTGTAACTCAGTTTATATACAATACCCACATTTAGAGTTATACATTCAACCTAATGAGAAACTGTAACTCAGTTTATATACAATACCTACATTTAGAGTTATACATACAACCTAATGAGAAACTGTAACTCAGTTTATATACAATACCTACATTTAGAGTTATACATTCAACCTAATGAGAAACTGTAACTCAGTTTATATACAACACCTACATTTAGAGTTATACATTCTGTAAGCATTTTTAGCTGCTATGTGTGACTAAACATCGTGTGAAGTCAGAGGGCATTTATTTAAACTCTTCTGACACACGTTTAATTACATGCTGAGTTTAGCGGCTGCCTCATTACGTCCATAGGCCTGTAAGAGCGCCGGCAGTCTAGAGTGTGTGTGTCCTGGTGTGATAGGTGGGGGGGTGGGGGGGGCTTAATACTCCAAATGTCTCGAACAGCAGCCGGTGGAGGGATTATCTTCTCTCTCTCTCTCCCTCTCTCTCTCTCTCTCCTCTCTCTCTCTCTCTCTCTCTCCCTCTCTCTCTCTCTCTCTCTCTCTCTCTCTCTCTCTCGTCCAAATGCACACAACACAAAATGCCTCGGACAGCATCAGAGCTGACAATAAAGATCAACTCTCACACACACGCTTCCTGATTCACCTCCGAGTCTCTCTTAATCCCGTCTGCATCAACAGCTCCGTCCCTTTTTCTCGTGTTCACGATTCCAATATCCAAGCTCCGCCCACAAAGGTGTTGTTTCATAGCTGCTGTAAACAAGCTCTGTTCTGATTGGCTGCCATGTGTTGGGCTTCAGTAGTCTGGGTTGAATAGCTAGTGATCTGAACTGAATTCAGGACCAGCACTGCGTCTCTATGTTCTCCCACAACTTCTACTGCACCAACTATCCTACAGACTGTCTGCAGGAACACCACTCCACATCACTTCAACCAGAATGGAAGGGCATGGGCGCGGCCGAACTGCTGTAGGCTGAATGGGTGGAGCTAAACCGCTGTCAGCTGAATGGGTGGTGGGGCTAAACTGCTGTAGACTAAATGGGTGGAGCTTTACCACTGCAGGCTGAATGTGTGGAGCTAAACTGTTGTAGACTGAATGGGTGAAGTTAAACCACTGTAGGCTGAATGGGTGGAGGTAAGCCGCTTTAGGCTATATGGGTGGGGCTAAACAGCTGTAGACTGAATGGGTGGGTCTAAACTCCTGTAGATTGGAATGGGTGGAGCCAAACCGCTGTAGGCTGAATGGGTGGGGCTAAGCAGCTGTAGACTGAATGAGTGGGGCTAAACTGCTGTAGGCTGAATGGGTAGATCTAAAATCCTGTAGATTGAATGGGTGGAGCTAAACCGCTGTAGATTGAATGGGTGGAGCTAAACCACTGTAGGCTGAATGGCTGGAGCTAAACAGCTGTAGGCTGAATGGGTGGAGCTAAACTGCTGTAAACTAAATGGATGGAGCTTTACCACCGAATGATAAGCTGAATGGATGGAGCTAAACTGCTGTAGACTAAATAGGTAGAGCTAAACTGCTGTAGACTGAATAGGTGGAGCTAAACTGCTGTAGACTAAATAGGTGGAGCTAAACTGCTGTAGACTGAATAGGTAGAGCTAAACTGCTGTAGACTAAATGGGTGTAGACTGAATGATAGGCTGAATGAGTGGAGCTAAACTGCTATAAACTAAATGGATGGAGCTAAAACTGCTGTAGACTAAATGGGTGGAGCTTTACCACCGAATGATAAGCTGAATGGATGGAGCTAAACTGCTGTAGACTAAATAGGTGGAGCTAAACTGCTGTAGACTGAATAGGTAGAGCTAAACTGCTGTAGACTGAATAGGTGGAGCTAAACTGCTGTAGACTGAATAGGTGGAGCTAAACTGCTGTAGACTGAATAGGTGGAGCTAAACTGCTGTAGACTGAATGGGTTGACCTAAACTGCTGTAGACTGAATGGGTGGAGCTAAACTGCTGTAGGCTGAATGGGTGGAGCTTTTCCACAGTAGGCTGAATGGGTGGTGCTAAACCGCTATAGGCTGAATGGGTGCCTGGTATTTGTAGTTTTTACCCTGGTATTTGTAGTCCATGCCATTCTTGGTGGAGTCGTAGTCGTCTGCCACTCTCCTGTTCTTGGTTGAATCTGCCTCGTCGGGTAGAAATCGCTCTCCTGATTTGGGGGTTTCGTTGTTCGACTCTTTCGATTTCTCAGCCAGAGACTTCAACAGAGCGATGTCGTCACTGTCCGAGTCCGAGTCCGAGTCCGACTCCGCCTCAGACGGCTGTGTGGGTTTGGGTTCTAAAAGAAAAATGGTGAACACAAACCGAGGGTTATAGAGGCCTAGTTTCCATATATGGACTACTTTAGTTAGTAAGAATTAGTATTACTGCTCTTGGGCTCCCCCTACAGCCTACACAGTGTATTTCACTTTTACACCATTGTTTTAAGTCCGGATTGCACTCGTTGACAGGCTGAACGGACAGAACCCGACTCACTTGTACAAGCATCCATCAGACGTATAGACTACAGACTTAGTTTGGTGTAAATAACTGAATCATCGGGAATCATCTGTATCATCCACACATGCTGACTGATTCCGCCGGGAAGTAAAATGATGGGATTTTTATTCCAGGAGGTTCAAACCGTCAAGGCTAGTTTGTTGAGATGGACAAAGACTGACCAAACATTCTGGCGTGAGATTAATTTATTCCATTGCATGAAACGTGACTGGATGTACTTTTGGCATCCGGAAAAACAAAGCTCTGTCAAACAGGGACTCGGATAACATTCCAGCCTCAATCTTCCATAAATACCATTATCAGGGACGGACACTCTGCCGTAAGTGTTTCCTCGTTAGCCGTGAGACTGTCCAGCATCCTCCTATCTCTTTCAGCTCTCAAATAACAGCCAGTCCCAGATTTACTCTCTCTCTCTCTCTCTCTCTCTCTCTCTCTCTCTCTCTCTCTCTCTTCTTCCGACTCTTCTCAACCTCGGCCGTGATGTGCATGCTGGGAATACCGAGCTGCTTCTTCTCGTATAGTTACAGCAGCGGCTTCAGATCCATAGCTTTTAGTATGTGAGCTGTAAAGTATAACACAGTTCTCACGACAGGTCTCGCACACCCTCCTCCAGAGAGCACTATAGCCGGCGTTCCGGGCCCGGAGTGGGATTGACAGAGACTCTGGTCTCCATATTATAAGTCAGAGCTCCAGCAGAATCAATTTGGTGGAGCTCTGAGTTATTCTAAGGCAGCACTGTAGGCTACACAGACGCTACGTCGTTAATAAAAAAGGGAATTAACCGTTAAAATTCCATAGCAGTTTTCCATACGGGTCCTTTAAAAGGTTTTGGTGGTTTGACCTGGCTGTGGTGGTCACTCACCTGTCTTACTGACGCTGTCCGCCTCCGCTATCTGGTGAGCACAAAAACAGAGTCACATGAGACGCTGAGTTAAAGCCTGCATGGATTGTTTATTTATTTAATTTAGGAATGTGGGACAGAGCGTTCCTGGTGTTGTAACGTACTAGACGTGCTGGCGGGTTCCGTAAATCTGTTTGAGGATCTGTGCCTCGTTTCACGCTGACATGGTTTTGTTGCACCATATGGTGCGCGGTGTTGTACTGCGAGTGTGTAACAGTAGACAGAGCACCTCAAGAGATCTTCATAAAGACAGTGGATCTACATACTGCTGGACTGAGAATCGTCCACCAACCAAAACTATTCGGACAGCAGTGTCCTGTGGGCGGCGTCCTGTGTCCACTGATGAAGAACTAGAGGAACACAAACTGTGCAGCAGCAGATGAGCTACTGTCTCTGACTTTACATCTACAAGGTGGAGCAGCAAGTAGTAGGAGTGTCTAATAGAGTGGACAGTGAGTGGACACAGTGTTTAAACACTCCAGCAGCAGCACTGCTGTGTCTGATCCACTCACACCAGCACCACACACACTAACACAGTGTTCAGAATGACCCACCTCCTTAATAGTATCTGCTCTGTGGTGGTCCTGTGGGGGTCCTGATCATTAAAGAACAGAGTAATAAAGTATACAGAGAATCAGATGAACTACAGTCTGTAAGTGGAGCTACATGGTCAGTGGAGCTGATACAGTGGACAGTGAGTGGAGGTCCTGTACGGTCAGTGGAGCTGATACAGTGGACAGTGAGTGGAGGTCCTGTATGGTCAGTGGAGCTGATACAGTGGACAGTGAGTGGAGGTCCTGTATGGTCAGTGGAGCTGATACAGTGGACAGTGAGTGGAGGTCCTGTATGGTCAGTGGAGCTGATACAGTGGACAGTGAGTGGAGGTCCTGTATGGTCAGTGGAGCTGATACAGTGGACAGTGAGTGGAGGTCCTGTATGGTCAGTGGAGCTGATACAGTGGACAGTGAGTGGAGGTCCTGTATGGTCAGTGGAGCTGATACAGTGGATAGTGAGTGGAGGTCCTGTATGGTCAGTGGAGCTGATACAGTGGACAGTGAGTACCTGCTGCTGGAGCGGCCTCTCCTCGGTCAGCTGCCTGCTGGACTCCGTCTTTCCTGCAACACAGAACAAACAAAATTATACAGCTTTTATTAAACCAGTCTCACAACACAGTAGTTACAGTTTCTCATTAGGTTGAATGTATAACTCTAAATGTAGGTATTGTATATAAACTGAGTTACAGTTTCTCATTAGGTTGAATGTATAACTCTAAATGTAGGTATTGTATATAAACTGAGTTACAGTTTCTCATTAGGTTGAATGTATAACTCTAAATGTAGGTATTGTATATAAACTGAGTTACAGTTTCTCATTAGGTTGAATGTATAACTCTAAATGTAGGTATTGTATATAAACTGAGTTACAGTTTCTCATTAGGTTGAATGTATAACTCTAAATGTAGGTACTGTATATAAACTGAGTTACAGTTTCTCATTAGGTTGAATGTATAACTCTAAATGTAGGTATTGTATATAAACTGAGTTACAGTTTCTCATTAGGTTGAATGTATAACTCTAAATGTAGGTATTGTATATAAACTGAGTTACAGTTTCTCATTAGGTTGAATGTATAACTCTAAATGTAGGTATTGTATATAAACTGAGTTACAGTTTCTCATTAGGTTGAATGTATAACTCTAAATGTAGGTACTGTATATAAACTGAGTTACAGTTTCTCATTAGGTTGAATGTATAACTCTAAATGTAGGTATTGTATATAAACTTAGTTACAGTTTCTCATTAGGTTGAATCTATAACTCTAAATGTAGGTATTGTATATAAACTGAGTTACAGTTTCTCATTAGGTTGAATCTATAACTCTAAATGTAGGTGTTGTATATAAACTGAGTTACAGTTTCTCATTAGGTTGAATGTATAACTCTAAATGTAGGTATTGTATATAAACTGAGTTACAGTTTCTCATTAGGTTGAATGTATAACTCTAAATGTAGGTATTGTATATAAACTGAGTTACAGTTTCTCATTAGGTTGAATGTATAACTCTAAATGTAGGTATTGTATATAAACTGAGTTACAGTTTCTCATTAGGTTGAATGTATAACTCTAAATGTAGGTATTGTATATAAACTTAGTTACAGTTTCTCATTAGGTTGAATGTATAACTCTAAATGTAGGTACTGTATATAAACTGAGTTACAGTTTCTCATTAGGTTGAATGTATAACTCTAAATGTAGGTATTGTATATAAACTGAGTTACAGTTTCTCATTAGGTTGAATGTATAACTCTAAATGTAGGTATTGTATATAAACTGAGTTACAGTTTCTCATTAGGTTGAATGTATAACTATAGCTATTCAGAACCACATGCTCTATCAATCTATGGGACCATTTTAACATCCAAAGAACCTTTAAAGCATGAAACTCATTGTTCTAGATGGAACAATTACTTTTACTAAAGAACTCTAATTGAATTTTTTATGAATATTTAATAACATGCCAGCTCATTTGCATATTTAATCCCTGTAATAACAGTAGTAGTGATTAGTGAGTCAGTCCCTGTGAATCTATTGTGTTGAGGAATCAGGGCAGTGGATGTTTCTGGACTTCAGAAAGATCCCAGCGTGATTCTGACACTGAACGGCTCGACGTCAGCGTGAGGTTCAGGTTCAGAGGAGAGCTGTGGTGGATCAGATGGGATACAGTTCCACTTTCTAATGATTTTAATGCTCGGCGAGCGCTGAGTGATGAGCGAGGACACCACAGCCAGCGGCTTCAATCCACAGCATCCAATCGGAAATAAGCGGATTACCGGCCAAAGAGATTAAACCTCCATGGAAATAGAGCAGCATCGACGCACCACACACACCAACACCCGCACAGCAGGACCCGCACCACCAGGCCGGCTCTGGGGTCCGGACCAGGAACCAGTCCGGTTTAAAGTAGGCCAGCATCATACACACACACAACACCCAGCCTGACTATACAGCTCCCCCATCCGAACACACTCCTACTGCGGTTCTCTAACTACACGCTGGGTAAACAGAGGGTTCTAATGGAGTAAAACATACTATGTAGGGTAAACAGAGGGTTCTAATGGAGTAAAACAGGCTATGTAGAGTAAACAGAGGGTTCTAATGGAGTAAAAACAAGCTGTGGAGGGTAAACAGAGGGTTCTAATGGAGTAAAACACACTATGTAGGGTAAACAGAGGGTTCTATTGGAGAAAAACAGACTATGTAGGGTAAACAGAGGGTTCTAATGGAGTAAAAACACACTATGTAGGGTAAACAGAGGGTTCTAATGGAGTAAAAACAAGCTGTGGAGGGTAAACAGAGGGTTCTAATGGAGTAAAACACACTATGTAGGGTAAACAGAGGGTTCTATTGGAGAAAAACAGACTATGTAGGGTAAACAGAGGGTTCTATTGGAGTAAAACATACTATGTAGGGTAAACAGAGGGTTCTAATGGAGAAAAACAGACTGCGGAGGGTAAACAGAGGGTTCTATTGGAGAAAAACAGGCTGCGGAGGGTAAACAGAGGGTTCTATTGGAGAAAAACAGGCTGTGGAGGGTAAACAGAGGGTTCTATTGGAGTAATTGAGTGTGTATGTGAGTGTGTGAGTATCTGTGTATGTGTGTCTGTGTGTGTGAGAGATAGTGTGTGTGTGTATGTGTGCATGTGTGTGTATGTGTGTGTCTGTGTGTGTGAGAGATAGTGTGTGTGTGTATGTGTGCATGTGTGTGTGTTTGTGTGAGTATGTGTATGTGTGAGTGTGTATGTGTGTGTGTGATTATCTGTGTATGTGAGAGATAGTGTGTCTGTGTGTACGTCTGTGTGAGAAATAGTGTGTTTGTCTGTCTGTGTGTGTGTGTGTGTGAGAGAGAGAGAGAAATAGTGTGTTTGTCTCTGTGTGTGTGTGTGTGTGTGTGTGTGTGTGAGAGAGAGAGAGAGAGAGAGAGAGAGAAATAGTGTGTTTGTCTGTGTGTGAGTGTGTGTGAGTGAGTGTGTGTCTGTGTGTGTGAAACGCTCGCGCTCACCTGCAGGTGTGGTGGGAAAAGCCTCTGAGGCCACGATGTGCAGCAGGAGGAGCAGCGCGAGCGTCCTCATGGCCATCGGAACCACGCAAATCTCACGACGCGAGTGTGTCTGTGTGCGCGCGCGGAGCTGTTCGGTGCCTCGCGGTGCTGAAGTCAGGCTGCAGTTAAAATGTGCATGAAGCTCGTGCTCTGCTCTCTCCGCCAGAACGCGCGAGCGAATAAACGAGACCGAGCGATGGAGGAGGAGGAGGAGGAAGAGGAGGGTCAGCCCTCAGCCCCGCCCCCTGTGCGTAACCACCTGCGTCACTCCGTATTGATCCGCGCGGATGGCGGTTTTAATGGTTTCTGTTTGTTTGGATGGAAAGTTCTAATGAAGCTCGCGCATTATCTTATATCATATTACCAACAATAAAGACACGCGCTCTTACGTCATCACGAGTGTGTTTGATGTGAGAAGGAGTGTGTGTGGTGTGTGTCTCTCTGTGCGTGATGGGCATTCCCCCCATCCTCGTGCGCGACACCTGGTGGTGTTACAGAGAACAAAGTAGTGATGGTGATGATGAAGATGGTGATGATGAAGATGGTGATGATGAAGATGATCAGGAGGAAAAGATGAGGGTGATAATAAAGAAGTTGGTGAAGATGATGTTGGGGAACGTGATAGTGAGTCTAAGAAGAAAAGGAGGAGAAAAGAGTAAAGAACAAAGAGAATAAAGAAGAATAAAAAGACAAAGAAGAAGATGATGAAGAAGATGATGAAGAGGATGATGAATAAGAAGAAGTAGATGATAATTGTAAAGATGAGAAGAATAAAAATGATTGTGATGAAGGTAAAGAACATGAAGATGATGATGGTGCTGGTGAAGATGAAGAAGATGATGATGATGCTTCTGCTGATAATGCTGATGCTGATGAAGATGATAATGGTGCTGATGAAGATGAAGATGATGGAGATGATGATGATGCTGGTGAAGATAAAGATGATGATGATAATGAGGCTGTTGCTGGTAAAGATGAAGATGTTGCTGGTAAAGATGAAGATGATCATGCTGATGATGATGGTGAAGATGAAAATGCTGCTGCTGATGATGATGATGGTGAAGATGTTGACACTGCAGAAAATGAGGAAGCTAAAAATGATGATGAAGACAACAAGTCCAAACAGGGTGATGATAGTGAAGAAGATGATGGTGGATGATGAAGAGGAAGAGTATTATGGTGGTGAAGACGATGATGATGGTGGTGCTGGTGAAAATGATGATGATGATAATGTTGAAGATGAAGATGATGGTGAAAATGAAGGTGACGGTGCTGGTGAAGATGAAAATGATGATGCTGCTGGTGAAAATGATGATGGTAATAATGTTGAAGATAATGATGGTGAAGATGATGATAATGTTGAAGATGATGATGATGATGGTGAAGATGATGATAATGTTGAAGATGATGATGATGATGGTGAAGATGATGATAATGTTGAAGATGATGATGATGATGATGATGGTGAAGATGTTGACACTGCAGAAAAGGAGGAAGCTGAAATTGATCATGAAGACAACGACTGCTAAGTTGATGATGATGGTGATGAAGATGATGGTGAATGATAAAGAGGAAGAGTATTATAATTATGGTGGTAAAGATGATGGTGATGAAAATGAGGAAGAGGAAAATTATGCTAACTGTGATGATGTTGATGAAGGTGATGATGATGCAGAAGATGATGATAATGTTGAAGATGATGATGATGATGGTGAAGATGATGATAATGTTGAAGATGATGATGATGATGGTGAAGATGATGATAATGTTGAAGATGATGATGATGATGATGATGGTGAAGATGTTGACACTGCAGAAAAGGAGGAAGCTGAAATTGATCATGAAGACAACGACTGCAAAGTTGGTGATGATGGTGATGAAGATGATGGTGAATGATAAAGAGGAAGAGTATTATAATTATGGTGGTAAAGATGATGGTGATGAAAATGAGGAAGAGGAAAATTATGCTAACTGTGATGATGTTGATGAAGGTGATGATGATGCAGAAGATGATGGTGGCAGTAATGAACAAAGATGACGAATGGGAGGAAGAAGAGGAGCATGATGAAGAACATAATATGAACAAAAGTGACAGCTGAAGAGGAAGATGCTGTTAATGAAGGTGAGGATGATGAAGATGGTGGTGATGAAGATGATGGTGCTGTTAATAAAGGTGAGGATGATGATGATAGTGATGAAGATGATGCTGTTAATAAAAGTGAGGATCATGATGATGGTGGTGATGAAGATGATGATGCTGTTAATAAAGGTGAGTGTGATGAAGAAGATGCTGTTGTTACTGAAGTTGAGGATGATGATGGCGATGAAGATGATGCTGTTAAAAAAGTGAGGATGATGAAGATGGTGGTGATAATGAAGGTGAGGATGATGAAGATAGTGATGAAGATTATGCTGTTAAAAAGATGAGGATGATGAAGATGGTGGTGTTAATAAAGGTGAGGATGATGAAGATAGTGTTGGTTATGATGATGATGCTGTTAATGAAGGTAGGATGATGATGGTGATGAAGATGATGCTGTTATAAAGGTGAGGATGATAAAGATAGTGATGAAGATGATGCTGTTAATGAAGGTGATTGTGATAAAGATAGTGATGAAGATGATGCTGTTAATGAAGGTGATTGTGATGATGATGGTGCTGTTAATGTAGGTGAGGATGATGAAGATAGTGATGAAGATGATGCTGTTAATGAAGGTGAGTGTGATGATGATGGTGCTGTTAATGTAGGTGAGGATGATGAAGATAGCGATGAAGATTATGCTGTTAAAAAGATGAGGATGATGAAGATGGTGGTGTTAATAAAGGTGAGGATGATGAAGATAGTGATGGTGATGAAGATGATGCTGTTATAAAGGTGAGGATGATGAAGATAGTGCTGAAGATGATGATGCTGTTAATGTAGGTGAGGATGATGAAGATAGTGATGAAGATGATGCTGTTAATAAAGGTGAGTGTGATGAGGATGGTGTTGTTAATGTAGGTGAGGATGATGAAGATAGTGATGATGATGATGGTGCTGTTGATGTAGGTGAGGATGATGAAGATAGTGATGATAATGCTGCTGTTAATGAAGGTAGGATGATGATGGTGATGAAGATGATGCTGTTATAAAGGTGAGGATGATGAAGATAGTGATGATAATGCTGCTGTTAATGAAGGTAGGATGATGATGGTGATGAAGATGATGCTGTTATAAAGGTGAGGATGATGAAGATAGTGCTAAAGATGATGATGCTGTTTATGAAGGTGAGGATGATGAAGATAGTGATGAAGATGATGCTGTTAATGAAGGTGAGTGTGATGATGATGATGCTGTTTATGAAGGTGAGGATGATGAAGATAGTGATGAAGATGATGCTGTTAATAAAGGTGAGTGTGATGATGATGGTGTTGTTAATAAAGGTGAGGATGATGAAGATAGTGAAGATGATGATGCTGTTAATGAAGGTGAGGATGATGAAGATAGTGCTGAAGATGATGATGCTGTTAATGAAGGTGATGATGATGATGATAGTGATGAAGATGATGCTGTTTATGAAGGTGAGGATGATGAAGATAGTGATGAAGATGATGCTGTTTATGAAGGTGAGGATGATGAAGATAGTGCTGAAGATGATGATGCTGTTAATAAAGGTGAGTGTGATGATGATGGTGTTGTTAATGTAGGTGAGGATGATGAAGATAGTGATGATGATGATGGTGCTGTTGATGTAGGTGAGGATGATGAAGATAGTGATGAAGATAATGCTGTTAATAAGGGTAAGTGTAATGATGGTGTTGTTAATGTAGGTGAGGATGATGAAGATAGTGATGAAGATGATGCTGTTAATGAAGGTGAGTGTAATGAGGATGGTGTTGTTAATGTAGGTGAGGATGATGAAGATAGTGATGATGATGATGGTGCTGTTGATGTAGGTGAGGATGATGAAGATAGTGATGATAATGCTGCTGTTAATGAAGGTAGGATGATGATGGTGATGAAGATGATGCTGTTATAAAGGTGAGGATGATGAAGATAGTGATGATAATGCTGATGTTAATGAAGGTAGGATGATGATGGTGATGAAGATGATGCTGTTATAAAGGTGAGGATGATGAAGATAGTGCTGAAGATGATGATGCTGTTTATGAAGGTGAGGATGATGAAGATAGTGATGAAGATGATGCTGTTAATGAAGGTGAGTGTGATGATGATGATGCTGTTTATGAAGGTGAGGATGATGAAGATAGTGATGAAGATGATGCTGTTAATAAAGGTGAGTGTGATGATGATGGTGTTGTTAATGTAGGTGAGGATGATGAAGATAGTGAAGATGATGATGCTGTTAATGAAGGTGAGGATGATGAAGATAGTGCTGAAGATGATGATGCTGTTAATGAAGGTGATGATGATGATGATAGTGATGAAGATGATGCTGTTTATGAAGGTGAGGATGATGAAGATAGTGATGAAGATGATGCTGTTTATGAAGGTGAGGATGATGAAGATAGTGCTGAAGATGATGATGCTGTTAATGAAGGTGAGTGTGATGATGATGATGCTGTTTATGAAGGTGAGGATGATGAAGATAGTGATGAAGATGATGCTGTTAATGAAGGTGAGGATGATGAAGATAGTGCTGAAGATGATGATGCTGTTAATGAAGGTGAGGATGATGAAGATAGTGCTGAAGATGATGATGCTGTTATAAAGGTGAGGATGATGAAGATAGTGCTGAAGAT
The DNA here is from genome assembly GCA_021613375.1 of Megaleporinus macrocephalus. Classification (NCBI taxonomy): domain Eukaryota; kingdom Metazoa; phylum Chordata; class Actinopteri; order Characiformes; family Anostomidae; genus Megaleporinus; species Megaleporinus macrocephalus. The sequence goes on along the minus strand of CM038711.1, from coordinate 2,213,300 downwards.
GATGATGCTGTTAATGAAGGTGAGTGTGATGATGATGATGCTGTTTATGAAGGTGAGGATGATGAAGATAGTGCTGAAGATGATGATGCTGTTAATAAAGGTGAGTGTGATGATGATGGTGTTGTTAATGTAGGTGAGGATGATGAAGATAGTGATGATGATGGTGGTGCTGTTGGTGAAGGTAGGATGATGATAGTGATGAAGATGATGCTGTTTATAAAGGTGAGGATGATGAAGATAGTGCTGAAGATGATGATGCTGTTAATGAAGGTGAGGATGATGAAGATAGTGATGAAGATGATGCTGTTAATGAAGGTGAGGATGATGATGATGATAATGATGAAGAGCTGTAAAAGGACTGCTGCTCTGATTGACTGTACGGTTTCCAGGACAGACCTGCTCTGATACTCAAACACGACTAAACAGCGACACTCAGCGGCGACCTGGCGCTACTGCAGCAGAACTGATCAGAGTCTGAGCTACAGAGGACAGAGGAGCGTCCGTCACTGGGGTCCGAACTCTGGGGTCACTGACGGCGCAGACCGGGAGCCGCGGCGGTTCAGGAGGACGGAGAGGTTCTGCTGAGCGAATGAAGAGCAACAAAAGCAGAACCACTGAAACCGGTCCCGCCGGGTCAGTACAAACAGCGGACCTGTCCGAACCGGAGCGCCGGAGAGCCCGGCCACATACACTACTGTGTAAGGGTCTGTGAGTACCCGCTCCGCATGGCCACGCCTCCCACGCTGCTAGTAGCTGGACGCGCATCCCACGCTCCTAATAGCTGGGGGCTACATAGCCCCCTTTTCCGAGGTCAGTTGCCCCGGTAACCTCACAGCGGGGGGTTTGGGAATGTGCTGGAGCTCCGACTCCCTGTTTATTAGTAATCACTGCAGAACTCGAGCTCAGCAGGTCACTACCTTCTTCATACAACTATATTAAAAACAACAACAAATGATATTTGTGTTTATATAAATATAAATAAATATGTGATGTACAGAACACTGATGTGACCACCTGCTCAGTCCAGTGTTTCAGTTTAAATTTACAGTTTATTTTATTTTAGTTTATAGTTAGTTTGTGAATTCAGTTGTTGTAACAGTACATCACCACTAGAGGGCAGCAGGAACCAGTTATTTCGCTTCTCTGTAGCTCACACTGCACTGACCACTGACCACAATCACACACACCTGATCAACAACTGACTGACTGATTTATTAACTGTTGATTAATTGATTATCACATGTAATATTTTAAAACTCTACACAGTTTTTCCCTGATTCAGAGGACTGTTCAAGTTGGGCTACAATAATAATAATAATAATAATATTTTTATTATGTACTATAAGATTATTATTATTATTATTATTATTATTATTATTATTATTATTATTATTATTATTATTATTATTAGGACTGCTGTGTTTGTGTTCTTTGTTCTGGTGTGAAGTTAATGAGGCTATATTCGGGTGTCTGTCACCTCCTGGCAGTCAGAGCAGAACCTAAAACAGCAGCACCACCATCAGTCATTCTACCCCCCCACCCTCCACCCCTCTCATTCTCTCTCTCCTTCCCTCTCTCTCTCTCTCTCTCTCTCTCTCTCTCTCTCTACCTCTACCTCTCGTTCTCTCTCTCTCTCTCTCTCTCTCTCTCTCTCTACCTCTCTTTCTCTCTCTCTCTCTCTCTCTCTCTCTCTCTCTCTCTCTCTCTCTCTCTCTCTACCTCTTTCTCTCTGTCTTTCTCTACCTCCCTCTCTCTCTTTCTCTCTGTCTTTCTCTACCTCTCACTCTCTCTCCCTCTCTCTTTCTCTCTCTGTCTCTCTCTCTTTCTCTCTGTCTCTCTCTCTCTGTCTCTCTCTCTTTCTCTCTGTCTTTCTCTACCTCTCTCTCTCTCTCTGTCTTCCTCTACTTCTCTTTCTCTCTCTCTCTGTCTCTCGCCTCTGTCTTTCCCTCCCTCTCTTTGTCTCTCTCTCTCTCTCTCTCTCTACCTCTCTTTCTCTCTCTCTCTCTCTCTCTCTCTACCTCTCTTTCTCTCTCTCTCTCTCTCTCTCTCTCCTCTCTCTCTCCTCTCCTCTCTCTCTCTCTCTCTGTCTTCCTCTACTTCTCTTTCTCTCTCTCTCTCTCTCTCTCTCTCTCTTTCTCTGTCTTTCTCTACCTCTCTTTCTCTCTTCTCTCTCTCTCTCTCTGTCTTTCTCTACCTCTCTTTCTCTCTCTCTCTCTCTCTCTCTTTCTCTCTTTCTCTCTCTCTCTCTCCTCTCTCTCTGTCTTCCTCTACTTCTCTTTCTCTCTCTCTCTGTCTCTCGCCTCTGTCTTTCCCTCCCTCTCTTTCTTGCACTCTTGTCTTTCTCTACCTCTTTCTCTCTCTCCCTCTCTCTCCCTCTCTCTTTCTCTTATTCTCTCTCTCCCTCTGTCTTTCTCCCTCTCTTCCCCTGCCTCTCTCTCCCTCCCGTTCTTTCCCTCTCACTCCCTCCCTCTCTCTCTCTCCCTCACCCCCCCCTCTCTCACCTGTCTCTCTCTCTCTCTCTCTCTCTCTCTCAGTTCTATTTGCTTTATTGATATGACAAATTCAGATTTGTATTGTGAAAGTATAAATAAACAAAGAATATATACATAAATTATATATAATATAGACATACAAAATTAATTATTAAATACATACATACATACATATATAAAACAAAAATACATCAAAGAGAATAAACATATAGAAGAGTTAATTAATAAAATAAATACTGATTAAATAAACATGTAACAGAGAGTAACATGTTATTTTTCTGAGGGACTTTTATTTTGATATGCAGTGGAATCCGGACGGGCCGGGACTTTTCTATACGGGTAGTATATGCGGTGTGGAGAGCTTCACACGTACCGCAGCAGTCTAGAAATAAACACCCGTCCGTCCTGCAGCGTCCAGTCTGACCGTCTACCGTCATGTTTCCGTCCAGAGTGCTCAAGTCTCTCCTTTCTCACAGCAGATCCGGGTCTTTATGGGGGAGACACAGCGCCGCGTGCAGCAGGTAAGTTCGAGACTTTCATCTACAGAACTTTAGTTAAAGTCAGTTCTAGCTCTCCCCGGGTCTCCTCTGAGCAGGAGAACCTCTGAGCTGGAGAACCTCTGAGCAGCAGAACCTCTGAGCTGGACTCAGTAGAAACTCAGTAGTTACTCACACGGTGCGCGGGTCACGTACGCTGTTCAGCCGTATCTGGTATGTAGGACTACTGGGGGAAAGTTCACTCCTGTCACCAGGGAGCTCGCGCTGTGTCCTCTGCTCACTCTCACAGCGTTCATATCCATAAACTTTATTATTCACTCTTCATTACACACGCAGTGATATACGAGACTGGAGTCCTGTTCACCAGCTTCACCTTCCAGTTCCACCAATCCACCTTCAACTATACCTCAGATACTTTCAGATACTTTCAGATACTTTCAGATACTTTCAGGTACTTTCAGAGGCCTCAGATACAACTCTACAACCATATACATGAACGATTCATTAAATCACCCAGTCACTCAGTCAGTCAGTCACTCAGTCAGTCACTCAGTCAGTCACTCAGTCAGTCAGTCAGTCACTCACTCAGACAGTCACTCACTCAGACAGTCACTCACTCAGACAGTCACTCAGTCAGACAGTCACTCAGTCACTCACACAGTTTCTTACACAGTCAGTCACTGTCAGTCACTCAGACAGTCACTCAGTCAGACAGTCACTCAGTCAGACAGTCACTCACTCAGACAGTCACTCACTCAGACAGTCACTCACTCAGACAGTCACTCAGTCACTCACACAGTTTCTTACACAGTCAGTCACTCAGTCAGTCAGTCACCCAGTCACTCAGTCAGACAGTCACTCAGTCAGACAGTCACTCAGTCAGACAGTCACTCAGTCAGTCACTCACTCAGACAGTCACTCAGACAGTCAGTCACCCAGTCACTCACTCACTCGCACAGTTACTTACACAGTCAGTCACTCAGTCAGTCAGTCACTCACTCAGACAGTCACTCAGTCAGTCAGTCAGTCAGTCACTCAGTCAGTAACTCAGTCGGTCAGTCAGTCAGTCACTCAGTCAGTCACTCAGTCACTCAGACAGTCACTCAGTCAGACAGTCAGTCAGTCACTTAGTCAGACAGTCAGTCAGTCACTCAGACAGTCACTCAGTCACTCAGTCAGTCAGTCACTCAGTCACTCAGACAGTCAGTCAGTCAGTCACTTAGTCAGTCACTCAGTCAGTCACTCAGTCAGTCACTCAGTCACTCAGACAGTCACTCAGTCAGACAGTCAGTCAGTCACTTAGTCAGACAGTCAGTCAGTCACTCAGTCACTCAGTCACTCAGTCAGTCAGTCACTCAGTCACTCAGACAGTCAGTCAGTCAGTCACTTAGTCAGACAGTCAGTCAGTCACTCAGTCAGTCACTTAGTCACTCAGACAGTCAGTCACCCAGTCAGTCAGTCAGTTAGTCAGTCAGTCACTCACTCACTCAGTTTCTGTCAACCCAAACGGTCTGTGTTCTGTTTTTATGTTATTGTTTGGAGTGTTTTATGAAGTGCTGAACGCTGCTGTACCTGTTCTCACTCTGTTTCCCAGAATGCAGCATTCCGAGCACCAGCAGGGGGACGCAGGCGCACCCTTCCGTCCAGAGACCTCCACGGCTCGGACCATGTTGGACATCGGAACGCGGCGGATCTTCTCTGAGGAGCACGACCTGTTCAGACAGAACGTCCGGCGCTTCTTCAGGGAGGAGGTGGTCCCTTATCACGCAGAGTGAGTGGCCGGTGGTCTTCTCGGTGGTTTGACCGTCATGCTGGTCAGTCAGTATCAGACCATATCACCAGAGTCCAGTCTCACGGTCCAGACGTGTGTGTGTGTGTGTGTGTGTCCAGGTGGGAGAAGGATGGCCAGGTGAGTCGGGAGGTGTGGGAGAAGGCGGGGTCTCAGGGGCTGCTGGGTATTTATACTCCTGCTGAACAAGGTGGAGTCGGAGGAGACCTGCTCTCTGCTGCCATCGTGTGGGAGGAACAGTGAGTACAGCTCACCTGTTACTCTGTGTCACCTGTAACGTGTGTCTGTGTTCTAGAATGTAATGTAAAGGATTTATATGTGAGGTTCTAGAGTGCAGTGTAACGTGTCTGTGTTCTAGAATGTAATGTGAAGGATTTATGTGAGGTTCTAGAGTGCAGTGTAACGTGTGTCTGTGTTCTAGAATGTAATGTAAAGGATTTATATGTGAGGTTCTAGAGTGCAGTGTAACGTGTCTGTGTTCTAGAATGTAATGTAAAGGATTTATATTTGAGGTTCTAGAGTGCAGTGTAACGTGTGTCTGTGTTCTAGAATGTAATGTAAAGGATTTATATGTGAGGTTCTAGAGTGCAGTGTAACGTGTCTGTGTTCTAGAATGTAATGTAAAGGATTTATATGTGAGGTTCTAGAGTGCAGTGTAACGTGTGTCTGTGTTCTAGAATGTAATGTAAAGGATTTATATGTGAGGTTCTAGAGTGCAGTGTAACGTGTCTGTGTTCTAGAATGTAATGTAAAGGATTTATATGTGAGGTTCTAGAGTGCAGTGTAACGTGTCTGTGTTCTAGAATGTAATGTAAAGGATTTATATGTGATGTTCTAGAGTGCAGTGTAACGTGTCTGTGTTCTAGAATGTAATGTAAAGGATTTATATGTGAGGTTCTAGAGTGCAGTGTAACGTGTCTGTGTTCTAGAATGTAATGTAAAGGATTTATATGTGATGTTCTAGAGTGCAGTGTAACGTGTCTGTGTTCTAGAATGTAATGTAAAGGATTTATATGTGAGGTTCTAGAGTGCAGTGTAACGTGTCTGTGTTCTAGAATGTAATGTAAAGGATTTATATGTGAGGTTCTAGAGTGCAGTGTAACGTGTCTGTGTTCTAGAATGTAATGTAAAAGATTTATATGTGAGGTTCTAGAGTGCAGTGTAACGTGTCTGTGTTCTAGAATGTAATGTAAAGGATTTATATGTGATGTTCTAGAGTGCAGTGTAACGTGTCTGTGTTCTAGAATGTAATGCAAAGGATTTATATGTGATGTTCTAGAGTGCATTGTAACGTGTCTGTGTTCTAGAATGTAATGTAAAGGATTTATATGTGATGTTCTAGAGTGCAGTGTAACGTGTGTCTGTGTTCTAGAATGTAATGTAAAGGATTTATATGTGATGTTCTAGAGTGCAGTGTAACGTGTCTGTGTTCTAGAATGTAATGTAAAGGATTTATATGTGATGTTCTAGAGTGCATTGTAACGTGTCTGTGTTCTAGAATGTAATGTAAAAGATTTATATGTGAGGTTCTAGAGTGCAGTGTAACGTGTCTGTGTTCTAGAATGTAATGTAAAAGATTTATATGTGATGTTCTAGAGTGCAGTGTAACGTGTCTGTGTTCTAGAATGTAATGTAAAGGATTTATATGTGATGTTCTAGAGTGCAGTGTAACGTGTCTGTGTTCTAGAATGTAATGTAAAGGATTTATATGTGATGTTCTAGAGTGCAGTGTAACGTGTCTGTGTTCTAGAATGTAATGTAAAGGATTTATATGTGATGTTCTAGAGTGCAGTGTAACGTTTCTGTGTTCTAGAATGTAATATGAAGGTTTTTTGTGATGTTCTAGAGAGCAGTGTAACGTGTCTGTGTTCTAGAATGTAATGTAAAGGATTTAAAGGTGATGTTCTAGAGTGCAGTGTAACGTGTCTGTGTTCTAGAATGTAATATGAAGGATTTATGTGATGTTCTAGAGAGCAGTGTAACGTGTCTGTGTTCTAGAATGTAATGTAAAGGATTTATATGTGATGTTCTAGAGTGCAGTGTAACGTGTGTCTGTGTTCTAGAATATAATGTAAAGGATTTATATGTGATGTTCTAGAGTGCAGTGTAATGTGTCTGTTCTAGAATGTAATGTAAAGGATTTATATGTGATGTTCTAGAGTGCAGTGTAACGTTTCTGTGTTCTAGAATGTAATATGAAGGATTTATGTGATGTTCTAGAGAGCAGTGTAACGTGTCTGTGTTCTAGAATGTAATGTAAAGGATTTATAGGTGATGTTCTAGAGTGCAGTGTAACGTGTGTCTGTGTTCTAGAATGTAATGTAAAGGATTTATAGGTGATGTTCTAGAGTGCAGTGTAACGTGTGTCTGTGTTCTAGAATGTACTGTAACTGCACCGGTCCTGGGTTCTCCCTGCACTCGGAGATCGTGATGCCGTATATCAGTCATTACGGTTCTCCGGCTCAGATGGAGCGCTATTTCCCGCAGATGGTTGCTGGGAAGTGTATCGGAGCGATCGCCATGACGGAGCCGGGCGCCGGCAGGTGAGTGTCCACCTGTGTCCCAGTAACACTGGATGGTAGTCAGTTTTAGAGGTTCTGACTGTAAAGGTTCCGTTACTGACGCGTGATGTTCTCTAATTTGAGAGTTAAATTTATACATAATAGACATCCTGTGATGTTGTTGTGTTGTTTGATGCTGTGTGTTGGATGCTGTGTGTTGGATGCTGTGTGTTGGATGCTGTGTGTTGGATGCTGTGTGTTGTTGTTGCTGGGTGTTGTGTGATGGTGTAGCTGTGTTGTTGTGTGATGGTGTAGCTGTGTTGTTTGATGGTGTTGTGTGTTGGTGTTGCTGTGTTGTTGTGTGATGGTGTAGCTGTGTTGTTTGATGGTGTTGTGTGATGGTGTAGCTGTGTTGTTTGATGGTGTAGCTGTGTTGTTTGATGGTGTTGTGTGATGGTGTAGCTGTGTTGTGTGTTGGTGTTGCTGTGTTGCTGTGTGATGGTGTTGTTGTGTTGTTGGATACGGTGTGTTTGATACTGTGTTTTTGATGGTGTTGATGTGTTGTGTGATGGTGTAGCTGTGTTGTTTGATGGTGTAGCTGTGTTGTGTGATGGTGTAGCTGTGTTGTTTGATGGTGTTGCTGTGTTGTTGTGTGATGGTGTTGTTGTGTTGTTGGATACGGTGTGTTTGATGCTGTGTTTTTGATGGTGTTGATGTGTTGTTTGGTGTAGCTGTGTTGTGTGATGCTGTAGCTGTGTTGTTTGATGGTGTAGCTGTGTTGTTTGATGGTGTTGTGTGATGGTGTAGCTGTGTTGTTTGTTGGTGTTGCTGTGTTGTTTGATGGTGTTGTTGTGTTGTTGGATACGGTGTGTTTGATGCTGTGTTGTGTGATGGTGTAGCTGTGTTGTTTGATGGTGTAGCTGTGTTGTTTGATGGTGTTGTGTGATGGTGTTGCTGTGTTGTTGTGTGATGGTGTTGTTGTGTTGAATTCGTTGAATTCGGTGTGTTTGATGCTGTGTTTTTGATGGTGTAGCTGTGTTGTTTGATGGTGTAGCTGTGTTGTTTGATGGTGTTGTGTGATGGTGTTGCTGTGTTGTTGTTTGATGGTGTTGTGTTGTTGGATACGGTGTGTTTGATGCTGTGTTTTTGATGGTGTAGCTGTGTTGTTTGATGGTGTTGTGTGATGGTGTTTTTGTGTTGTGTGATGGTGTTGTTGTGTTGTTGGATACGGTGTATTTGATGCTGTGTTGTTTGATAGTGTAGCTGTGTTGTTTGATGGTGTAGCTGTGTTGTTTGATGGTGTTGTGTGATGGTGTTGCTGTGTTGTTGTGTGATGGTGTTGTTGTGTTGTTGGATACGGTGTGTTTGATGCTGTGTTTTTGATGGTGTTGATGTGTTGTGTGATGGTGTAGCTCTGTTGTTTAATGGTGTTGTGTGATAGTGTTGCTGTGTTGTTGTGTGATGGTGTTGTTGTGTTGTTGGATACGGTGTATTTGATGCTATGTTGTTTGATAGTGTAGCTGTGTTGTTTGATGGTGTTGTTTGATGGTGTAGCTGTGTTGTTTGATGGTGTTGTGTGATGGTGTTGCTGTGTTGATGTGTGATGATGTTGTGTTGTTGTATACGGTGTGTTTGATGCTGTGTTTTTGATGGTGTTGATGTGTTGTTTGATGGTATAGGTGTGTTGTTTGATGGTGTTGTGTGATGGTGTTGTGTTTGTTGGATACGGTGTGTTTGATGCGTGTTTTTGATGTGTTGATGTGTTGTTTGATGGTGTAGCTGTGTTGTTTGATGGAGTTGTGTGATGGTGTTGTTGTGTTGTTGGATACGGTGTGTTTGATGCTGTGTTTTTGATGGTGTAGCTGTGTTGTTTGATGGTGTAGCTGTGTTGTTTGATGGTGTTGTGTGATGGTGTAGCTGTGTTGTTGGATACGGTGTGTTTGATGCTGTGTTTTTGATGGTGTTGATTTGTTGTTTGATGGTGTAGCTGTGTTGTTTGATGGAGTTGTGTGATGGTGTAGCTGTGTTGTTTGATGGTGTTGATGTGTTGTTTGGTGTAGCTGTGTTGTTTGATGGTGTTGTGTGATGGTGTTGTTGTGTTGTTGGATACGGTGTGTTTGATGCTGTGTTTTTGATGGTGTTGATGTGTTGTTTGATAGTGTAGCTGTGTTGTTTGATGGTGTTGTTTGATGGTGTAGCTGTGTTGTTTGATGGTGTTGTTTGATGGTGTAGCTGTGTTGTTTGATGGTGTTGTGTGATGGTGTTGTGTTGTTGGATACGGTGTGTTTGATGCTGTGTTTTTGATGGTGTTGATGTGTTGTTTGATGGTGTAGCTGTGTTGTTTGATGGTGTTGTGTGATGGTGTTGTTGTGTTGTTGGATACGGTGTGTTTGATGCTGTGTTTTTGATGGTGTAGCTGTGTTGTTTGATGGTGTAGCTGTGTTGTTTGATGGTGTTGTTTGATGGTGTAGCTGTGTTGTTTGATGGTGTTGTGTGATGGTGTTGTGTTGTTGGATACGGTGTGTTTGATGCTGTGTTTTTGATGGTGTTGATGTGTTGTTTGATGGTGTAGCTGTGTTGTTTGATGGAGTTGTGTGATGGTGTTGTGTTGTTGGATACGGTGTGTTTGATGCTGTGTTTTTGATGGTGTAGCTGTGTTGTTTGATGGTGTAGCTGTGTTGTTTGATGGTGTTGTTTGATGGTGTAGCTGTGTTGTTTGATGGTGTTGTTTGATGGTGTAGCTGTGTTGTTTGATGGTGTTGTTTGATCGTGTAGCTGTGTTGTTTGATGGTGTTGTGTGATGGTGTTGCTGTGTTGATGTGTGATGGTGTTGTTGGATACGGTGTGTTTGATGCTGTGTTTTTGATGGTGTTGATGAGTTGTTTGATGGTGTAGCTGTGTTGTTTGATGGTGTAGCTGTGTTGTTTGATGGAGTTGTGTGATGGTGTTGTGTTGTTGGATACGGTGTGTTTGATGCTGTGTTTTTGATGGTGTAGCTGTGTTGTTTGATGGTGTAGCTGTGTTGTTTGATGGTGTTGTTTGATGGTGTAGCTGTGTTGTTTGATGGTGTTGTTTGATGGTGTAGCTGTGTTGTTTGATGGTGTTGTTTGATCGTGTAGCTGTGTTGTTTGATGGTGTTGTGTGATGGTGTTGCTGTGTTGATGTGTGATGGTGTTGTTGGATACGGTGTGTTTGATGCTGTGTTTTTGATGGTGTTGATGAGTTGTTTGATGGTGTAGCTGTGTTGTTTGATGGTGTTGTGTGATGGTGTTGTGTTGTTGGATACGGTGTGTTTGATGCTGTGTTTTTGATGGTGTTGATGTTTTGTTTGATGGTGTAGCTGTGTTGTTTGATGGTGTTGTGTGATGGTGTTGTGTTGTTGGATACGGTGTGTTTGATGCTGTGTTTTTGATGGTGTTGATGTGTTGTTTGATGGTGTAGCTGTGTTGTTTGATGGTGTTGTTTGATGGTGTAGCTGTGTTGTTTGATGGTGTTGTTTGATGGTGTAGCTGTGTTGTTTGATGGTGTTGTTTGATGGTGTAGCTGTGTTGTTTGATGGTGTTGTGTGATGGTGTTGCTGTGTTGATGTGTGATGGTGTTGTTGGATACGGTGTGTTTGATGCTGTGTTTTTGATGGTGTTGATGTGTTGTTTGATGGTGTAGCTGTGTTGTTTGATGGTGTTGTGTTGTTGGATACGGTGTGTTTGATGTGGGTACTGATCTCTGTGTTCAGTGACCTGCAGGGAGTGAAGACGTACGCGCGGAGAGACGGCAGTGACTGGATCCTAAATGGAAATAAGGTAACGTCTTTACTGCACCTGGAGTATTTGTAGTTGTCGTCCTGCTGCAGCGCCGCCTAGTGGCCGTTCTGTGGCTGGAGATTTTTAAAGACTATAATCTAGTAGTAATATATCGTGTCCTGTAACTGTACAACTACGATGTTGTTGAATTGCTAGTGAACAATGAGAAGTTGGGGCGAGGGGGAATTGGGGGGCGGGGTGGATGAGACCCCCTGGCTGTGACAAACTGTTACACACGTTTCCATTCACATATACTTAAATCTCTCTCTCTCTCTCTCTCTCTCTCTCTCTCTGTCTCTTTCTCTCTCAGGTGTTTATCACTAACGGCTGGATGAGTGATCTGGTGTTGGTGGTTGCTATGACGAATCGTGAGGCGAAGACAGTGGCTCACGGTCTCAGTTTGTTTTTGGTGGATAACGGAACCAAAGGCTTCCAGAAGGGACGCAAACTGGACAAGATCGGCCTTAAAGCTCAGGTGCACACACACACACACACACACACACACACACACACACACACACACACACACACACACCATTTGTATAAACACATGGACACCTATCATGTTTACATTCACGCCAGACTGATCACTATAAAGGACTCTGGACTGATTGTGTAGCAGAGGTGTGAGAGTGTGTGAGAGCGTGTGTGAGCGTGTGTGAGCGTGTGTGAGCGTGTGTGAGCGTGTGAGAGTGTGTGAGAGCGTGTGTGAGTGTGTGAGCGTGTGAGAGCGTGTGAGAGCGTGTGTGTGAGTGTGTGAGAGCGTGTGTGAGAGCGTGTGTGAGAGCGTGTGTGAGAGCGTGTGAGAGCGTGTGTGAGCGCGCGTGTGAGAGCGCGTGTGAGCGCGCGTGTGAGAGCGCGTGTGAGCGTGTGAGAGCGCGTGTGAGCGTGTGTGAGAGCGTGTGTGAGCGCGCGTGTGAGAGCGCGTGTGAGCGCGCGTGTGAGAGCGCGTGTGAGCGTGTGTGAGCGTGTGAGAGCGCGTGTGAGCGTGTGTGAGCGCGTGTGAGAGCGTGTGTGAGAGCGCGTGTGAGCGCGTGTGAGCGTGTGAGAGAGCGTGTGAGAGAGCGTGTGAGCGCATGTGAGCGCGTGTGAGCGTGTGTGTGAGTGTGTGTGAGCGCGTGTGAGCGCATGTGAGCGCATGTGAGCGCGTGTGAGCGTGTGTGAGTGTGTGTGAGCGTTTATACAGCCTGGATCTATAAACCATGTACAGGAGAACTCATTACTCCTTAAACACTGAAGAACATCTACATTCTCCTCACGTCTCTCTTCTCTTCTTCTCCTCACACTACTTCTCACGTACTCCTCTCCTCACTTCTCCTCTCACTGTCACTCTCATCACTCTATTTATTCTCTTCTCACTACTTCTCACCCATTATATTCTCCTATTTACGCTCTTGCGTCTCACTTCACTTTTTTCTTTGTGTCAATTCTCTTCATTTCTTGAGCGTGTGAGAGCGTGTGTGAGCGCGTGTGAGAGCGTGTGAGAGCGTGTGAGCGCGTGTGTGAGCGCGTGTGAGCGCGTGTGAGAGCGTGTGAGTGTGTGCAGGTGTTGGTAACAGCGCTGTCTGTCTCTGGTTTAACTCTCAGGACACGGCGGAGCTGTTTTTCGAGGACGTTCGTCTTCCTGCTGACGCTCTGCTCGGAGAAGTTAATAAAGGGTTTTATTATCTCATGAACGAGCTTCCTCAGGTGAGCTTCCTCAGCCGACACCTGCCGTGTGATCGTACGTGTTTATGATTAGAGATCAGACTGAGGTGTTCATGTGATCAGAAAATTAAAAAGTAAAATAAAAGGAAAAAAAGTACAAAAAAAAGTAAAAGGAAAATTTAAAGTATTATCAAATATAATCTCTTCTCTTTCTCTCGTTCTTTCTCTCTCTCCCATTTTTCTCTCTTGCTTCTCTTTTTTTCTTTTCTCTCTCTCTCTATCCTCTATTTCTCTCTCTCCCCCTTTCTCTCTCTCTTCTCTTTTTTCTTTTCTCTCTTCTCTCTCTCCCCTTTCTCTCTCTCTCTTCTCTCTCTTATCTATCTTCTCTCCTTTTTCTACTCTCCTTCTCTCTCTCTCTCTGTCTCTCACTCTTCTCTTTTTTCTTCTCTCTTTCTTTATTTTCTCTTTCTCTCTCCTTTTTCTCTCTCTTTTTATTTTCTCTGTTCTCTCTCCCCCTTTCTCTCTCCTCTCTTATTTCTTTTCTTTCTCTCTCTTTTCTTTCTTTTGTCCTTTTTCTTTTCTCTCTCTTATTCTTTCTTTCTTTTCTCTCTCTATTTTTCTCTTTTTGTCTTTCTTCTCTCCCCCTTTCTCTCTCTCCTCTCTTTTTTCTTTTCTCTCTTCTCTCTCTCCCCTTTCTCTCTCCTCTCTCTTTTTTCTTTTCTTTCGCCCTCTTTTCTCTTTCTTTTGTCCTTTTTCTTTTCTCTCTTATTCTTTCTTTCTTTTCTCTCTCGCTCTCTCTTCTCTTTTCTGTCTCTCTATTTTTCTCTTTTTCTTTCTTCTCTCTCCCCCTTTCTCTCTCTCTCTCTCTCTCTCTCTCTCTCTCAGGAGCGGTTGATTATCGCGGTGATGGCTCTGGCCAGCTGTGAGTTTATGTTTGAGGAGACGCGGAGCTACGTGAAACAGAGGAAGGCCTTCGGCAGAACCGTCGCTGACCTGCAGGTGTGAACAAAACAAAACAAAACAAAACAAAACAAAACAAAACAAAACAAAACAAAACAAAACAAAACAAAACAAAACAAAACAAAAAACAAAACAAAACAAAACACATTAACCGCCTAAAATTCCTCACATTTCAGCTCCACTACACGAGGATCAGCCCAGTTTAGCCCGAGTGTTTAGAGTCAATTGATGTAAAGTTTACTTTTTTCTTTAATAAAGTATATATAAACAAGTGTAAAGTGAAAGTACTCAGTGTTTTTTAAGCTTTTATATTATTTTTATAATGTTTTGAAAGTCCTTTCTCTTACATGTGTCTCAAAAAGCAGCCTTTATAACTGTAGTGTGAACGGGCGGGGCTCACCTGTAGAATAATTATTTCTGTGTGTGTATGTGTGTATGTGTGTGTATATGTATATATATAGACGGTTCAGCACAAACTGGCCGAGCTGAAGACGGAGATCTGTGTGGGTCGAGCGTTTATTGATAGCTGCCTGCAGCTCCACAGTGAGAGGAAGCTGGACTCCAGCACAGCGTCTATGGCCAAATACTGGTGAGGATTTACATTCAGCCTTCAGCTCTTCTCACCATCGCCCTATACACCAGCTCCTATTTACACACTGAGAATCAAATAAAAATGAGAATATCTGACTGGTGTGTGAGATGTATGATAGATGATGTTTATACAGCCTGGATCTATAAACCATGTACAGGAGAACTCATTACTCCTTAAACACTGAAGAACATCTACATTCTCCTCACGTCTCTCTTCTCTTCTTCTCCTCACACTACTTCTCACGTACTCCTCTCCTCACTTCTCCTCTCACTGTCACTCTCATCACTCTATTTATTCTCTTCTCACTACTTCTCACCCATTATATTCTCCTATTTACGCTCTTGCGTCTCACTTCACTTTTTTCTTTGTGTCAATTCTCTTCATTTCTTTTCTCTCCTCTTCACTTCTCTTTTCTCTTTTCTCTTTTCTCCTGCTCTGTTGTCCCCTCTTCTCTGCTTTTCTCTCCTCTCTTCTCCTCTCTTCTCCTCTCCAGGGCCTCAGAACTACAGAACAAAGTGGCCACCCAGTGTCTGCAGCTGCACGGAGGGTGGGGCTACATGTGGGAGTATCCAATCGCCAAGTGAGTGACAGTTACAGCAGCCTATCAGATCAAACCTCCTCCCTCCCACCGTCTTCCTCCACCCACATCTCAGATGCAGTAGATCAGCTGGAACCTGTTTAGGGTCTGAAGTTTGCTTCATTGTTCTCGTAGCCCCTGCAGCTAAACCACAGATAATAATCTAAACTGAAGCTGAAGCTCATGTCTGGGCTCTTCTGTACATTTGGACTAAGGGCTTCAGCCTGATCCTCCTCCCTGATCCTCCTCCCTGATCCTCCTCCCTGATCCTCCTCCCGGATCCTCCTCTCTGATTCTCAGCCCTGAGTGTATTACTAATACACTAGTTCTGAGCTCCTGAGCGTCTGGCCAGTAGGGGGCAGTGTTTATTAAGCCTGGTTCTGTGGTTGTTGTATTCACAGTATGTGTTGTAGATGTGAACGCTCACAGTGACAGACTCCTCTGACACGCTCGATTTGACTCTCTGTGGCGCAGTTTCAGTTCTAACACAATCTAAATCATGAGTTTTCAGTCTTGACCAATCACAGAAGCTTCCGAGCCCCTCAGTATGACTGTCTGGTACTAACGTTTCATACCAGTAATCAGACAAAACCTAAACCTGAATACAAACTACATTCTTCTGTATTTATCTGATAGTAACTGTCTGATGTCTACATAGACAGAACGTGAGCTAGTTTGGGATCATTTACACCCACTTAACAGCCCCACCAGCATGGCTGCTACTTCCAGTCACTGTTGGAGGTTGTGGTGCTAATAAAGGTGGAGCTGCTCGTCTCTTCAGTCTCTTCAGTGTTGAACGCTGAGCTGAAGCTGCTCCATGGTGTCCGAGTGTTGGAGAAAGTGTCCGGAGTGAAACGTACAGACTGCAGAGTTAAAGTTGTTCAGGATTCTGTTAGAGATGTTGGAAGTTCAGCAGCTGGTTTTGGAGAATTCTCCGTTCCACCTTAAACGCTGCTGTGGTTCCATTCTGGCGTCTGTACGAGGCTGCAGTGTTTAAGGTGGAACATTAGATGAAGATGTGGAGAACTGGAGCTTCAGGCTGGTTTAAAGATAAACATGTATCTCTGACTGATGGGTTTGTTGGGAAGGAATTAAAAGTGGCGACGTTCCCTTCACACAGCCCTGGAACTCTGGATTTCTCCACCACCGTTCTGGTTGCTGGTTGGTGTTGTGGTTGTGTGTAAATGTTCTGGTTGGTGTTGTGGTTGTGTGTAAATGTTCTGGTTGTTGTTGTGGTTGTGTGTAAATGTTCTGGTTGGTGATTGGTTGTTGTGGTTGTGTGTAAATGTTCTGGTTGCTGGTTGTGTGTAAATGTTCTGGTTGCTGGTTGATGTTGTGGTTGTGTGTAAATGTTCTGGTTGCTGGTTGGTGTTGTGGTTGTGTGTAAATGTTCTGGTTGCTGGTTGGTGTTGTGGTTGTGTGTAAATGTTCTGGTTGGTGTTGTGGTTGTGTGTAAATGTTCTGGTTGCTGGTTGTGTGTAAATGTTCTGGTTGCTGGTTGATGTTGTGGTTGTGTGTAAATGTTCTGGTTGCTGGTTGGTGTTGTGGTTGTGTGTAAATGTTCTGGTTGCTGGTTGTGTGTAAATGTTCTGGTTGCTGGTTGATGTTGTGGTTGTGTGTAAATGTTCTGGTTGCTGGTTGGTGTTGTGGTTGTGTGTAAATGTTCTGGTTGCTGGTTGGTGTTGTGGTTGTGTGTAAATGTTCTGGTTGGTGTTGTGGTTGTGTGTAAATGTTCTGGTTGCTGGTTGGTGTTGTGGTTGTGTGTAAATGTTCTGGTTGCTGGTTGGTGTTGTGGTTGTGTGTAAATGTTCTGGTTGGTGTTGTGGTTGTGTGTAAATGTTCTGGTTGGTGTTGTGGTTGTGTGTAAATGTTCTGGTTGCTGGTTGGTGTTGTGGTTGTGTGTAAATGTTCTGGTTGCTGGTTGGTGTTGTGTGTAAATGTTCTGGTTGGTGTTGTGGTTGTGTGTAAATGTTCTGGTTGGTGTTGTGGTTGTGTGTAATGTTCTGGTTGGTGTTGTGGTTGTGTGTAAATGTTCTGGTTGCTGGTTGGTGTTGTGGTTGTGTGTAAATGTTCTGGTTGCTGGTTGGTGTTGTGGTGGTGTGTAAATGTTCTGGTTGCTGGTTGGTGTTGTGGTTGTGTGTAAATGTTCTGGTTGCTGGTTGGTTGTTGTGGTTGTGTGTAAATGTTCTGGTTGGTGTTGTGGTTGTGTGTAAATGTTGGGGTGTAAATATTATCCAGTCTGTTACGTAACAGTGTAGTATTTGGAGATCGGCCCGTTTATCCTCCCTCTTCTGTAAAAGTAGGATTTGTATCTGAAGAACAAAGTTTGAGGTTCAGAGTATGTACAGTTCTACACAGCCGAGTCACATAACTATGACCACGTCCTACTTTGAATGTTGGAAGCGTGTAGGCGACGTTCTCTGGACCCACTCATCCATGTAGAAAACACTCTCAACCTATCTGGGTCTGAATCCATCCTTGTAGATCACGTACACCATACATGCTGTTGGTCTTCTCTCGGGTGGATGGGATCTTCCAGCAGGACAGTGAGACACGTCACACGACTAGATATATCCAGCATTGGTTGGAAGAGCTGACCAACACTTCCAAGTACTACCCTGGACCCCTAATTCCCCAGACTTGAACCCAATTGAGCATCTGTGGGACCACCTGGATGGTGGTGTTGGCTCTATGGATGCACTGCAGTCAGCATGGCTCCCGATACCTGTGACCACCTACTAGGACCTTACTGAGTCTCCCAGTCTGTCTAGCTGCTACACACGGTGGTCACTCTGGATATTAGGTGGTCATAGTGATGTGACTCCAGTGTGTATGTACTGGACTCTCCTTATTACACCATGCACAGTGTACATACCGTCTCTGGCACCTTCTAAAATGAGCCCGAACAGTATTTGGCCCTCGCTGATGTTGATGTTTAGCCACGGTTTCTCATGGTTTCTCACATGTTCCCTCTTTTCCAGAGCTTTTGCGGACGCCCGCGTTCAGCCAATCTACGGAGGCACCAACGAGATCATGAAGGAGCTCATCGCTCGTCCCATTGTTGCCCAGAAGTAGGCGGAGCTTCAGCTCATTAAGAGCAGCTGGCCGGCTGTGTCCTTCAGAGTCCAGTTTAATAGCTTCTTACGATAAACAGAACAAATCGAGTGATTTTAGCACTTATTGAAAGACGAATAAGAGATTATTCATCTTTAATATAAATAATATAAAGGAAATGCATGAGAGAGATGGTTTTCCACCTTTACTCTAAATGTAGTCAATCAGCTGATACATTTGTGGTGTCCGAGTTTGCTTATCTACTATTAGCACTGAAGCTACGAGGCCTTAACTTGAATTCCAGACCTCCGACTTGAAGGGGGAAACAATAGCATGAGCACTGTTAGCTTCTGTATTTGCTTTAAATGAGGAAACATACAGACGCTAAAGCTATCACTCATTTAACTAACTTTGCTAGCTTGTTGCTAACGGCACCCACTTTCATGGAGCGTTTTCAGCTATTCTAGTATACGTTAGCCCACATTTACAGTGTTTAGATATTTAATTACAAGATTACTTAACTTTTCAAGTATTATTTCTTGAAATGAGCTAATTTATCAGTATTAATGTCTTGCAACAAACAATTACCATAGAATAACCTGAAGACAAATACATAAATGTATAAATAAGTCAAATTAAAGTACAGCAGTCTCTTAATGAGGTGTATATATAGATATATAGGCTATATAAGCATGTGCTTAGCACCATGCTAGTGGCTACCAAGCTTCAGTTCCTTGTTTGCTAGTCGCCTCATAGCTTCAGCGCTAAAACTATAAAAAGAAGCAAATGTCAGGCAGCAAACATGTCCGGGTTGATTGACTACATTTGGAGTACGGAGGACGTGTGTGGTTTTATCAGGCTGTGTACGTGGCTCCTATCTGTTTGGGAGCTTTTTGCTAGCGTCATATAAATAGTTTCTGCGGGTTCCAGTAAATAATGTCAGAGCTGAATATATTTTTGCTAACATGTTGATTGTACATGTATAAATATGTACTTTCCATTAAAAGAAACATTCATGTGAGCGTCGTTCCTCACCAGCCACTGCTGCTTTGTAGTACTTACTTCTCTCTCCAGCACACAAACCTTCTCTCCAGTGTCAACAGAACCTCGTCTACACCAGCGCCCACCGCGGTAGGTGAAGCTCCGCGGCACTACCGGAAAATCAGGTGGGGGGAAAGAAGCTGAGAGCCTCCAGGAACCTAAACCCATGATCTCTTTCTAATGTGGATCCACAGAGTCCATGTACAGACTGCTGAGGTATTTAGACAGAATACACTGTCGATGTAAACTTGACGGATCTCTGGCGGTTCTAAATTTAATTCAGTTTAAAAGTTTAATATAGAACCATGAACACTCACAGAACCATGTGTGTGCTTAAATGGTTCTTCGGACTGCTGGAGAATGTGTTTTATATGGTTCTATACAAAACCTTTTGAAAAGTGGTTCTGTGTAGGGTTCTTTTGAGATTGACATTGTGACAATATGAGAACTTTGTTGGTGCTATATAGAATCATATACAACACAGATCGATGGAGAATGTGTTGTATAGAGTTCCATATGGTTAGTCATGCAAATTGTTGTACATAGAACCATTGTCTTCACTAAGGAACCTTAAAGAGAATGTAAGCACTACCCTCAGCTGTCATATGGCTAATGTGGCTTATCCTAAAAGCTAACCACCAAATAAAACCCATCCATCAAACAAAAGCTAATCACCAGACGAAAAACTAACCACCAAACAAAAGCTAAAAAGTTAACTTCCAGATGAAAGCTAACCACCAGGTAAAACCAACCACCAGACGAAAACCACTCAACAAAAGCTAACCACCAGGTAAAACCAACCACCAGGTAAAACTAACCACCAGGTAAAACTAACCACCAGACGAAAACCACTAAACAAAACCCAACCACCAGGTAAAACCCAACCACCAGGTAAAACTAACCACCAGGTAAAACCAACCACCAGGTAAAACTAACCACCAGGTAAAACCAACCACCAGGTAAAACTAACCACCAGACGAAAACAAACCACTAAACGAAAGCTGACAAAAGCTAAACGCTAAATAAAAGCTATCCACCAAACAAAAGCCAATCAACATAAAAAAGCTAACTTCCAAATAAAAGCTAACCACCAGGTAAAACCAACCACCAGACGAAAACCACTAAACAAAAGCTAACCACCAGGTAAAACCAACCACCAGACGAAAACCACTAAACAAAAGCTAACCACCAGGTAAAACCAACCACCAGACGAAAACCACTAAACAAAAGCTAACCACCAGGTAAAACCAACCACCAGACGAAAACCACTAAACAAAAGCTAACCACCAGGTAAAACTAACCACCAGACGAAAACAAACCACTAAACGAAAGCTGACAAAAGCTAAACACTAAATAAAAGCTATCCACCAAACAAAAGCCAATCAACATAAAAAAGCTAACTTCCAAATAAAAGCTAACCACCAGGTAAAACTAACCACCAGACGAAAACGAACCACTAAACGAAAGCTAACCACCAGGTAAAACCAACCACCAGACGAAAACCACTAAACAAAAGCTAACCACCAGGTAAAACCAACCACCAGACAAAAACCACTAAACAAAAGCTAACCACCAGGTAAAACCAACCACCAGACGAAAACGAACCACTAAACGAAAGCTAACCACCAGGTAAAACCAACCACCAGACGAAAACCACTAAACAAAAGCTAACCACCAGGTAAAACCAACCACCAGACGAAAACCACTAAACGAAAGCTAACCACCAGGTAAAACCAACCACCAGACGAAAACCACTAAACGAAAGCTAACCACCAGGTAAAACCAACCACCAGACGAAAACCACTAAACAAAAGCTAACCACCAGGTAAAACCAACCACCAGACGAAAACCACTAAACGAAAGCTAACCACCAGGTAAAACTAACCACCAGACGAAAACAAACCACTAAACGAAAGCTAACCACCAGGTAAAACTAACCACCAGACGAAAACAAACCACTAAACGAAAGCTAACCACCAGGTAAAACTAACCACCAGACGAAAACGAACCACTAAACGAAAGCTAACCACCAGGTAAAACCAACCACCAGACGAAAACCACTAAACAAAAGCTAACCACCAGGTAAAACCAACCACCAGACAAAAACCACTAAACAAAAGCTAACCACCAGGTAAAACCAACCACCAGACGAAAACGAACCACTAAACGAAAGCTAACCACCAGGTAAAACCAACCACCAGACGAAAACCACTAAACAAAAGCTAACCACCAGGTAAAACCAACCACCAGACGAAAACCACTAAACGAAAGCTAACCACCAGGTAAAACCAACCACCAGACGAAAACCACTAAACGAAAGCTAACCACCAGGTAAAACCAACCACCAGACGAAAACCACTAAACAAAAGCTAACCACCAGGTAAAACCAACCACCAGACGAAAACCACTAAACGAAAGCTAACCACCAGGTAAAACTAACCACCAGACGAAAACAAACCACTAAACGAAAGCTAACCACCAGGTAAAACTAACCACCAGACGAAAACAAACCACTAAACGAAAGCTAACCACCAGGTAAAACCAACCACCAGACGAAAACCACTAAACGAAAGCTAACCACCAGGTAAAACTAACCACCAGACGAAAACAAACCACTAAACGAAAGCTAACCACCAGGTAAAACTAACCACCAGACGAAAACAAACCACTAAACGAAAGCTAACCACCAGGTAAAACCAACCACCAGACGAAAACAAACCACTAAACGAAAGCTGACAAAAGCTAAACACTAAATAAAACCTATCCACCAAACAAAAGCCAATCAACATAAAAAAGCTAACTTCCAAATAAAAGCTAACCACCAGGTAAAACTAACCACCAGGTAAAACTAACCACTAAACAAAAGCTAACCACCAGGTAAAACCAACCACCAGGTAAAACTAACCACCAGATGAAAACAAACCACTAAACGAAAGCTAACCACCAGGTAAAGCTAACCACCAGACGAAAACGAACCACTAAACGAAAGCTAACCACCAGGTAAAACTAACCACCAGACGAAAACAAACCACTAAACGAAAGCTGACCACCGGGCAAAAGCTAAGCACCAAATAAAACCTATCCACCAAATGAAAGCTAATCACCAGACGAAAGCTAACTGCCAGACGAAAAACTAACCAAAAACTAACAAAAGCTAACCACTAAATAAAAGCCAATCACCATAAAACAGCTAACTTCCAGATAAAAGCTAACCACCAGACAAAAACCACTAAACAAAAGCTGAGCACCAGACGAAAAACTAACCACCAAATAAAACCCATCCACCAAACAAAAGCTAATCACTAGATAAAAGTTAACTGCCAGACGAAAACTATCCACCAGACTGAACAAAAGCTGAACAAAAGCTAACCATTAAACGAAAGTAACCATTAAACGAAAGTAACCACTAAACGAAAGCTAAATTCCAGGTGGGGTATAATGTTGTACTGAATGGCTGCTGCTGTGTATGTAGAACCGGGTTCTCAGCACCTAACCCCTGACCGCTCCTCAGGTGCTGTGGTAGGGCTGCCCACTGCTCTGGGCAAGTGTTTCACTGCCCCCTAGTGTGTCTGTTCACTAGTGTGTGTGTGTATATGTCGGTGTTTCACTGCCCCCTAGTGTGTCTGTTCACTAGTGTGTGTGTCTATGTGTGTCACTGCCCCCTGGTGTGTCTGTTCGCTAGTGTGTGTGTGTATATGTGGGTGTTTCACTGCCCCCTAGTGTGTCTGTTCACTAGTGTGTGTGTGTATATGTGGGTGTTTCACTGCCCCCTAGTGTGTGTGTTCACTAGTGTGTGTGTATATGTAAGTGTTTCACTGCCCCCTAGTGTGTCTGTTCGCTAGTGTGTGTTTGTGTGTGTGTGTTTCACTGCCCCCTAGTGTGTCTGTTCACTAGTGTGTGTGTGTATATGTGGGTGTTTCACTGCCCCCTAGTGTGTCTGTTCTCTAGTGTGTGTTTGTGTGTGTGTGTGTGTGTTTCACTGCCCCCTAGTGTGTGTGTTCACTAGTGTGTGTGTGTATATGTGGGTGTTTCACTGCCCCCTAGTGTGTCTGTTCACTAGTGTGTGTGTGTGTGTGTATGTAAGTGTGTCACTGCCCCCTATTGTGTCTGTTCTCTAGTGTGTGTTTGTGTGTGTGTGTTTCACTGCCCCCTAGGGTGTGTGTTCACTAGTGTGTGTATATGTAAGTGTTTCACTGCCCCCTAGTGTGTGTGTTCACTAGTGTGTGTATATGTAAGTGTTTCACTGCCCCCTAGTGTGTGTGTTCACTAGTGTGTGTATATGCAAGTGTTTCACTGCCCCCTAGTGTGTGTGTTCACTAGTGTGTGTGTATATGTCAGTGTTGCACTCTCTCTCTCTGTCTCTCTCTCTCTCTCTCAGTCTCTCTCTCTCTCTCAGTCTCTCTCTCTCTCTCTCAGTCTCTCTCTCTGTCTCTCTCTCTCTCTCTCTCTCTCTCTCTCTCTCTCTCTCTCTCTCTGGGTCTGAGGTCTACAGGTGTTTCAGTGCTGAACTCAGGTCTGATGATCATGTTTGCTGGTTAGATTTAATCTCAGGTGTGTTTAGTATTTTGTTGTTTGCTGTACCTGCTGTGTGAACAGTGAGCTCTGAGAGTGTGTGATGTATGTGTGGTGTATATATTTGTGAGACTGGCGTGCGGTGTGTAGCTCTGCGGGTGGGCGTGTTGTGGTTGTTGAGTCATATAGCTGAGGTGGGTGGTCTGTGTGATGTACAGTGTTGGTGGGTGTTTTGACGGTGAACAGAGAGACATGAGTATAAACTCTATACAACAACAGCAGTTCCTCCAAATCTCTCTTTCTCTCTCTCTCCCTCTCTCTCTCTCTCTCTCTCCCTCTCTCTCTCACCCCCTCTCTCGCTCTCTCTCTCTCTCTCCCTTCTGTCTCTCTCTCTCTCTCACCCCCTCTCTCGCTCTCTCTCTCTCTCTCCCTTCTGTTCTCTCTCTCTTTCTTACCCCCTCCCTCTCTCTCCCTTCTGTCTCTCTCTCTCTGTACCTCTCTCTCCCTCTCTCTCCCTTCTGTCTTTCTCTCTCCCTCTCTCTCTCTCTCTCTCTCTCTCTCTCTCCCTCTCTCCCTTCTGTCTCTCTCTCTGTACCTCTCTCCCTCTCTCTCCCTTCTGTCTCTCTCTCCCTCTCTC
Source organism: Megaleporinus macrocephalus (assembly GCA_021613375.1). Taxonomy (NCBI): domain Eukaryota; kingdom Metazoa; phylum Chordata; class Actinopteri; order Characiformes; family Anostomidae; genus Megaleporinus; species Megaleporinus macrocephalus. The sequence continues at coordinate 2,189,201 of CM038711.1, read as the reverse complement.
TCTCCCCCTCTCTCTCTCCCTCTCTCTCTCTCCCTCTCTCTCACTCTCTCTCCCTTCTGTCTCTCTCTCTCTCTCTCTGTACCTCTCTCTCCCTCCCTCTCTCTCCCACTCTCCCTCTCTCTCTCTCTCTGACTGACTTCTCTCTCTTTTTTTTCTCTCTCTCTCCCTTCTCTGTACCTCTCTCTCTCTCTCTCTCCCTCTCTCTCACTCTCTCTCCCTTCTGTCTCTCTCTCTCTCTCTCTCTGTACCTCTCTCTCCCTCCCTCTCTCTCCCACTCTCCCTCTCTCTCTCTCTGACTGACTCTCCTCCCTCTCTCTCCCTCTCTCTCCCTTCTGTCTCTCTCTCTCTGTACTCTCTCTCCCTCCCTCTCTCTCCCACTCTCCCTCTCTCTCTCTCTCTCTCTCTCTGACTCTCTCCCTCCCTCCCTCTCTCTCCCACTCTCCCTCTCTCTCTCTCTCTGACTGACTCTCTCTCTCTCTCTCTCTCTCTTTTTTTTCTCTCTCTCTCTCCCTTCTCTGTACCTCTCTCTCTCTCTCTCACTCTCTCTCCCTTCTCTGTCTCTCTCTCTGTACCTCTCTCTTCCTTCTCTGTCTTTCTCTCTCCCTCTCTCTCTCTCTCTCTCTCTCTCTCTCCCTCTCTCTCTTTCCCTCCCTCTCTCTCTCTTTCCCTCCCTCTCCCTCTATCTCTCTGTCTCTGACTTTTTCTATCTTCTTTCCATCTCTCTCTCTCTCTCTTTCTCGTTTCTTTCTCTCTCTCTCTCTTTCTCGTTTCTTTCTCTCTCTCTCTCTCTCCCTCTCTCTCTCTCTCTCTCCATCTCTCTCCCTATCTCTCTCTTTGACTTTTTCTGACTCACTCTCTCTTTCTCTTTCTATCTTCTTTCCATCTCTCTCTCTCTCTCTCTCTCTCTCTCTCTCTCTCTCTCTCTCTCTCTGAGCTCATGCCTGCATTGTATGATATTTAAATAATAGTGTTATGCCTGGATCCGATAGAGATCAGGGAAGTTAATTTGACTGCATATCTGATCAGAGTTCTGCTGAACTGGCATCTGTAGATCCCGCAAAGCCCAGTCCTACCAGTTCATTAAACCAGTCTGAACTAGATTTTCCTGCCTACAGCATCTTATAAAATTAGCTTTTAATATATTTTAGGTTCTAGGTTAATTTGTTTTATTTGTGGATATTTGTGTTATTCTATTTCCTTTATTAATAAGGTTTTGTGAGTGATAGAAGGAGGGGTGGGGAGGACTGTACTGTGTAAATGTCAGACTCTTTATTTATTTAATTTCCAGTCAAAACGGCTAATAATAACAATTTATTCATTTTTTAACAAGAGAAAAAGCAGAAAACTCAGATTTAACAGCGACAGAAGTATTTACATTAACAGTGAGTATTTAGAGTAACAGTGAGAATCAGATCTCTAATATAAGTCAGTGTTACCAGTAAAAACCAGTGTATCACAGTGAAAACCCATTAGAGTCAATACAGCCTACTGTGATCTGTTCACTGAAGAAATATCTGTGATGTTCAGCATCCGATCTCATGATGGGCAGTTGTTCAGCATCAGACCGCACAGGATGGGCAGTTGTTCTGTATTAGACTGCACAGGATGGGCAGTTGTTTAGCATCAGACCGCACAGGATGGGCAGTTGTTTAGCATCAGACTGCACAGGATGGGCAGTTGTTTAGCATCAGACTGCACAGGATGGGCAGTTGTTTAGCATCAGACCGCACAGGATGGGCAGTTGTTTAGCATCAGACTGCACAGGATGGGCAGTTGTTTAGCATCAGACTGCACAGGATGGGAAGTTGTTCAGTATCAGACCACACAGGATGGGCAGTTGTTCAACATCAGACCACAAAGGATGGGCAGTTGTTTAGCATCAGACCACACAGGATGGGCAGTTGTTCAACATCAGACCACAAAGGATGGGCAGTTGTTTAGCATCAGACCGCACAGGATGGACAGTTGATCAGTATCAGACCGCACAGGATGGACAATTGTTTAGCATCAGACCGCACAGGATGGACAATTGTTTAGCATCAGACCGCACAGGATGGACAATTGTTTAGTATCAGACCACACAGGATGGACAGTTGTTCAGTATCAGACCACACCGGATGGGCAGTTGTTCAGCATCAGACCACACAGGATGGGCAGTTGTTCAGTATCAGACCACACAGGATGGGCAGTTGTTCAGTATCAGACCACACAGGATGGGCAGTTGTTCAGTATCAGACCACACAGGATGGGCAGTTGTTCAGTATCAGACCACACAGGTTGGGCAGTAATTTAGCATCAGACCACACAGGATGGGCAGTTGTTCAGCAACAGACCGCACAGGATGGACAATTGTTCAGAATCAGACCGCACAGGATGGGCAGTTGTTCAGTATCAGACCACACAGGATGGGCAGTTGTTCAGCATCAGACCACACAGGATGGACAGTTGTTCAGCATCAGACCACACAGGATGGGCAGTTTGTTCAGTATTAGACCACACAGGATGGGCAGTTGTTCAGAATCAGACCACACAGGATGGGCAGTTGTTCAGAATCAGACCACACAGGATGGACAGTTGTTCAGAATCAGACCACACAGGATGGACAGTTGTTCAGTATCAGACCACACAGGATGGGCAGTTGTTCAGTATCAGACCACACAGGATGGGCAGTTGTTCAGTATCAGACCACACAGGATGGGCAGTTGTTCAGTATCAGACCACACAGGTCGGGCAGTTATTTAGCATCAGACGCAGATATATAGTGCAGTTTGTCGCATTGCAAAATAAAATGTAATTAAAAATGTACTTTCATGAGCTAAAGACAATTTAAGCCCCAAAGAAGTACTGAAATAATATAATTAAAGGTATTTCACATTGATATTAGTATGTTTACTATATAACATACACTTGGGCGATTAAATACTTTTTTAATGAAATGAACTTCAAGTATACTTTTGTTGTTAGGCTGTTTTGGGTGAAATTAGCGAGTCTGACTTGCACAGCGCTGTAAGAGACTGAGAGAGAACGGCAGTGTGTCTGTTCTGTCCTCTGACCCTCCGGCACTCTTACCACTCAGAGCTCTGACCCACTCTGAGATGTGGATGTGGTCCTCCAGCACTCTTCAGTCAGTCTTGACCCGTTGTGATGTCTCATTTCTCCTCTCTGTCTCTCTCTGTCTGACAGCGGCGCTAATTTTAGGCCTCTTCTGTGTCCGCTTCAGCCTCGTTCCTCATTATCAGTCACGTTAGCGGTCAGCTGCGACCCTCCGTCCAGCCCATGGAGTGTAAAAACTAATTAACTGAATTCAGTAATCTGTGTATCGCAACTGCCTTGATTAATTAGTAAATATAATTAGTCCTAATACTAAATTTAGTACTTGAGCTTTAAAACTGTAGAGATTATAATAATAAAGTTATATGTAAACATTTAACATCCTTATCATATCTGTGCACATATTTTAACACTGTGTACAAAAAATGAAAACTGATATGATATTTGAAACTAGCAGGCAATGTAGTTAAATAGCCTATTACGTTGCTTTACAGTGACAACAAGGCTGTAATGTCCAATATCTGAAGTTGAAGCTTTGATTTCTGTATGTGATTATGTGTGAATATAGTTATTTTTAGGTTGCAGAACTGTGCAGTGCATTATTTCATATAGGAATATATGATAAAATAAGCTAACTAGCAAGCCAAGTAGCTAATTAGCCAAACTAGATGCTTTAAGCTCACACAGAACAAGGCTGTAATGTCAAATATACCCAAATACGTGTTTGATTAAGTTTTTTTATTCCAGTATTCCAGCTTTCTAAAGCCGGTAGAGCTGCTATTATCTGTTTTAATACCAGATAAGGATCCTCTGTCGTGGCTAACACTAGCAGCTGAAGCTAACAGTGAATTGAGTGAATTCTTTCACATGAAGACTGAAATTTCAGTAGCATTATATGATGAGTAAGATCTCCAGAATCTGAACAAGGATGGTATATTGATGTGTTGTTTACTATTTTAAAAATTATTATTGATTTAAAAAAACGAAGAGGCTAACACTATTAGCATCTATGCTACAGGCCACAGAATAAGCGTTTTTGCTTATATTTTCACTCTTGGCAGAGAAAGGTTAAAGCCGAGTTTGATTCTGTACATGATTTTGTGTTAATGTAGATATTTTTAATTGTGCTAGTGCAAGCTACTCCCGAATCTGCACAGATCTGATTGGCTGAGGAGCGCCTGCGGTGATTTTACAACACACGCGATTGGTCTGTAAGTTTACTGCGCCGTAAAGCCCGTATACCGTTAATACAAGAACAGGTCTGCCTCATAAAATAAAGTGATAAAGAGTGATAAATAAATTAAAAATGTATTTGAATAGCTACACTTCCCGGATAGCAGGAGGGTAACGGACCACTCTTGGCCCACTATGACAAAGCTACTGGTGTTTGGCTGAGAGTTTTACTGGGTGGCCCTGCTGGTGGTTTAGCGGAGTATTAGCCATTTTCTATCACTTTCCACTCACAGTCCTCTAAAGCGATTCCATTTAATGTCTTACTTTCATTATTCTTTCTTATTTAGTTTATGTAATAATAATAATAATAATAATAATAATAATAATAATATTAAATACAATGTCTTTGTATGTATGTGTGTATGTATATATATGTATGTGTGTATGTATTTGTGTGTATGTATATATATGTTTGTGTGTATGTATATATATGTATGTGTGTATGTATTTGTGTGTATGTATATATATGTTTGTGTGTATGTATTTGTGTGTATGTATATATATGTATGTGTGTGTATATATATATATATATATATATATATGTATGGGTGTATGTATTTGTGTATGTATGTATGTATATATATATATATGTATGTGTGTATGTATATATATGTATGTGTGTATGTATTTGTGTGTATGTATATATATGTTTGTGTGTATGTATTTGTGTGTATCTATCTATCTATCTATCTATCTATCTATCTATCTATCTATCTATCTATCTTCCTGTCTCCCGGTCTATCTGTCTGTCTATTGGTCTATCTATCTATAATTTTTTGTGCCAGTTTTTATGTGGGGGGTCCGAGGTTGGACCAACAGTGACGTATGGTCAGCGGGGTGCCGACCTTATCAATTTGGGAAATGAGCTGGAACTAGAACCGTAAGTTCAGCTGGTTCCTGTTTGGGTTGGTTCTTATATTTGGATGTGCAGTGGAAGAACACTGTTCTACGTTGTCCACCTGAAAGGAAGTTCTTTGCTGATGTAATGGTGTAACGAATTCACTTGGTGGGTTTTAGACTTTCGTTGATGGGAGTGTGTTGCAGCAAAGCCAGTGAGCTAATGAACAGTCGCACTCTTAAGGGTGTAGGGTACGGGGGGAAGGGATTAAGGGGTGATTAGAAAACTCACACCAGGATCTTTATTGGGTGTGTCATAAAGACGTATGGCGTGTGTAGAGGGCGACTCATAAAGTCACCCGCTAATTATGTTGGCCATCACTGCGCCAGCTCTGCAGGACACGGTAGTGACCTAAATGGCTAATTAGCTCAATCAAAAACCCTTCAAATGACCAAAGCACACTAAAGCACGTTCAAAAGGAATGTTTAATTAAAGAAAGTGCAGGTACACCCTGGGCTTACCATATATAGGAGCTTGTGAAGTCCCACACACACACACACACACACACACACAGCACCTACACACACTTCAGAGGTACTCACAGGGTGGAGGAGTGTTGGTGTGAAAGTGATATTTATAGGTAAGATCCTTCAGCGTGCACTCATTGGCCACTTTATCAGAAACCCCTCACCTTGCTGGGATTCAGTGCTCATATGTGAACGCACAGTTTGTGTTAGCCACCCGTTCGTCTTCAGTGGTCAGTTTCTGACCACAGAGTTGTTGTTGTCTGGATGTTCTGGTGCCAGTCCAGCAGTGTTCCTGCTCTGTCTGATACTCTCATACCAGCAGACATAACTGGACAGCAGCGGCCCTGTGGTCAGAAACTGACCAGTGATGAAGGATGTAGAGAGGAGCAGCTATAGTTTACAGTAAAGACGTGTCCCCACCACTTTTTAAAAGGGCTTGATTATGTCTCCTTCACATTTTAGTTGCTTAATTTTGTCCCTATCATGCGTCCTGTAATGGTTTTGACCCTCCACTTCTTATAGTGCTTAATTCTGTCCCCACCACTTGCCCAGTTGTGTCCTGATTACTTTTTGATCAATGCAATTTTATCTTCTCTACTTCTTTAAATGATCAATTATGTCCCCACCACGACTTTTTTAAAGTGCTCAGTTTTGTCCCCACTACTTCTGGAAATGCTCAATTTCGTCCCCAGTGTTTCTTGAAATGCTTAATTTTGTCCTCATTACTTTTTGAAAGTGCTCTGTTTTGTCCCCACTGCTTTTTGATGCAATCAACTTTGTCCTCATTACTTTTTGAAGAGCTCACTTTTGTCCCCAGTGTTTCTTGAAATGCTCAATTTTGTCCTCGTTACTTTTTGAAATGCTCAAATTTGTCGGCATCACTTTTTGAAGTGCTCACTTTTGTCCCCACTGCTTTTTGATGCAATCAGTTTTTTGTCCCCACGACCTCTTGAAGCGTAAAATTTTGTCCTTGTCATTTCTCGAAATGCTCATTTTTGTCCCCAGCATTAATTGAAACTCTAAATGTTGTCCTCATTACATTTTGAAGTGTTCACTTTTGTCCTCAGCATTTCTTGAAATTATCGATTTTGTCCTCATTACTTTTTGAAAGTGCTCCGTTTTGTCCCCACCACTTTTTGAAGAGCTCACTTTTGTCCCCACTGCTTTTTGGTGCAATCGATTTTGTCCCCACGACCTCTCGAAGCGTTCAATTTTGTCCTCGCCATTTCTTGAAATGCTTGGTTTTGTCCTCGTTACCTGTCTAAGGTAGGTGTTGGTAATAATGTGTGGAGGTGAGTGCTTATTTAAAGCTTATACGATGTACTCCAATTTTCTTTTGTCTCGTGCTTATTGGCCTTGGGGAAGGTCCTGTCCTTCTTAAACGTTGTCCTTATTTCCAACGAACTCTCGGAGAAACTGGAACAATCAGATGAGTGAAACTCTTCTTCATGCTGTATTGGCTTTTTGAACAGGGTTTTATTTTCAGTGCTCACACACACGCACACACACACACACATGTGCACACACACCACACACACCCACAAAAGAAAGCCACTCTTGGGTGCCACGTCAATACAGCCACTTTTGCATTGCTGTGCTATTGTTGAGGGACAGGTAGGAGACGATGTTGTACAGTGCACACGATGAAGATAGGAGCTCGGAACAGTGGGCTTTTCCCCAACGGTACATACACACACACACACACACACACACACACATTTAGAGGTTTAGATACAACCACATCAAGGCATCGTGACATCCCGTCTCTCCCTTGAGGAAAAGATAGGAAAGGGAATAATAATAATTATAATAAAAAATGATTTTACAGTCCAGTACCAGAAGCAAGAGAGAGGAGGAGAGAGGCAAAGATGGATAGATAGAGAGATAGATAGAGAGAAAAGCTGCAAAAAATGATACGTGGGCAAGTGAAAGCATCTTATGTGTAGGCAATATGTCTGATATTTTTCAATATCAGATCATTTTAATTGTCAGATAATTTCAGAAACCTGTTTTATGCATAATTATGTTCCTTGTTGTCTAATTGTTACTTGTTGTTTTTGAAATATGACAGTATTTGATTTTTTTTATAAATCTCCCGAAAGTATGTTTTGATAACCAGATCAAGTCTAGGTTGACCAATCTTGATAAACTCTTCTATAATGAGAAATATTAGATGTATTGCCTGCAAGACACTTTTTTACTAATATATTGCTACCCATTGCAGTGTATAATGAAAACACACTGGCGAACCTTTGATGTCACATGATTAAAAGACTGGCCCTGCATTATTTTGACCACAGTTATTGGTACTGGCTGCAGAAACTGAGGATTGTGTGAAGTTGGACAGAATGCTAACAGCATGCAGATGTTTTGTAGTTGTCTTATTTCTGTATTCCAGCGTCCTGCAGTAGCCTGTTATCAAGACTGCGAAGGCCGAGATTGTGATGATGAATAACAATATATCTTGTGCAGCCCTACATTTAAGGTGCTTCACTTGCCAAGACATGAACCAAAGCGTAGCTAAGACTCTACCGAGTCTGAGGAGCCATTAACCCTCCAAAAAGCTGCTCTACCAAGCCTGTAGGAACCATCGATCCTCCTGCGTCTAAGGAGCCATTGAGCCTACTGAGACTAAGGAACCAGTATCCCTACAAAGTCTTAGAATCTATTGACCCTGTCAAGTCTGAAGGACCACTGACACTGCGGAGTCTGAGGAACGAGTGACCCTACAAAGTCTGAGAATCTATTGACCCTGTCAAGTCTAAAAGACCACTGACACTGCAGAGTCTGAGGAATGAGTGACCCTACAAAGTCTTAGAATCTATTAACCCTGTCAAGTCTGAAGGACCACTGACACTGCGGAGTCTGAGGAACGAGTGACCCTACAAAGTCTGAGAATCTATTGACCCTGTCAAGTCTAAAGGACCACTGACACTGCAGAGTCTGAGGAATGAGTGACCCTACAAAGTCTTAGAATCTATTAACCCTGTCAAGTCTGAAGGACCACTGACACTGCGGAGTCTGAGGAACGAGTGACCCTACAAAGTCTGAGAATCTATTGACCCTGTCAAGTCTGAAGGACCACTGAAACTGCGGAGTCTGAGGAACGAGTGACCCTACAAAGTCTGAGAATCTTTTGACCCTGTCGAGTCTAAAGGACCACTGATTCTGTTGAATCTGAGAAACTACTGACCCTACAGTCTGAGAAACGTTTGATCCTACAGAGTCTGAGGAACTAACGATTCTTCTTATTCTGAGTGACTATTGACCCTGCTTAGTTTGATTGACTGCTGACCTTACAGAGTCTGAAGAGCCACTGACCCATCTAAATCTGAGGAATGGTTGACTCTATGAAGTCTGAGGGACCATTGACCCTACAGCGTCTGAAAAGCCATTGACCCTACTGAGCCAAAGAACCACTGAGTCTGTGGAACTACTAACCTTACCGAGTCTAAAAAAACCATCAACCCAGCTAAGTCTGCCGAGCTATTGACTGTTATTGATTCTACTTAGTCCCCAAGAAGTCTGTGGGGCCACATACCTTACTGAGTCTGAGGGAACATTGATCCTCCAGAGTCTGAGGAGCCATTGACCCTGCATGGTCTAAAAAGCCAGTTACCTAGTGACCCTAGTCTTAGAAATCATTGACTCCACAAACTCTAAAGAGCCACTTACCCTATTGGGTCTATGAAACCAGTATTCCTACTGAGTCTGAGGAACCATTGGCCCTTCTGGGAAACTATTGATCTTAGTCTCAGCAACCACTGGCCCTACTACATCTGAAAAAAAATCTTTCTTTCGGAGTCAAAAAAGTTACTGACTCTTTTGACTCTTGGAGCCATTGAACCCACTAAGTCTTTCCATAGTTCATGTGCCAAGATATCATTTTTTGCAGTTTAGAGAGAGAGAGAGAAGATGGAGATGAAGAATTGAAGCTGGCTAAAGGACGCCCTCGTCTAGGAGTTTGTTTATCCCATCACAGATCTTCCTTAGTGAGAGTCTGTATTCCTCGGAGTTGCCGTAGAGCTCCGTGAGGAACTCCACATCCGCAAAGTGGTTGAAGACGTGGTCGATGCGGCCATGGGATCGGGTGGTCAGGTGGTTCTCCACCAGCTCGTGGAGGAGGTCCCTGCACTCCAGGAGCAGCTCAGAAAGGATTGAGCGGTCAAATGTGTATTCAACCTCATAGAAACTGACCACCGTCATGGCTGCCTGGTTCATCTTCTTCTTGAAGCGCTCCACGGTCTCCAGCTCCTCGGGCCCAAACTGGTGGTTCCGGTAGAGGATGCCCACCTTCAGGGCAATCTTGATGACATCCTTGATGATCTTGTGTGCCTCCTTCTTGCTCTTGGTGTACTCGCGGCTTGCCTTGTAAAGCTCGTCGAGGATGCCGCTACTGGTGTCGTCTGTTAGCAGGTTGGCCACAGCCATGGTGGCCATCTTACTCAGGATCTTTTTCTGAGCCTGGAGGGCCAAAGACTTGGAGTTGAAGGTCTCTGGACCTGTAAAGAGAGAAAGAGAAAAAGGGAAATAAGAAAAGAATAGATATATAAAAATAGAGAGATATATAAAAATAGAGAGACTGGGTGGCAACAACGTGCAGGTTTGATCCATGGTGATGCTACAACCGTTAATGAAATTAGCATTAGCAATTAGTGCCATTAACTGATGTAACAGAATTAGCAGTTCATGCCTATTAGTGTCTCTTAGTCTACGTCTGTTACGTTGGCTATTAATTTGTGTCTATTAGTGGACACACCAGAATTAGCAGCTAGTGTTTGTTAGCTGACAGATTTGGCTATTAGTATCTATTAGCTGAGGTAATAGGATTAGCAGTTAGATTAGTTGGATTAGCATCTGGTAACTGACAGAATTAACAATTAGCATCTGTAAACTGACCTAACAATTAGCAGTTAGCAGCTGTAGGATATCAGAATTAGCATCTGCAAGTTGACAGAATTAGCAGGTAGCATGGGTTAGCTGACAGAATTAGCAGTTAGTGTTTGTTATGTGACAGATTTAGCCATTAGCATTTGTTAGCTGACAGAATTAACAGTCAGTGGCTATTAGCTGAAAAAGTAGAGGTTAGCATTTGTTAGCTGACAGAATTTGCGGTCAATGACTGAATTAGCAATTAGCATGTGTAAGCTGACAGAATCAGCAGTTAATGACTGTTAGATGACAGAATTAGCAGTTAGCACTTGTTAGCTGACAGAATCAGCAGTTAATGACTGTTAGATGACAGAATTAGCAGTTAGTGACTGTTAGCTGACAGAATTAGCAGTTAGTGACTGTTAGCTGAAAAAAGGAGCAGTTAGCATTTGTTAGCTGACATAATTGGCAGTCAGTGACTGTTAGCTGACAGAATTAGCAGTCAGTGACTGTTAGCTGACAGAATTAGCAGTTAGTGACTGCTAGCTGACAGAATTAGCAGTTAGTGACTGTTAGCTGATAGAATTAGCAGTCAGTGACTGTTAGCTGACAGAATTAGCAGCCAGTGACTGTTAGCTGACAGAATTAGCAGTCAGTGACTGTTAACTGACAGAATTAGCAGTTAGCATTTGTTAGCTGACATAATTGGCAGTCAGTGACTGTTATATGATGGAATTAGCAGTTAGCATTTGTTAGCTGACATAATTGGCAGTCAGTGACTATTAGCTGACAGAATTAGCTGTCAGTGACTGTTAGCTGACAGAATTAGCAGTTAGCGACTGTTAGCTGACAGAATTAGCAGTTAGCATTTGTTAGCTGACATAATTGGCAGTCAGTGACTGTTAGCTGACAGAATTAGCAGTCAGTGACTGTTAGCTGACAGAATTAGTAGTTAGCGACTGTTAGATGACAGAATTAGCAGTTAGCATTTGTTAGCTGACATAATTAGCAGTCAGTGACTGTTGGCTGAAAGAATGAGCAGTTAGCATCTGTAAGCTGACCTAACAAATTTGGCTTTTCGGTTGTATTTTGAGAAGACGTGGAGCTTCTCATGTCTCAGAGGAAGCACGTGTTAGCCTAAAGCATGACTAACGTAGCAACAGTAGCTACAAATGTTTGTGGGCGGAGCATAGGTAGGTCAGCTGACTGTATTGGCTTTGTCGTCTGCACAAAACAATTTAAACGGACACCAACAGAGCGATCTCCTCACGAATCCACTGATACTTGAACCTTCCGTCAATTCAGACTCCAATGTTTCAGCAAGCAAAGCTCTAGAAGATGCCCTGGCCATGTGGTCCTAGTCTCAATAACCTTAAATGCCTCCGTCTCTCTTCATCAACTGAAGCATTATGAAAAAAAAGCTAAACAAATAAATTCAGTGGGAAATTCAGTAGGAACTTGGCTCGTCCAGCTGCTCTAGTAAAAGTTTGTTCACACACATTCATCATTCAAACGTCCGGAACCGAGTCGGCGCTCCTGCCAAGCTCCGTATATCTGGAATAAAGAGCAGACGAGTTTATGTTTATGGCCACTGTCTGTGTGTGACGACTTCCAGTGGCTTTCGGGCTAATTCAGAGTCCAGATCTCAGGCCAAGTATGCATGAGCTACTGCACTTAGGACGATTGAATCCTTCCACTTAAAATGATTAAACACTACTTTTTTGGTTCAGTGCCGTGAACTGTAAACGCTGTGACGTCGCCGCGCTGAATAGAAAGTGCATGTTTTGCCGCAGGGCTTTGATTCCGTTAGTAAAGTATCCACAGGATTTGTTTTGTAAAGAACTTATAAAAGGAGGGTGTGTGTTTTGGTTATTAGGACAAAACCGCCTCTATATTAACAACGTAGAGATAGACCACAGGAAGTGAATAATTATTTATATTTAATTCAAAAAACTATTCATCCATCACGGTGAAGGTGTGCTACACCATAGACAGGTCACCAGTGCATTGCATGGCCAACACACACTCAGAGTTACGGGCAGTTTAGAGTGAGGATCCTAACAAGCATGTGTTTGGACTGTGGGAGGAAACCACTACACCACCATACTGACCACTACACCACCGTACTAACCACTACACCACCATACTGACCACTACACCACCATACTGACCACTACACCACTATACTGACCACTACACCACCGTACTAACCACTACACCCCCATACTAACCACTACACCACCGTACTAACCACTACACCACCATACTAACCACTACACCACCGTACTAACCACTACACCACCATACTAACCACTACACCACCATACTAACCACTACACCACCGTACTAACCACTACACCACCGTACTAACCACTACACCACCATACTGACCACTACACCACCATACTGACCACTACACCACCATACTAACCACTACACCACCGTACTAACCACTACACCACCGTACTAACCACTACACCACCGTAATAACCACTACACCACCATACTAACCACTACACCACCATACTAACCACTACACCACCATACTAACCACTACACCACCATACTAACCACTACACCACCATACTAACCACTACACCACCATACTAACCACTACACCACCATACTGACCACTACACCACCATACTAACCACTACACCACCGTAATAACCACTACACCACCATACTAACCACTACACCACCGTACTAACCACTACACCACCGTACTAACCACTACACCACCATACTAACCACTACAACACCGTAATAACCACTACACCACCATACTAACCACTACACCACCGTACTGACCACTACACCACCATACTGACCACTACACCACCGTACTAACCACTACACCACCATACTAACCACTACACCACCGTAATAACCACTACACCACCGTACTAACCACTACACCACCATACTGACCACTACACCACCATACTGACCACTACACCACCATACTAACCACTACACCACCATACTGACCACTACACCACCGTACTAACCACTACACCACCATACTAACCACTACATCACCATACTAACCACTACCCCACCGTACTGACCACTACACCACCATACTAACCACTACCCCACCGTACTAACCACTACACCACCATACTGACCACTACACCACCATACTAACCACTACACCACCATACTAACCACTACACCACCGTACTAACCACTACACCGCACTAGGGGGCAGTGATACACCCACATACACACACACTAACAAACATACACACTGGGGGGCAGTTAAACACCCACATACGCACACACAAACACACTAGTGATTACACACAACCCTACAGCCCTATCCACAGTACTTGGCGAGCGGTTGGGTGTCAGATGTCTTGATCGAAGTGCATCTGGTTCCCTGAACTCCAGCTCACGGCCGCCCCATTCAGAATCGAGTATTTTCTGCTCATCCAGGTTTCACACACTGTCCTGACTGTTTTGGAGTTTGTGTTGGTGTAGTCTGCAGGAGGAACCAGAGAGAGTGTGTTTGTGTAGTGCTGCTGGAATGCTGTGTGTTTGTGTAGTGCTGGTTAGTTCAGTCTGTTGAGCTTCACGCTGGTCTGTTTTTACAGAGCTGCTCTGATAACACAGCAAGCAGACCTGCAGTATAAACTCTGAGACTGATACAGAGCATCTCACACAGCTTACACGTCCCCCAGTTCACAGCAGACAACGTTCAGGCCTCAGGCTGCTGCTGCTTTCTGGTGATGCTGATGTACTTCAGTCCATGTTTATTGACAAAAGTGAGTCATACAGTGTCAGAAACCACATCATCAAGTCTATAGAGATTACAGAACATCTCCACATCTCTTCAGGGGAGTGGCTGATGATATAGGCCTACAGTTAGCACCTTCAACTTCCTTCAGGTAGTTCTTGAGTAGAAGGACGTCTGGACGAGAAGGTATTTCTTCAGTAGAAGGACATCTGGAGTAAATGTTAGTTCTTGAGTAGAAGAGTGTCTGGAGGAGAAGGTAGTTCATGAGTAGAAGTGCGTCTGGAGGAGAAGGTAGTTCTTGAGTAGAAGAGGGTCTGGAGGAGAAGGTAATTCTTAAGTGGTAGAGCGTCTAGAGGAGAAGGTAGTTCTAGAGACGAAGTATGTCTGAATATGAAGTTAGTGCTTAAGTAGAAGAACATCTGAAGAAGAAGGGAATTCTTGAGTAGAAGAGTGTCTGAATAAGAAGTTAGTTCTTAAGTAGAAGAACATCTGAAGAAGAAGGGAATTCTTGAGTAGAAGTGTGTCTGAATAAGAAGTTAGTTCTTAAGTAGAAGAAAATCTGGAGAAGAAGGGAATTCTTGAGTAGAGGAGCGTCCAGAAGAGAAGGTAGTTCATGAGTAGAAGAGCGTCTGGAGGAGAAGGTAGTTCTTAAATAGAAGAGCATCCGGAGGAGAAGGTAGTTCATGAGTAGAAGTGCGTCTGGAGGAGAAGGTAGTTGTTGAGTAGAAGGGCGTCTGGAGGAGAAGGTACTGGAGGAGAAGGTAGTGGTTGAGTAGAAGGATGTCTGGAGGAGAAGGTAGTTGTTGAGTAGAAGTGCGTCTGGAGGAGAAGGTAGTACTTGAGTAGAAGAGCGTCCGGAGGAGAAGGTAGTTGTTGAGTAGAAGGGCGTCTGGAGGAGAAGGTAGTTCTTGAGTAGAAGAGCGTCTGGAGTAGAAGGTAGTGGTTGAATAGAAGGATGTCTGGAGGAGAAGGTAGTTCTTGAGTAGAAGGACGTCTGGAGGAGAAGGTAGTTCTTGAGTAGAAGGACGTCTGGAGGAGAAGGTAGTTCTTGAGTAGAAGGACATCTGGAGGAGAAGGTAGTGGTTGAGTAGAAGGGCGTCTGGAGGAGAAGGTAGTGGTTGAGTAGAAGGATGTCTGGAGGAGAAGGTAGTTCTTGAGTAGAAGGATGTCTGGAGGAGAAGGTAGTTCTTGAGTAGAAGGACATCTGGAGGAGAAGGTAATGGTTGAGTAGAAGGGCGTCTGGAGGAGAAGGTAGTTCTTGAGTAGAAGGATGTCTGGAGGAGAAGGTAGTTCTTGAGTAGAAGGACGTCTGGAGGAGAAGGTAGTTCTTGAGTAGAAGGACGTCTGGAGGAGAAGGTAGTCTGAGAACAGTCTATATGGGCGATGCTGCCTGCTGTGGTCTGTTTCTGGTGTGACTGCAGTGTAACGTGATGACTCTGGGATGCTAAAGGGTTGAAGACGTTTGACTCAGGGTTAAAGGCGTTTGTGGGGGTGGGGGGTGGTCTTTAGGGGTTGGGGGGGTGTTTGGGGGGTCAGAAGAGGTCTGTCTCCACTGAAAATCATGAAAGTGCATTGAAAACAGACTGAATTACTCAAACACCTGCAGGCCGTTTGGAGAGGTTTCCACCGCCTACACTCCAGAACACTGCAACTCTCCGACTCACGCCAGCAGACGCGTACCAGCGAGCTCATTTGCATACTGTTAACTGCTTCCTGTTTGATTATTTATTATAAATCTCTGACTAAAGGCTACTTTTACTGTTAAAACTCACCAATTAAAAGAAAACACATGTCTGTTGAGTATTTACCTCTTTGTGGGGACCTGGTTGCTGCCGTTTGATGAAAATATGAATATTTTATGGTCGAGCGGATGACAGTCTGCTCTATACGAGGCTTATTGGAAGACATAAAAGAAGACCGGGCTAATATTTTGGTTGCTGAGGTTGAAGAGCCCGTTCTACACTTTTCTTGTTTTCCACTGACGGTGTTTGTTTGGGTTTATGTAGCAAAAACATCCAGAATTTATTTTTACAGCTCTATTTTCCAGCCTCTCTTCATTCCTTACAATTTAACAGGCTGTTTCTGGGAGTGTGGGTTTAAAGGAGCAATGTGTAATCTCTAGCGGTGAGGTTGAACTGCCCTGCCCACCACACCCATTCCTAGAACCACCCTACCCACCACACCCATCCCTAGAACTACCCTACCCACCACACCCGTCCCTAGAACTGCCCTACCCACCACACCCATATCTAGAACTGCTCCAGAACATTTTACTGTGTTTTTGATGTTCATTCAGTTCAGTACTCAGTTTAATAATCACTACTGACTACTGATAAACTCATTTACACCATCAAACATCCTCATTATTCTTTTAATGTTCATTCAGTTCAGTACTCAGTTTAATAATCATTACTGACTACTGATAAACTCACTTACACCATCAAACATCCTCATTATTCTTTTAATGATCATTCAGTTCAGTACTCAGTTTAATAATCACTACTGACTACTGATAAACTCATTTACACCATCAGACATCCTCATTATTCTTTTAATGATCATTCAGTTCAGTACTCAGTTTAATAATCACTACTGACTACTGATAAACTAATTTACACCATCAGACATCCTCATTATTCTTTTAATATTCATTCAGTTCAGTACTCAGTTTAATAATCACTACTGAATACTGATAAACTCATTTACACCATCAAACATCCTTATTATTCTTTTAATGATCATTCAGTTCAGTACTCAGTTTAATAATCACTACTGACTACTGATAAACTCATTTACACCATCAAACATCCTCATTATTCTTTTAATGATCATTCAATTCAGTACTCAGTTTAATAATCACTACTGACTACTGATAAACTCATTTACACCATCAAACATCCTCATTATTCTTTTAATGTTCATTCAGTTCAGTACTCAGTTTAATAATCACTACTGACTACTGATAAACTCATTTACACCGTCAAACACCTTCATTATTCTTTTAATGTTCATTCAGTTCAGTACTCAGTTTAATAATCACTACTGACTACTGATAAACTCATTTACACCGTCAAACATCCTCATTATTCTTTTAATGTTCATTCAGTTCAGTACTCAGTTTAATAATCACTACTGACTACTGATAAACTCATTTACACCATCAAACATCCTCATTATTCTTTTAATGTTCATTCAGTTCAGTACTCAGTTTAATAATCACTACTGACTACTGATAAACTCATTTACACCATCAAACATCCTCATTATTCTTTTAATGTTCATTCAGTTCAGTACTCAGTTTAATAATCACTACTGACTACTGATAAACTCATTTACACCGTCAAACATCCTTATTATTCTTTTAATGTTCATTCAGTTCAGTACTCAGTTTAATAATCACTACTGACTACTGATAAACTCATTTACACCATCAAACATCCTCATTATTCTTTTAATGATCATTCAGTTCAGTACTCAGTTTAATAATCACTACTGACTACTGATAAACTCATTTACACCATCAAACATCCTCATTATTCTTTTAATGTTCATTCAGTTCAGTACTCAGTTTAATAATCACTACTAACTACTGATAAACTTATTTACACCATAAAACACCTTCATTATTCTTTTAATGTTCATTCAGTTCAGTACTCAGTTTAATAATCACTACTGACTACTGATAAACTCATTTACACCGTCAAACATCCTCATTATTCTTTTAATGTTCATTCAGTTCAGTACTCAGTTTAATAATCACTACTGACTACTGATAAACTCATTTACACCATCAAACATCCTCATTATTCTTTTAATGTTCATTCAGTTCAGTACTCAGTTTAATAATCACTACTGACTACTGATAAACTCATTTACACCGTCAAACATCCTTATTATTCTTTTAATGTTCATTCAGTTCAGTACTCAGTTTAATAATCACTACTGACTACTGATAAACTCATTTACACCATCAAACATCCTCATTATTCTTTTAATGATCATTCAATTCAGTACTCAGTTTAATAATCACTACTGACTACTGATAAACTCATTTACACCATCAAACATCCTCATTATACTTTTAATGATCATTCAATTCAGTACTCAGTTTAATAATCACTACTGACTACTGATAAACTCATTTACACCATCAAACATCCTCATTATTCTTTTAATGATCATTCAGTTCAGTACTCAGTTTAATAATCCCTACTGACTACTGATAAACTCATTTACACCATCAAACACCTTCATTATTCTTTTAATGTTCATTCAGTTCAGTACTCAGTTTAATAATCACTACTGACTACTGATAAACTCATTTACACCGTCAAACATCCTCATTATTCTTTTAATGTTCATTCAGTTCAGTACTCAGTTTAATAATCACTACTGACTACTGATAAACTCATTTACACCATCAAACATCCTCATTATTCTTTTAATGTTCATTCAGTTCAGTACTCAGTTTAATAATCACTACTGACTTCTGATAAACTCATTTACACCATCAAACATCCTCATTATTCTTTTAATGTTCATTCAGTTCAGTACTCAGTTTAATAATCACTACTGACTACTGATAAACTCATTTACACCGTCAAACATCCTTATTATTCTTTTAATGTTCATTCAATTCAGTACTCAGTTTAATAATCACTACTGACTACTGATAAACTCATTTACACCATCAAACATCCTCAATATTCTTTTAATGATCATTCAGTTCAGTACTCAGTTTAATACTTTGTTTGGTTGCCTTGTATTGTGTCTCAGTCAAAAAGTAGTTTCAGGTGAACCACTCCTTATAACTTCAAGGGGAGTGGGCGGAGCCTAACTGCTGAATAGGCTGTATACGCGCCTGCTGTTAGTGTTTCTGCAGCTCAGTTGTAGGTACAGACGCTGTACTGAGTGGTACATCTCCAGCAGGAGCGCTGCAGAGCACGCCGGGAGCTTCGTGGAGAGCGCTGTGCAGCTGAAGCCGTGGGAGGCGTAGGCTCGCGTGCTGAGTTTTATTTAGATGCCACCCATCTCTAATTTGCCCGCCGCGATTAAACACGCGCAGACGAAATCTCCTCTGCTGCTGCAGCGCGTCTCCTACACTCCACCACCGCCAAGACCAGCCAGAGCCCAAGACAGATACAGGCCTTATCGCTCCAGCGGGTGCAGATCTGGCATCAGCTCTCCACCTTTCATAGGCCGTAGAGCCGCAGCACATATTCCAAGTGCAGTTAGTGGTTTTGCTGCGGCTGATTCATGAAGATTCAGCTCATGAAAAATAGCTGGTGAGCGTGCTGGAGCCCGCACATGGCGTCGTGGCCGTCTAGCACTGGAGTTTCATGCTGTGTCCACATATTCGAGTCCCTGGAAGCGTCCCAGGGCTGAAGAGTGGAGTGAGAAGTCAGAGGTTTGCTAGTTTTTGCCCTTTTGCCCTAAAATATAATCATTCAGCTGGAGTGGAGTTTACGGGCCCTAAAGCCTCAATGATCACTGAAAGTCCCCCCTATACAAACATGACACTGTCATTTACTTCTTATTGTTATTGTTATTGTTATTGTTATTGTTATTGTTATTGTTATTGTTATGTCTCAAACAAAAGAACAGCACACAACCCACCAGCATACAATTTACAGTGAACCAACTTATATCTGCATGATTCAGTGTAGGATGTAAACAGAGTGATTTGGAGTGGTTTGTGTGAGAAGTTTACAGTGGTGGTAATGAAAACCAGGGGTCACCATGTCTATAACACAAATACACACATTATATAACCCTAAATGTAAGTATTGTATATAAACTGAGTTACAGTTTCTCATTATGTTGAATGTATAACTCTAAATGTAGGTATTGTATATAAACTGAGTTACAGTTTCTCATTAGGTTGAATGTATAACTCTAAATGTAGGTATTGTATATAAACTGAGTTACAGTTTCTCATTAGGTTGAATGTATAACTCTAAATGTAGGTATTGCATATAAACTGAGTTACAGTTTTTCATTAGGTTGAATGTATAACTCTAAATGTAGGTATTGCATATAAACTGAGTTACAGTTTCTCATTAGGTTGAATGTATAACTCTAAATGTAGGTATTGTATATAAACTGAGTTACAGTTTCTCATTAGGTTGAATGTATAACTCTAAATGTAGGTATTGTATATAAACTGAGTTACAGTTTCTCATTAGGTTGAATGTATAACTCTAAATGTAGGTATTGCATATAAACTGAGTTACAGTTTCTCATTAGGTTGAATGTATAACTCTAAATGTAGGTATTGCATATAAACTGAGTTACAGTTTCTCATTAGGTTGAATGTATAACTCTAAATGTAGGTATTGCATATAAACTGAGTTACAGTTTCTCATTAGGTTGAATGTATAACTCTAAATGTAGGTATTGCATATAAACTGAGTTACAGTTTCTCATTAGGTTGAATGTATAACTCTAAATGTAGGTATTGTATATAAACTGAGTTACAGTTTCTCATTAGGTTGAGTGTATAACTCTAAATGTAGGTATTGTATATAAACGGAGGTACAGTTTCTCATTAGGTTGAATGTATAACTCTAAATGTAGGTATTGTATATAAACTGAGGTACAGTTTCTCATTAGGTTGAATGTATAACTCTAAATGTAGGTATTGTATATAAACTGAGGTACAGTTTCTCATTAGGTTGAATGTATAACTCTAAATGTAGGTATTGCATATAAACTGAGTTACAGTTTCTCATTAGGTTGAATGTATAACTCTAAATGTAGGTATTGTATATAAACTGAGTTACAGTTTCTCATTAGGTTGAATGTATAACTAAATGTAGGTATTGTATATAAACTGAGTTACAGTTTCTCATTAGGTTGAATGTATAACTCTAAATGTAGGTATTGTATATAAACTGAGTTACAGTTTCTCATTAGGTTGAATGTATAACTCTAAATGTAGGTATTGTATATAAACTGAGTTACAGTTTCTCATTAGGGTAAATGTATAACTGACATCAGTGACAGAGATTTGATTCCTTACTTGCCTAAACCTAAAGAATCACGCTTCTGAGGCCAAATATGTCTTTGCTGATTGACTACATTTGGGTGGAAAGCTTGTAAATGAGATTTTTTTAAGTGACATATCAGCTTTTATACTTGATCCATGATGAATTAACCGCTGATGAACGGAGATGAGCGAGGGGATCGAAGGCCCCGAGTGACAGACTGCGTGCTCATTAGTCACGATGACAGAAATCGACCTGCAAATGAGACGTATGGTCAGCGCGAGTAGAAATACATCTTCCTACAGCGTCCGCTGTTCAGCTCAGTGCGGCTCGACATGTGTATGCGGTACGGGCAGGAACACTGGACGGCTACGCCTGCTGTTTATATTTAGCCGCACCACATGGGAGACATTTATTTCGGTTGTCAGCCTGAAGTTCATATGCTGATCATGTTGACTCAGCCGTATATGTCGCAAATGACATTTGCACACGCATAAATGGATGTGAACGATCCAGCTGACACGCTGCAATGACATATTCATCTCCGTTCAGCTTTATGATCGTAATATTAAGTAAGTTACATTCGCGCACAGAGGCCCAACTCAAACTCGTTACAGCAGCTTAGAGGAAAATCAAAATGACCCACATTCACCCCCTTACCCACAATTCAGTCAGTCAGTCCACAGTTTCTCATTAGGTTGAATATATAACTCTAAATGTAGGTATTGTATATAAACTGAGTTACAGTTTCTCATTAGGTGGAATGTATAACTCTAAATGTAGGTATTGTATATAAACTGAGTTACAATTTCTCATTAGGTTGAACGTATAACTCTAAATGTAGGTATTGTATATAAACTGAGTTACAGTTTCTCATTAGGTTGAACGTATAACTCTAAATGTAGGTATTGTATATAAACTGAGTTACAGTTTCTCATTAGGTTGAATGTATAACTCTAAATGTAGGTATTGTATATAAACTGAATTACAGTTTCTCATTAGGTTGAATGTAT
>CM038711.1:2159693-2162193 GCA_021613375.1 Megaleporinus macrocephalus | reverse complement strand
TATATATATATATATATTTACGCTATATATATATATATATATATATATATATATATATATGTATTTACACTATATATATATATATATATGTATTTACATATAATTTTTATTATATATAGACTCTGCTCTCATATGCAGTCTGTTACTTCCTGTTGTGTAAGAACCTCTACTCTGTGATATATAACCACGACAGTGATGAGCTCATCGCTTATATCACACGACCTTGAGTTACATAAAGTATAATAAATACACTATTCCTCAGAAATTAATGACGTATATTCATAATAAAAATTAATATTAACAGACATTCGCACTTCCAGTGTGAGCTGAACACTTTCTGCAGCAGCCAGTCAGAAGAGAGCTCGTTTACATATATCAGCCTGAAGGGCGGGCACTGTTCACTCCTGAAGGATGAAGAAAGTTAGTGAATGATGATGTCAGAAGGAGCTGCGGCTGGTTTTCGGTCCAGACATGTGGGTGACGGGCTGCTCAGGATTCAGAATCTTGTTTTTTATTCTTTATGACGCGTCTGCAGCCCCCAGCTGTGGAAATGCTGGAGTTCACTCCAGGTGGAGTGTTTTTATGGCTGGGTGGAGGGCGTGATCGCCGCTCCGCAGCGCGTTAGATCAGAGTCCGTCTGTAAAAGCTGTCAGACTGACTTTTATTCACAGCCAGAAGATTTTCAGGCCTGAGTTTACACTTCTGCTCGCGGAGAACAGCTCCCGGAATAGAGCTGCGATTACATAAAGTGCTGAATAGAAGTGAGAACGCGCTGCTGCGGTTACGCCGGCCGCTCGCCACTCGCCCGCCACCCGCCCGCCCGGGATTATTCTTTTATAAGGATACAGTGTGTCTGTGTTTGAATAGGAATCATTTCTTTTAGCTGCAGGTAAGTGGGTTATGAATAAGATCTGAGATCTGTTAACCAGAAGAAACAGGTGCTGTTGAAGTGCTGCTATATCTTTACATATTAACATCACACGCTCTCAAATCAGCGTCTCGCTGATAAACGTATGATGATAGTGTGTGATTCCCTCACGTCCTCACCAGACATGACCTTCAGCAGGTTTACCCTGAGTTCTCCTTGAATTCTCCTCCCATCAGCAGGCTCATCCTCTCGGGGGAGTGGTTACCTGTAGTTACACGTTTCCACCAGAGGGGTCTCCAAATCCCCACATCATACACAGTGCAGATTTAAAGTGAATGTTTGGTGAAAAACATTACCGAAACGTAACTGAGCGCTGACACAAAGTTCACTTCAAACACCAGACCTGCTACCTGTTAGCTAGAACTGTTAGCTAGAACTGTTAGCTAGCACTGTTAGAGCTAAATGTCATTATTAGCTACTTTTTTACAAGAGTGTTATTCAGAGTCAGAAACTACACAGTCTCTCTCTCTCTCTTCTTCTTTCTCTCTTCCTCTTTCTTTCTTCCTCTTTCTCTTTCTTTCTCTCTCTTTATCTTTCTTTCTCTCGCCCTCTCTCTCTCTTCCTTTCTCTCTTCCTTTCTCTCTTCCTCTTTCTCTTTCTTTCTCTTTCTCTTTCTCTCTATTGCTCTTTTCCTTTCTCTCTCCCTTTCTTTCTCTCCCCTTCTTCCTCTCTCTCCCTCTCTTTCCTCTCTCCCGCTCTTTCTCTCTCCCTTTCCCTCTCTTCCTCTCTCTCTTACTCACTTACTCGAAGCAGATGTGCTTCATCTTCATCTCGTTAAAGTCCAAACTTTAACTCCCACTTTCTCTGACTGGCCTTCTGGAGAACCGAGAGAGAGAGAGAGAGAGAACACAGAACAGTCCTCTCTCTCTTTTAATCTTTCTTCCTTTCTCATTCTGTTCTCTCTATTTCTCTGGCTTTTCTCGTTTTTAACCTTCTTTCTTTCTTCATGTCTCTCACTCTTTCCATTCGGTTTTTCTTCTTTACTTTCTTTTTTTTCACTTTTCTGTATGTTGTAATGGTTCTGTGTATGGTTAATGGTTCTCTGTATGGTTAATGGTTCCCTGTATGTGGTATTGGTTCTCTGTATGTTGTAATGGTTCTCTGTATGTGGTATTGGTTCTCTGTATGTTGTAATGGTGTCTGTATGTTGTAATGGTGTCTGTATGTTGTAATGGTTCTCTGTATGGTTAATGGTTCTCTGTATGTGGTATTCGTTCTCTGTATGTTGTAATGGTGTCTGTATGTTGTAATGGTTCTCTGTATGGTTAATGGTTCTCTGTATGGTTAATGCTTCTCTGTATGGTTATTGGTTCCCTGTATGTGGTATTCATTCTCTGTATGTTGTAATGGTTCTCTGTATGGTTAATGGTTCCCTGTATGTTGTAATGGTTCTCTGTATGTTGTAATGGTTCTCTTTATGGTTAATGGTTCTCGGTATGTTGTAATGGTTCTCTGTATGGTTAATGGTTCTCTGTATGGTTAATGGTTCTCTGTATAGTAAATGGTTCTGCAGATGATAGAGAATGAGCTGTATGTGGTTCTGATGTTATCACAATTTCAATCTTGTAGCAA
>CM038711.1:2124693-2154693 GCA_021613375.1 Megaleporinus macrocephalus | reverse complement strand
GTATGTGATTAACAGTGTGTGTGTGATCTACAGTGTGTGTGTGTGTGTATGTGATTAACAGTGTGTGTGTGTGTGTGTGATCTACAGTGTGTTTTTGTGTGTGATCTACAGTGTGTGTGTGTATGTGATTAACAGTGTGTGTGTGTGTGTGATCTACAGTGTGTGTGTATGTGATTAACAGTGTGTGTGTGTGTGATCTACAGTGTGTGTGTGTGTGTATGTGATTAACAGTGTGTGTGTGATCTACAGTGTGTGTGTGTGATCTACAGTGTGTGTGTGTGTGTGATTAACAGTGTGTATGTGATTAACAGTGTGTGTGTATGTGATTAACAGTGTGTGTGTGTGTGTGTGTGTGTGTATGTGATTAACAGTGTGTGTGTGTGTGTGTGTGTGTGTATGTGATTAACAGTGTGTGTGTGATCGGAACCCAACTGTCAGAGCTCCATGTTGATCTTTAAACCAGCCTGAAGTTCCTCTTCTCCACATTCTTCATCTAATGTTCCACCTTAAACACTGCAGCTCGTACAGACGTCAGAATGGAACCACAGCAGCGTTTAAGGTGGAACGGAGAATTCCCAAAACCAGCTGCTGAACTTCCAACATCTTCAACAGAATCCTGAACAACTTTAACTCTGCAGTCTGTACGTTTCACTCCAGACAGTTTCTCCAACACTCGGACACCATGGAGCAGCTTCAGCTCAGCGTTCAACACTGAAGAGACTGAAGAGACGAGCAGCTCCACCTTTATTAGCACCACAACCTCAACAGTGACTGGAAGTAGCAGCCATGCTGTGTGAGTGGATCACTGTGTGCTGGTTGAAGCAGATCATCTTTAACTGAAAGTTCCACAGAGACACCTTTCATCTAGTTTGTGTTTGATGTCCAGATCAAAGAGAGTAGCTAGTACAGGTAACCTTAGACACTAGCAGCTCGGAGTAACTAGTATAGCTAACTAAATAGTATGTGGGTGGAGCTTATTTACACGGCGGCTCATTTTATTTGGTCTGTGTTGCTTCTGTGTGATCATCACGACGTCTCACTCTAAACCAGCCAATCAGAGCAAAGTTCATATAAGTCTTCTATGGGTTGATGTTTAGATCTGGTCAGTACTGAAGCTGATATTTGATGAGCCTCGTTCACGATCAGGAGACGCTGGCCAACAGAAGCAACAACACACACACAACACATCACCTCCTATGCAGCTGACGCTCGGGGGAGGTGCGTGTGGTGAGCGGTGCCCGTAAAGTTTAGTCTCACTTTGGTTTCACCACCAAAATACTGGGTTAAGTGGGGCATGATGGTCAGATGGTGGGGCATAAATCACCCCCTGACTACCACAGTCAGCTCTGAGGTCACTATGTCACTATCATCCAGATGAACGAGCAAGTCTTCACTCCTCCCTTCATTAACCACCTCCTGCTCTTAGATATCAACAACAGTGTGTTCAACCAGAGATTCACTTATAGAGAGAGAGAGGAGGAGGAGTAACTAAGTACAGGTCTCTCTCTCTCTCTCTCTCTCTCTCTCTATATATATATATATATATATATATATATATATCACTACTTTCTATCTCTCTTCTTCTTTTCTCTTCTATCTTTCTCCCCTTGTCTCTCTCATATGCTCACTTCATATTTCTTCTTTTGTCTCACTCTTTCTCTCTCTGTTTCTCACTCTGTCTTTTCTCTCTCTCCCTATCTCTCTCTTTTACACTTCTCTCTCTCTTTGCTCACTCCATTGCTTTCCTCTTTTACCTGCCTCTCTTTTTTCACACTTCTCTTCCTCTTCTCTCTTTATTTTCTCTCCTTTCTCACTCATACGCTCACTTTATCTCTTTTCTTCTCGTTGTTTCTCTCTGCCTCTCACTCTCATCTCTTTCAGTCTTTCTCTTCTCTCTCATATACTCAGTGCCTCTTTCTTTTTGTCACTTTCTCTATTTTCTCTCTCGCTCTCATGTTTCTCTCTCCCCCTTTCTCTCTTTCTTTTCGCTCCTTTTTTCTCTCATCTTTCACACACACACTCTAACTCTCTCTCTCTCTCTTTCTTTCTCTCTTTCTTTCTTTCTCTCTCTTAGAGACACAGCAGCTCACAAACCTGCAGAATCCCAAACCTTTCATTTCTATTCCTGCTTCCGCTCACACGCAGCTTCAGAAAGCCCACGGGAAACAGACTGGACTGGCATGGGGTCAGCAACGAGCGGAGGAGAGGAACGAGGGAGAAGCAAAGAAGAAGAAACTGTCTGTACCTGGTGAAAGCTCTCCTTCACTCAGCTCCCCGGAATCCGAATCCATTTTCCACTTAGGAAGAGCACTCCTCTTCTCTTCTCTTCTCTTCTCTTCTCTTCTCTTCTCTTCTCTCGCTTTTCACGCTCTCCTCTTCTCTCTCTGCTGTGGAAACTCTCTCTCTCTCTCTCCTCTTCTGGCTCCAACACGGCAGCTGTCCGTGGTTAGAATGTAACTGACACTGAGAGCGCTCGCTTATTTGGTGAGTCTCTCTCTCTCTCTCTCTCTCTCTCTCTCTCTCTCTCTCACGCTCCCTCTTTTTTCCCTCCTCAGTCAGAGTGCTTGTTCTTTCACTGCCGCTCTTTCGTCTTTACTGACTCTCTCTCTCCCTCTGCTTTTCACTCGCTCCCTCGTCCCCTCCCTCTCTTCCTTCCCCCTCTCTCTCTCTCTCTCTCTCTCTCTCTCTCTCTGGCTCAGAGTTCATGGTGCCTATGAAAACAGCAGGAGAGGAAGAGCTCTTGTCTTTTTACTGGTCCAGAAATGTGAGTGTGTGTTTGTTTATATACAGAGCTGAACTACACAAGCAACAAAATGCTATATATTGTAAATATGTATATGTATATATATATATATATATGAGCAGATTACTTATAATGACTAATAACTCCACTAGTGGGCGCTGTGGGCAGCAGTTGCAGTGAAGGCAGGGGGAGGGAACAGAAATGAGTGTATCTGCTGAACACAAAGAACAAAGTACTGAATTAGTATGAAGTACTACCGCAAGTTAAAGCTACTGTTAGCTGCACTCACTGCACAAGCACACACACGAGCACACGCTTCAGCTTCAAACACGAACACACTCAGGAGTTGAGGTGTACTCTCTATATACTCTATACACTCTCTATACACTCTCTATATACTATCTATATACTCTCTATATACTCTCTATACTCTCTATATACTTTCTATATACTCTCTATATACTCTCTATATACTCTCTATATACTCTCTATACACTCTCTATATACTCTCTATATACTCTCTATACACTCTCTATATACTATCTATATACTCTCTATATACTCTCTATACTCTCTATATACTATCTATATACTCTCTATATACTCTATACACTCTCTATACACTCTCTATATACTATCTATATACTCTCTATATACTGTCTATACACTCTCTATATACTTTCTATATACTCTCTATATACTCTCTATACACTCTCTATATACTTTCTATACACTCTCTATATACTCTCTATATACTCTCTATACACTCTCTATATACTATCTATATACTCTCTATATACTCTCTATACTCTCTATATACTATCTATATACTCTCTATATACTCTCTATACACTCTCTATATACTATCTATATACTCTCTATATACTCTCTATACTCTCTATATACTCTCTATATACTATCTATATACTCTCTATATACTCTCTATACACTCTCTATATACTCTCTATATACTCTCTATACACTCTCTATATACTCTCTATATACTCTCTATACACTCTCTATATACTATCTATATACTCTCTATATACTCTCTATACTCTCTATATACTCTCTATATACTTTCTATGTACCCTCTATATACTGTCTATACACTCTCTATATACTGTCTATACACTCTCTATATACTTTCTATATACTCTCTATATACTCTCTATACTATCTATATACTCTCGATATACTCTCTATACACTCTCTATATACTCTCTATACACTCTCTATATACTCTCTATATACTCTCTATACACTCTCTATATACTATCTATATACTCTCTATATACTCTCTATACTCTCTATATACTCCCTATATACTATCTATATACTCTCTATATACTCTCTATACACTCTCTATATACTCTCTATATACTCTCTATACACTCTCTATATACTCTCTATATACTCTCTATATACTCTCTACATACTCCCTATATACTATCTATATACTCTCTATATACTCTCTATACACTCTCTATATACTCTCTATATACTCTCTATACACTCTCTATATACTCTCTATACTCTCTATATACTCTCTATATACTCTATACACTCTCTATACACTCTCTATATACTCTCTATATACTCTCTATACTCTCTATACACTCTCTATATACTCTCTATATACTCTCTATATACTCTCTATATACTCCTATATACTCTCTATATACTCTCTATATACTCTCTAAATACTCCTATATACTCTCTATATACTCTCTAAATACTCCTATATACTCTCTATATACTCTCTAAATACTCCTATATACTCTCTATATACTCTCTATATACTCTCTATATACTCTCTAAATACTCCTATATACTCTCTATATACTCTCTATACACTCTCTATATACTCTCTATATACTCTCTATACACTCTCTATATACTCTCTATATACTCTCTATACTCTCTCTATATACTATCTATATACTCTCTATATACTCTCTATACTCTCTATATACTATCTATATACTCTCTATACACTCTCTATATACTATCTATATACTCTCTATATACTCTCTATACTCTCTATATACTCTATATACTATCTATATACTCTCGATATACTCTCTATACACTCTCTATATACTCTCTATACACTCTCTATATACTCTCTATATACTCTCTATACACTCTCTATATACTATCTATATACTCTCTATATACTCTCTATACTCTCTATATACTCCCTATATACTATCTATATACTCTCTATATACTCTCTATACACTCTCTATATACTCTCTATATACTCTCTATACACTCTCTATATACTCTCTATATACTCTCTATATACTCTCTACATACTCCCTATATACTATCTATATACTCTCTATATACTCTCTATACACTCTCTATATACTCTCTATATACTCTCTATACACTCTCTATATACTCTCTATACTCTCTATATACTCTCTATATACTCTATACACTCTCTATACACTCTCTATATACTCTCTATATACTCTCTATACTCTCTATACACTCTCTATATACTCTCTATATACTCTCTATATACTCTCTATACTCTCTATATACTCTCTATATACTCTATACACTCTCTATACACTCTTTATACTCTCTATATACTCTCTATACTCTCTATACACTCTCTATATACTCTCTATATACTCTCTATATACTCTCTATACTCTCTATATACTCTCTATATACTCTATACACTCTCTATACACTCTCTATATACTATCTATATACTCTCTATATACTCTCTATATACTCTCTATATACTCTCTAAATACTTCTATATACTCTCTATATACTCTCTAAATACTCCTATATACTCTCTATATACTCTCTAAATACTCCTATATACTCTCTATATACTCTCTATATACTCTCTAAATACTCCTATATACTCTCTATATACTCTCTAAATACTCCTATATACTCTCTATATACTCTCTATATACTCCTATATACTCTCTATATACTCTCTATATACTCTCTAAATACTCCTATATACTCTCTATATACTCTCTAAATACTCCTATATACTCTCTATATACTCTCTAAATACTCCTATATACTCTCTATATACTCTCTATATACTCTCTATATACTCTCTAAATACTCCTATATACTCTCTATATACTCTCTAAATACTCCTATATACTCTCTATATACTCTATATACTAACATTTCCAGCTTCTCAGAACGTTAAAAAAAAAAGTTTTTTACTATAATCTTTAGGGGTGCTGGAGTGCTTTCTTTTTAGAGTGCTTTCTGACTAAAGTTAATATAAATGTTAGCTAATTCAACCCCTCCTCGTCTGTTACCATAACAACACATTATAGTAAATCTGTTTTATTACAGTGTATATTTCTGAACAGGCATCTCAACACAAACCTTAACAAAGTTAACAACCAGAGCCCGTTACTAACAACAAACACAGTGCGTGAATTGCGAAGGCTGCCGAAACACGCTTTTAAAATAAAGTCTTTTTAAACAGTTTCTGTTTTTCTGTGGTTTAATATGTGGGAGGGACAAATCTACCTGTTTCTAATATTAGGTGGGACACGTCCCCCCATCCCCCCTGGTTTGTACGCTAATGGCAGGAACATGTCACACCTCCAACTGGAGCATCTCCCACCGGAACCAGCTCCTGTTAGCAACTAGCAACAAAATACATCTCACAGCAAACTTCCACATACAGGTTACCTGCTACACACCTCCTAGAACCTGATGCATGTTTACCGCAGTGGCCACACAGCTGGAGGGGTCTGGGTTCGAGTCCCTGGCTAGGAAACTGGTGTTGTCAGAGAGTTGCGTTATGCAGATAAGCTGTCTAATGAAGGAAAACAGCTGAGATGTTCCTGATGTGGGTGTCTGGGCGAAATAAGGCTTTCATAACATCTCAATCAACAACAGCTTATTCAGAATCCTGCAGACTGATTTCAACTCTCTGCCAGCATCTATATATACAGTGAGGAAAATAAGTATTTGAACACCCTGCGACTTCGAAATCATAGAGAAGTCTGAATTTTCTATCTTAGGTGCATGACCTGAAGAGAGCTGGCACCACTGTTTCCAAGGTTACTGTGGGTAATACACTAAGACGTCATAGTTTACAGTCAATCATGGCACGAAAGGTTCCCCTGCTTAGAAAAACAAAGAAAAACAAAATACCAACTTATACTAGACCAAAAGCCCTGGTCCATCATGAAACTCTCACCGGATATAAAGAGCAGCTCATGTTCAAATGATGTAGAAAATAAAAATTGATTAAAATGGAAATACATGTTGATAATATATACGACGTTGTACTATTTCTTCGCTGTCCAATGAAAAACAAGTATGTCTAAAATTGCAACTTTACAGAAGAGACCAAAAACAAACTTTAGGTTCAGTGCAAGTCAATAGAACCAGAATTATCAAAAATGTATATATATTTGGCTTTGATTGGATAGAAGTGTTTAGCTAGAGAAGAGAAGAGAAGAGAATAGAAGAGAAGAGAAGAGAGGAGAAGAGAAGAGAAGAGAAGAGAAGAAAAGAGAAAAGAGGAGAAGAGAGGAGAAGAGAAGAGAAGAGAGGAGAAGAGTAGAGAAGAGAAGAAGAAGAGAAGAGAAGAGAAGAAAAGAGAAGAGAGGAGAAGAGAAGAGAATAGGAGAGAAGAGAGGAGAAGAGAAGAGAAGAGAGGAGAAGAGAATAGAGGAGAAGAGAATAGAGCAGAAGACAGGAGAAGAGAAGAGAAGAAAAGAGAGGAGAAGAGAAGAGAGGAGAAGAGAAGAGAAGAGAAGAAAAGAGAAGAGAGGAGAAGAGAAGAGAATAGGAGAGAAGAGAGGAGAAGAGAAGAGAGGAGAAGAGAATAGAGGAGAAGAGAAGAGAAGAGAAGAGAGCAGAAGACAGGAGAAGAGAAGAGAAGAAAAGAGAGGAGAAGAGAAGAGAGGAGAAGAGAGGAGAAGAGAGGAGAAGAGAAGAGAAGAGAAGAGAGGAGAAGAGAAGAGAAGAGAAAAGAAGAGAGGAGAAGAGAAGAGAAGAGAGGAGAAGAGAAGAGAAGAGAAGAGAAGAGAGGAGAAGAGAAGAGAAAAGAAGAGAGAAGAAGAGAGGAGAAGAGAAGAGAGGAGAAGAGAAGAGAAGAGAAGAGAAGAGAAGAGGAGAGGAGAGAGGAGAAGAGAAGAGAAGAGAAGAGAAAAGAAGAGAAGAGAAGAGAAGAGAGGAGAAGAGAAGAGAGGAGAAGAGAAGAGAAGAGAGGAGAAGAGAAGAGAAGAGAAGAGAAGAGAAGAGAAGAGAAGAGAAGAGAAGAGTGGCGGAAAAGACGAGACACTGTCAGTAATAGCTGCCAAACACACTTTTGTTTATATACCTTTGTCAGGACCTGGGTAATATGTGTTGCTCTCTCTCTCTCTGTATATTCATATAACACATGACGTATCTCCACCTTTGTTGACTAATTTTTGAACGTTTCATGTTTTTAATGTTCTTTATGTCCTGTGAGAGTTTTGTGATGGACCAATAGAAATGCTCCAAATTCAATCAGGATAGAACCTCTTTACATTCACTTCTATTGAAAGTTGAGAAGGTTTTTGGTCTCTACTGTAAAGCTAGTGTTTAGTTTTTCTTTGGTTTCAGTCTGCAGGATTCTGAATAAGCTGATTGAGATGTTATGAAAGCCTTATTTTGCCCAGACACCCACATGCAGCATCATCAGGAACATCTCAGCTGTTTCCTTAATTAGACAGCTTATCTGCATAACACAACCTTCTGTGATGTGAATATTTATCCAATATTACAATAATTAATAATTCTGTATCTCAGGTGGAGGGAGTTTCTTTATACCTTCTGTCTTTCTTTCTTTCTTTCTTTCTTTCTTTCTTTCTTTCTTTCTTTCTTTCTTTCTTCTGTCCTGTCCTCCTGTCCTTCTGTGCGTCTGTCTGGGTGTCTGTTAGCTCGCTGGACTCACAGCAGGGTCACTGCGGGAGCAGATGGCTCTGTACGTCCGCCGGCCCTGTGTGTCTGCGCGCGTACGTGTGCTTGTGGTCATCTATCACATCTCATGCCACAGATGGTCATGAACTTGCTCAATCACCTCTCGTCATGGTCTATTAATGAGGCTAATATGGCTAAACCAGCTACATTAGCTTGAGTTCAGTTCAGCGTTTGGTAAACAGGACTCTGTTCAGCTTCTTCATAAAGACGGTTTATAGTGTATATTGTGGTGAACAGTGGTGAACAGTGGTGAACAGTGAATATTAGAGCTGGAGCTTCACTTCACACCATAAATATGAACTACACCTCTACAGTAATAGTTTATTCTGCTGGCACTCCTGTGGGACTCTACTAGTATGTCAGCGCAGCTCTAACGGCAATTCACATCAACACTTTCTGTGTATTGTAAGTTAAACACAGACGTAAGAATCTGGTTAACATATATTTACATATTTAAATATTATGCACAGGAATTAATAAATGGTATATAGAAAAGTACACACATAGCAAAGTACAGAATACAAAAGAAAACATAAAATAATGTAAAAGGTTTAAGGTCAAGCATTTTAAATGCTATAAAAGTTTCAACATTTAAAACATTTAATTTAATATTATTTGGACCAGATAAACACACACACATGTATCTGAAGTTCTATCTTTTAGGCTATGTCCTGAACATGGCCACCATCTTGAAAGCCGCCATATTGGATAAAGGCAAGTTATTCCAATGGGAAGGTGGTCATGTAGCAGATCAAAGAAGACCAGAACTGTCTCAGAAATCGATTGATGTAATCAGATTTACAATATCTCTTGTGGTTCAAACGTGTAGAACATATCTCTTGGGGAACATGTTGTTCAATGTGGTTGTTGTTGCAACTTTCTGTGTTGATAACATTTGAACCACAAGAGATATTACTAATCTGATTATATCAATCGATTTCTGAGACAGTTCTGGTCTTCTTTGATCTGCTACACGACCACCTTCCCATTGGAAAAGCTTGCCCTTGATCCTATAATTAACAATTAACATTATATATATATATATATATATATATATATATATATATATATATATATATATATATATATATATATATATAAAACCAAAGAAAACAAAATACCAACTTATACTAGACCAAAAGCCTTGGTCCATCATAAAACTCTCACCGGATATGAAGAGCAGCCCTTCTTCAAATGATGTAGAAAATAAAAATTGACTAAAATGGAAGTACATGTTGATAATATATACAACGTTATAGTATTTCTTTGCTGTCCAATGAAAAACAAGTATTGTTACAAAATTGCAATTTTACAGAAGAGAACAAAAACATACTTTACGTTCAATGTAAGTCAATGGAACCAGAATTTTTTCAAGCTACTTTGTAGTGTTTCTATTGGTCCATTAGTCATAAAATGTTCACACAATGTAAACGACCATTGTCGTGTTCAAATGATGTAGAAACCTTAAAATCACCAAAAAAACCCAAAAAAACATTATATATATATTAAATATTTTCAGACACGTACACACTTCTCACATGTGACTCACCGGCCTTCTCTCGCCTGATTGGCTAAACACAAAGCAGAGGCCACACTCATTTGCATTAAGTTGAGATCTGCTGAACTTTTCAGGCACAGTGAGAACCAGCACACACTGCACGCCCTGTGTGGTGATAGAATTTCTATATTTGTAGATAAAGAGAAGCAGATTAAAGAAACGGGAATATTATACTTGCTCATTAATTTATTGAAGAAGATTAATATCCAGTATTAATATCCGAGAGGGATGTACAGGAGTGTACATCTGAAGCCCTGTTTAGGCCTCGTGCCTACTGAAAAATATTGTTTTTATAAATCAGCATTAAGTCGCATATAGGTTTTCTAGTATATCTCTGCAGGGTATTGTATCTTACAGGTTTTTTCTTAAATAGATACTTTAATTTGTTTACGAGGAAAATCCCGCTGAGGCCAAATCTCATTTTCAGCGGATTGATCTGGAATATTACCTTCCAGTGTTTTGTTATGAGATGTTTGTGATTTGGGCCTCGCCTCAGCAGTTTCGGAAGCTTTGAGTGAGGCAGCTGAAACGCCTGCTGTGCAGTTAGAGGTCTCTGTTAGTGTGATCTGTTTGTGTGCATCTGTAAAGAAAAGTCACTGGTTTGTCCCGGGGGTGGGGGGATGGGGGGACGGGGGGACGGGGGCTTACATGGCGTTGTGCTGAGTAGTAAAGGCAGCCAAGCAGAGGCCGAGCCGCAGAGGCCGCTGGGGACGAGCCGCTCGTTACCGTTCCTTAATTAAGACCAGTTGTATCCACTCATAAACCATCGAGCCAAATCCTGCCTGTTCCAGATACGCACAGGCAAATACTCGCATGCACACGCATCAGCCGCAGAGCTCTGGGGGGCGGCGGGGTGGGTGGGGGGCTGCGGGGGGGCGTGGCTTTAAATGTGTGGGAGAATAAAACGAATATAAAGAGTCTTAATGGAACTTAATTGCTGTCTGGCGGTCTGGCTTCATAAGGACGCTAGTGACAGCAGCACAGAGGCTTACACAGCCGAACACTGAGCTCCAGAGTAAGCCCTGAAACAATACTCAGCCTTACCACGAAACAATACTCAGCCTTACTGTAAACAATACTCAGCCTTACTCTAAACAATACTCAGCCTTACTCCGAAATAATACTCAGCCTTACTTCGAAATAATACTCAGCCTTACTGTAAACAATACTCAGCCTTACTCTAAACAATACTCAGCCTTACCACGAAACAATACTCAGCCTTACTGTAAACAATACTCAGCCTTACTCTAAACAATACTCAGCCTTACTCCGAAATAATACTCAGCCTTACTTCGAAATAATACTCAGCCTTACTGTAAACAATACTCAGCCTTACTCTAAACAATACTCAGCCTTACTTCGAAATAATACTCAGCCTTACTCTAAACAATACTCAGCCTTACACTAAACAATACTCAGCCTTACTCTAAACAATACTCAGCCTTACTCTAAACAATACTCAGCCTTACTCTATACAATACTCAGCCTTACTCTAAACAATACTCAGCCTTACCACGAAACAATACTCAGCCTTACTCTAAACAATACTCAGCCTTACTCTAAACAATACTCAGCCTTACTCTATACAATACTCAGCCTTACTCTAAACAATACTCAGCCTTACCACGAAACAATACTCAGCCTTACTCTAAACAATACTCAGCCTTACTCTAAACAATACTCAGCCTTACTCCGAAATAATACTCAGCCTTACTCTAAACAATACTCAGCCTTACACTAAACAATACTCAGCCTTACTCTAAACAATACTCAGCCTTACTCTAAACAATACTCAGCCTTACTCTAAACAATACTCAGCCTTACTCTAAACAATACTCAGCCTTACTCCGAAATAATACTCAGCCTTACACTAAACAATACTTAGCCTTACTCCGAAACAATACTCAGCCTTACTCTAAACAATACTCAGCCTTACTCTAAACAATACTCAGCCTTACACTAAACAATACTCAGCCTTACCACGAAACAAAACTCAGCCTTACTCTATACAATACTCAGCCTTACTCTATACAATACTCAGCCTTACACTAAACAATACTCAGCCTTACTCTAAACAATACTCAGCCTTACTCTAAACAATACTCAGCCTTACTCTAAACAATACTCAGCCTTACACTAAACAATACTCAGCCTTACACTAAACAATACTCAGCCTTACAACAATACTCAGCCTTACAACAAACAATACTCAGCCTTACACTAAACAATACTCAGCCTTACCACGAAACAATACTCAGCCTTACAACAAACAATACTCAGCCTTACTCTAAACAATACTCAGCCTTACTCTAAACAATACTCAGCCTTACTCCGAAACAATACTCAGCCTTACTCTAAACAATACTCAGCCTTACCACGAAACAATACTCAGCCTTACCACGAAACAATACTCAGCCTTACCACGAAACAATACTCAGCCTTACAACAAACAATACTCAGCCTTACTCTAAACAATACTCAGCCTTACACTAAACAATACTCAGCCTTACTCTAAACAATACTCAGCCTTACTCTAAACAATACTCAGCCTTACCACGAAACAATACTCAGCCTTACAACAAACAATACTCAGCCTTACTCTAAACAATACTCAGCCTTACACTAAACAATACTCAGCCTTACAACAAACAATACTCAGCCTTACAACAAACAATACTCAGCCTTACACTAAACAATACTCAGCCTTACCACGAAACAATACTCAGCCTTACAACAAACAATACTCAGCCTTACACTAAACAATACTCAGCCTTACCACGAAACAATACTCAGCCTTACAATGAAACAATATTCAGCCTTACTCCGAAACAGTACTCAGCCTTACTCTAAACAATACTCAGCCTTACTCTAAACAATACTCAGCCTTACTCTGAAACAATACTCAGCCTTACTCTGAAACAATACTCAGCCTTACTCTAAACAATGCTCAGCCTTACTCTGAAACAAAACAGCCCAGAACTGAAACAGTACTTAGCATTAAACAAACAATACTCAGCCTTTCTCTGAAACAATACTCAGCATTTCGCAGAAACAATACTCAGCCTTACTCTGAAACAGAGTAAATGTATTCTCACCTTTAAGTAAATATTACAATATCAACTCAAATACTATGAATTCCTTCTATAAATAAAAGCTGCATCGTTTTTGACAGTGTATACAGACTGACAGCCGTGCAGGACTCTGCTCTTATGTAGAGAAGATATTTAGAAGAACTGGGAGCTAGCAGACGTGTGGAATAACAAGTAACTGTGTGTTCGGCGTTTCTTAAGAGCTCTGTGGAGCTCGTGCTCGACTGCTATCTGGCATCTGAAGAGAATTTTTGGAAGCTTGTCTTCAACTCGATCTCTGTAGTCTGATCTCATTATCAGCTCTGATTCACATGGTGCAGAATAAAAGAACAGCTAGTATTTCTTCTCCCCCCCCCCCCCCTCCCTCCTCCCCCCTCATCTTCATAGCGCAGTAGACTGGAATGTAACGGGGACACACTTAGAGAAAAGTCAAGTGCTTCATATTGAGACGGACTGATGAAACAGGAGTGTGAGGGACGTACGGGGACACAGAGGCCTGAACATGAGTATATACCTGTAAATGCAGGATTCTGAGTGACTCCTTAATTAAAACTAACGATCCTACATTCCACTTTATCACTAACAAACAATCAAACACACCACACTTTCAGCAGTGACTGTTTCAGTAGTGATTGGTTCAGTAGTGACTGTTTCGGTGGTGACTTTCAGTAGTGACTGTTTCAGTAGTGGCTGTTTCAGTAGTGACTGTTTCAGTAGTGACAGTTTCAGTAATTACTGTTTCAGTAGTGACTGTTTCAGTAGGGGACTGTTTCAGTGGTGACTTTCAGTAGTGACTGTTGCGGTGGTGACTTTCAGTAGTGACTGTTTCGGTGGTGACTTTCAGTAATGACTGTTTCAGTAGTGACTGTTTCAGTAATTACTGTTTCGGTAGTGATTGTTTCGGTAGTGACTGTTTCGGTAGTGACTGTTCCAGTAATTACAGTTTCAGTAGTGACAGTTTTAGCAATTACTGTTTCAGTAGTGACTGTTTCAGTAGTGACAGTTTCAGTAATTACTGTTTTAGTAGTGACTGTTTCAGTAGGTGACTGTTTCAGTGGTGACTTTCAGTAGTGGCTGTTGCGGTGGTGACTTTCAGTAGTGACTGTTTCGGTGGTGACTTTCAGTAATGACTGTTTCAGTAGTGACTGTTTCAGTAATTACTGTTTCGGTAGTGATTGTTTCGGCAGTGACTGTTTCAGTAATTACAGTTTCAGTAGTGACAGTTTTAGCAATTACTGTTTCAGTAGTGACTGTTTCAGTAGTGACAGTTTCAGTAATTACTGTTTCAGTAGTGACTGTTTCAGTAGGTGACTGTTTCAGTGGTGACTTTCAGTAGTGACTGTTGCGGTGGTGACTTTCAGTAGTGACTGTTTCAGTAATTACTGTTTCGGTAGTGATTGTTTCGGTAGTGACTGTTTCAGTAATTACAGTTTCAGCAGTGACTGTTTCAGTAGGGGACTGTTTCAGTGGTGACTTTCAGTAGTGACTGTTGCGGTGGTGACTGTTTCGGTAGTGACTGTTTCAGTAGTGACTGGGTAGTGATTGTTTCGGTAGTGACTGTTTCGGTAGTGATTGTTTCGGTAGTGACTGTTTCAGTGGTGACTGGGTAGTGACTGTTTCAGTAGTGACTGTGTTAGTAATTACAGTTTCAGTAGTGACTATTTCAGTAATTACTCTTTCGGTAGTGACTTGGTAGTGATTGTTTCAGTAGTAACTGTTTTGGTGGTGACTGATTGGGTAATGATTGTTTCAGTCATGATTGTTCCGGTAGTGACTGTTTCAGTAGTGACTGTTTCAGTAGTGACTGAGTAGTGACAGTTTCTGGAGTGATTGTTTCAGTCGTGATTGTTTCAATAGTGACTGTTTTGGGAGTGATTGTTTCAGTAGTGACTAATTGGGTGGTGACTGTTTCAGTAATGATTGTTTCGGTAGTGACTGTTTCGGTAAGGATTGTTTTGGTAGTGACTGTTTTGGTAGTGATTGTTTCGGTAGTGATTGTTTCAGTAGTGATTGTTTTGGTGGTGACTGATTGGGTAGTGATAGTCGTGACAGTTTTGGCTCATTTTCAGGAGAAATGATGATTGACTGGCAAAGACAGCTTTGAGCAGTTGGACGCTGTACATCATATTTTTCATTAATACACAAAAACATTTACTGAATTGCAAAAAATATGTGGTCATGATGGACTAAGACCAATTTAAATGAACATCATGACACTTCTAAACCTTTGTACTTTAGTTTGTAGTAGTTTAAGGGTCAGAGTTATTAGTGATATTGTAGGAATTAGTATCTTCATCAATTAACATTATTTTGGCACATAAAGCTACACAAATAAAAAAAAACTAAATCTGAAAATGTTCAATATGGGCGCTTTTTCATTCATGGTTTTAATATCTTTGTGGGGTCCAAGTACCCCACCACGACCCCCCCAACCTGGAAACTGAAAACATGAACGGTGAGAGTGTGAGGACGAAATCTGCCCTGCTGTTCTGAGCTGAAGCTGCTGTCTGTTCATGTTGAGCTGCACCTCTCTCTCTCTCTCTCTCTCTCTCTCTGTCTCTCTGTCTCTCTCTCTCTCTCTCTCTGTCTGTCTCTCTCTCTCTCTCTCTCTCTCTCTCTCTCTGTCTCTCTCTCTCTCTCTCTCTCTCTCTCTCTCTCTCTGTCTCTCTCTGTCTCTCTCTCTCTCTCTCTCTCTCTCTGTCTCTCTCTCTCTCTCTCTCTCTCTCTCTCTCTCTCTCTCTGTCTCTCTCTCTCTCTCTCTCTGTCTCTCTCTCTCTCTCTCTCTCTCTCTCTCTCTGTCTCTCTCTCTCTCTCTCTCTCTCTCTCTCTCTCTCTCTCTCTCTCTGTCTCTCTCTCTCTCTCTCTCTCTCTCTCTCTCTCTCTCAGGGATTATTATTATAGCACTCTGATGGTACGGATTTCCATGGTAACTGGAAACCAAAATCTTCCAAGCTGCTTCGGAGGCTGTAAAGCATCATGTTAATGCAGAGGGGAGTCGTGCCACGTGTGCCTGCTTTAACACAAGTTTTCTATTTTATGTACTCTCGTGGGGACAGACGTGATCTCGTAATTAGAAGATCTGGGGACGTCCATGAGAAATTTCGGGATACATGTTGTCGGGAACACAGACTTTCTAGGGTGAGAAGAAATTCCTAAACTAGTCTAGGGAAGGTGGAGCTGACAGGTAGAGGGCGCTGGTGTGCTGGTTAGCCTGTGCATGTTAGCGTCTCTTAAAAAAGCTCCAGTTAAGTATGTGGTGGGGAGTCGGGTGAGAAGCGTGTATCACAGGAGATACAGTTCCAGTGACAGCGCTTGCTGTTTGGCTTGTGTTTGCTTATGTTATGCAAATACACAGCAGAAGCAGTCATAGAGAGTGTATGTGTGTGTGTGTGTATGTGTGTGTGTGTATGTGTGTGTGTGCGTGTGTGTGTGTGTGTTGGGGGGGGGTGGATTGGGGGGTTTGGCAGTGTGTGTAAAGTGTTATTTTAATTCTGTTAGACTCCAGACGCAGGGTCTAGCTGAGCTGTGACGCTGAGCTCCTGTGTAGCTGGATCTGTGGCTGGTCCAGGAAGCAAATACCATACAATCCAGTCGCCACAGCAACACAGTGTTTATCACTACTGAGAGTGTTTCAGGATTATAAAGCAGTTTGTGCCTTCACAATACTCCAAACACTAGGGGGCAGCATTTCCCCAGTAAACACTCTTCCTCCGTCTTCACTCCTTATCAGTTGTAGAAGAAACGTTCAGTATCAGACGTTCCTCTCTTTCCTCTCCGAGAGCGTCTCCGGTGGTGGAACAGCTCCAGTGTTCTCTCTCGTTCAGCTTCTGTTTAGATCTCTTCTTCTTCTATTTACTGCTGAACGTGGTTCCTCGCTCACCAAGAGCTTCAGCATCGCTGTGTTTACTGCTCTTTCATTGGCTGTCTGTTCTTAAATGATCTAATCAGGAGCAGCACCTTCAACAAGCCAAGTCACCCAAGACTGAGAGCATGGAGTAAAAGTCAAAACTGAGAGTGGGACACATCAAGTCCAAGTCAAGATTGAGATGAGGACAGAACATAGCTACGACTGGGATGGGGACACATGGAGTAAAAGTCAAGTCTGAGTCAAGACTGAGACTGGGACACCTCAAGTCTGAGTCAAGACTGAGACCCGGACACATCGAGTTTGAGTCAGGGTTTATAATTGGAAACATAGGGTCTGAGTCAAGACTGAGCCTGGGACAAATTGTGTCCAAGTCTAGACTGAGACTGGCACAGAGTCACCACTGAGACCATAAAACAATGAGTCCGAGTTAGGGCTGAGATCAGGACACATTGAGGTTGAGTCAGCACTGCGATTGGAAAACATCAAGTCTGACTCAAGACTGAGACCGGTTTGTAGTGAGTGATTGGGTAGTGATTGTTTCGGTAGTGACTGTTTCAGTAGTGACTATTTCGGTAGTGAATGTTTCGTTGGTAACTGATTGGGTAGTAATTGTTTCAGTCATGACTATTTTGATAGTGACTGTTTCAGTAATGACTGTTTCAGTAGTGACTGTTTCGGTAGTGATTGTTTCGGTAGTGACTGTTTCAGTAGTGATTGTTTTGGTAGTGACTGTTTCAGTAGTGACTGTTTTGGTAGTTACTGTTTCGGTGGTAACTGATTGGGTAGTGATTGTTTCAGTCATGCCTGTTTTGGTAGTGATTGTTTCAGTCATGACTGTTTCAGTAGTGACTGATTGGGTAGTGATTGTTTCAGTAGTGACTGATTGGGTAGTGATTGTTTCAGTAGTGACTGATTGTTTCAGTAGTGACTGATTGGGTAATGATTGTTTCAGTAGTGATTGATTGGGTGGTGACTGTGTCAGTAGTGATTGTTTCGGTACTGACTGTTTCAGTAGTGATTGTTTTGGTAGTGACTGTTTCAGCAGTGACTGTTTGGGTTGTGATTGTTTCGGTAGTGACTGATTGGGAAGTGACTGTTTCGGTAGTGACTGTTTCGGGAGTCATTGTTTCAGTAGTGACTGATTGGGTGGTGACTGGGTAATGATTGTTTCGACAGTGACTAGTTCAGTA
This sequence comes from Megaleporinus macrocephalus, assembly GCA_021613375.1. NCBI lineage: Eukaryota > Metazoa > Chordata > Actinopteri > Characiformes > Anostomidae > Megaleporinus > Megaleporinus macrocephalus. The sequence goes on along the minus strand of CM038711.1, from coordinate 2,136,281 downwards.
GTGGCTGAATGGGTAGTGACTGTTTCGGTAGTGACTGTTTGGGTTGTGATTGTTTCGGTAGTGACTGATTGGGAAGTGACTGTTTCGGTAGTGACTGTTTCGGGAGTCATTGTTTCAGTAGTGATTGTTTTGGTAGTGACTGTTTCAGTAGTGACTGTTTGGGTTGTGATTGTTTCGGTAGTGACTGATTGGGAAGTGACTGTTTCGGTAGTGACTGTTTCGGGAGTCATTGTTTCAGTAGTGACTGATTGGGTGGTGACTGGGTAATGATTGTTTCGACAGTGACTAGTTCAGTAGTGACTGAATGGGTAGTGACTGTTTCGGTAGTGACTGTTTCGGTAGTGACTGATTGGGTAGTGACTGATTGGGTAGTGACTGATTGGGTAGTGATTGTTTCAGTAGTGATTATTTCAGTAGTGACTGTTTCAGTAGTGACTGTTTCTGTAGTGACTGTTTCAGTAGTGACTGGGTAGTGATTGTTTTGGTAGTGACTGTTTCTGTAGTGACAGTTTTGGTGGTGACAATTTTGGCTAATTTTCAGCAGAAACGCTGATTGACTGGGATACACTGAGTCGGAGTCATTTGACTCGAGTAACAAGAGGTTAGAACATGGCGTTGGGGCAGCATTGCTACTTCCTCATCCTCACATGTTGGACTGATTCCACAGTGCCGGGTTACAGGACCTGAATCGTAGTAACACTGAACCTGGATATTTTACTGCATGTACAGAAACGTTGGATATTTAATGATATATTGAGCGCTGAACTGGTCACCGTCCTGCTTTTCATTTCAGATGTCTGGTCACTTTAAACTGGACACAGATCAGCTATAACTTTAAAACCACCTTGTTCAACCTGCCCAAGGAGCTGATGGTGCAGTTCTACACCGCCACCATCGAATCTGTCCTCACCGCATCCATCACAGTGTGGGGCAGCTCAGCCACCAAACACCACACCCACAGACTGCAGCGCATCATCAGGTCTGCAGAGAGAACCATCGGTGTGAAGTTACCCTCCCTACCGGACCTGCACACGGCCAGAACCAGGAACACGCAGAGAACATCGCCCGTGATCCGTCACATCCTGGACATCACCTGTTCCAGTATCTTCCCTCAGGTCGGCGTTTCAGTCAGTTGAGGATCAAGACCTCCAGACTTCAGAGAAGCTTCTTCCCACACGCCATCACACTCATGAACATCTGAACATCACACACTACATTCTGGATACAGTCTACTACATACACACATCCATCCAGATGTTCTCTCACTCTTCTTTCTCTGTACAGTCTACCACATACATACATCCATATCCAGATGTTCTCTCACTCTTCTTTCTCTGTACAGTCTACAACATACATACATCCATATCCAGATGTTCTCTCGCTCTTCATTCTCTGTACAGTCTACAACATACATACATCCATATCCAGATGTTCTCTCGCTCTTCCTTCTCTGTACAGTCTACTACAAACATACATCCATATCCAGATGTTCTCTCACTCTTCTTTCTCTGTACAGTCTACAACATACATACATCCATATCCAGATGTTCTCTCGCTCTTCTTTCTCTGTACAGTCTACTACATACATACATCCATCCAGATGTTCTCTCACTCTTCTTCTTGTTCTGCACTTTTTATTTATCTGATCAGTCTCAGAACACTCTGTACCATCGTCTCAACCAGTGACTCTTCTGTTCTTCATATTTATATCTATTTAATTCAGTCTGTCTGTTCTTTACTGCTGCACTTAGTACTTTACTTTTAATATACAACTCTGCACATGTTAAGTTTACAGGTGTGTCTGTGCGTGTATGTCACTGTGTGTGTGTGTGTGTGTGTGTGTGTGTGTGTAGACTGGATGTGCTACTTCTGTAATGTCAGTTATCGTGCACTGTGAGCTTCTGTTACCAAACACAAATTCCTTGTATGTGTGAGCACACTTGGCAAATAAAGTCCGATTCTGATTCTGATTCTGATTCTGATTACACACTGTATATATGACCTGGAGCAGTGAACTGATTCTTGCATCTATTTATACAAATTCATGAGCCAGAAAAATCTAAAGTAAGTGAAGACAAATGCACCTGAATCATGATGGTCAATAAATCTGACCAGTCTGACCATCACTCATCTTTTCACTCTCTCTCTCTCTCTCTCTCTCTCTCTCTCTCTCTCTCTGAAACATCATTATTCCTGTAGTGCAGTTAACCTTTAGTGCTGAATCTGGTGGCGCTGCCCTGTAAAGGTTATCACACGACCAGACTGCAGTCGTGCATCAGCACATGTAATCACACTGGCCGTACAAAGACCCCCAGCCCACACCAGCATATCAAGAAAAACTTTACAGGACAGAACAAAACAGTCTTTACGTATGATGTAAGTCAGTGGAACCGGAATTTTTTCCAAGCTATTGTGGAACATTTCTATTGGTCCAGTAAATAAATATACAGGGTGAGTCAAAAGTCTTAGGACAACCTTTTATTTCAGAAGTGAAAGAGAAAATGACGTATCTGAATACCCCAGCAAGTAACGGGTGGGGGGGGGCTATCTTTCAGGCTACGTTGGATCAAAGGCAAGTTTGTCCAATGGGAAGGTGGGCGTGTAGCAGATCAAAGAAGATCAGAACTGATCAGAAATTGATTGATGTAATCAGATTTGTAATATTTCTTGTGGTTCAAACATTATCAACACAACGAGTTACAACAACAACCACATTGAACACCATGTTCCACACGTTTGAACCAGAGCTTTACTCTACTCTCCTCCTCCCTCCTCCTTTCTTTTTATCTCTCCTCTCCTCTCTTCTTCTCTCCTCCTCCTTTTTTCTCCTTATCTCTCTTCTCCTCTTTCTCTTTTTACTTCCTCCTTCTCTCTTCTTATCTCTTCTCTCCTCTCATCTTTCTCTCTTCTTATTTCTCCTCTCCTCCTCTCATCTCCTCTTCTCTCATCTCCTCTTTCTCTCTTCTTACCTCTCCTCTCCTCCTCTCATCTCTTCTGCTCTCCTTTCTCTCTTCTTACCTTTCCTCTCCTCTCCTCTTCTCCTCTCATCTCAGCTTCTCTCATCTGCTCTGCTTTATTCTTTGTCTCCTCTCCTCCTCTCCTTTTTTCTCTCCTCTCCTGTCCTCCTTCTCTCTTCATACCTCTCTTCTCCTTCTCTCACCTCTCCTCTCCTTCTTCTCACTTCTCTACTCTTCTCTCATCTCACCTCCGCCTTCTCTCTTCTTTTCTTCTCTCACCTCTCCTCTCTTCATCTTCCCGCCTCCTTCCTGAGGAGCTGTTGTGTACTGATGTCGGGTGTTGGGAGCAGCGGGTGCTGTTAGCGCTGAGCTGGAGGATGGAAGAAGCTCGTGTGTAGAAGCGTATGGAAGGATCTGAAGGTGGAGATGTTACAGTGTATTACTGACAGCTGGGCTTCAGACGTACTGTTGGTCTGGACGTTCTTGAGCTCCCCCTACAGTTTACAGAGCGTATTTCAGCTTTACACCTCTGCTGTAACTACAGGTCCCTCACTGTCAGCTGTGCTTGTACATTTGTTGATGAGATGAAGGTACTGAACCTGATTCCGACTCCAGGCTTACAGACTCTACAGACTTCACTGGTTTCTGTGTGTAATTAACCGGAATTCTGCTGGATTATGGAATATGGAACAGTCTGGGTGCATGTGGAGTCTGCCAGGAAGCTGGAATTCGGCACAACACCGGCAAAGACATCAGAAGATAAAGAACCATGTGGACTTACAAGGGCGAGGAATATTACAGGATTTATTCCAGGAGGTTCAAGCGCTGAACCGTATTTGTTGGGTCGGACTAAGACTGTCCAAACGTTTTGGTGTAGGATGTCGGTTGTAGTTTAGTCTAAAATCCTGAAGTGGTCTTTAACTGTAGGAGACAGGCGGGAGATGAAGCTTGTTACCTGCTGTTAGGCTGTGACTTTCCGAGCGGGAATTATGAGCCGGACGCTGTTAAAGTGGAATTTTCCAACCCAAAAGTGGGAAACCTTCCAGTTCCAACCGATCCGTGAATACAGGATTAGACTCGCGTTACACCTTCTCCGGTTTCCACTTTTCCACATTCCTGCTGGGAAGTGTGGACGCGACCGAGCCAAGTTCAGACGGCAGCGTTCCCGATTCTGGGATAATGGAGGAATTTTCCTTTCCGCTTTACTCCGACAGCGTGATGAACTAAACAGCTCCCACTCTCCTACTCTCCTCCTCTCTACTCTGCTTTATTCCTTCTCTCCTCTCACCTCTCACCTCTCCTCCTATTCTCTTCCTTCCTCTTCTCCTCTCTCCTGTCCTCCTCTCTCCTCATATTCTTCTCACCTCTCCTGTTCTCCTCTCTTCTCTCCTGTCCTCCTCTCTCCTCTCCTCCTTTCATCTCTTCTCACCTCTCCTCTTCTCATCTCTTCTCACCTCTCCTCCTATTCTCTTCTTTCCTCTCCTCCCCTCTCCACATATTCTCTTCTCTCCTCTTACCTCTCCTGTCCTCCTCTCATCTCTTCTAACCTCTCCTCCTATTCTCTTCTTTCCTCTTCTCCTCTCTCCTGTCTTCCTCTCTCCTCTCCTCCCCTCTCCTCATATTCTCTTCTCTCCTCTTACCTCTCCTGTCCTTCTCTCATCTCTTCTAACCTCTCCTCCTATTCTCTTCTTTCCTCTTCTCCTCTCTCCTGTCTTCCTCTCTCCTCTCCTCCCCTCTCCTCATATTCTCTTCTCTTCTCTTACCTCTCCTGTCCTTCTCTCATCTCTTCTAACCTCTCCTCCTATTCTCTTCTTTCCTCTTCTCCTCACTCCTGTCTTCCTCTCTCCTCTCCTCCCCTCTCCTCATATTCTCTTCTCTCCTCTTACCTCTCCTGTCCTTCTCTCATCTCTTCTAACCTCTCCTCCTATTCTCTTCTTTCCTCTTCTCCTCTCTCCTGTCTTCCTCTCTCCTCTCCTCCCCTCTCCTCATATTCTCTTCTCTCCTCTTACCTCTCCTGTCCTTCTCTCATCTCTTCTAACCTTTCCTCACATTCTCTTCTTTTCTCTTCTCACCTCTCCTGTCCTCCTTTCATTTCTCCTATTCTCCTCTCATCTCTTCTCTAACCTCTCCTCCTATTCTCTTCTTTCCTTTTCTCCTCTCTCCTGTCTTCCTCTCTCCTCTCCTCCCGTCATATTCTCTTCTCTCCTCTTCTCACCTCTCCTGTCCTCCTCTCTTCTCTTCTCACCTCTCCTGTCCTCCTCTCTCCTCTCCTTCTCTCATCTCTTCTCACCTCTCCTCTCCTCATATTCTCTTCTCTCCTCTCCTCTTCTCACCTCTCCTCTCCTCCTCTCTCGGTCTTCCTCTCTCCTCTCCTCCTCTCATCTCTCCTGATATTCTCTTCTCTCCTCTTCTCACCTCTCCCGTCGTCTTCTCTTCTCTCTTCTCTTCTCTTCTCACCTTTCCTGTCGTCCTATGTTCTCTCCTCTACTCTTTTCTCCTCCTTCTCTCTCCTCTCCGTTCCTCTCCTCTCAACGTTTACACTTCTCTTCTCCTCCTCCTCTCTATTCTCTTCCCCTCTCCTCTCATCTTATGTCTTCCTTCTTCCTTCTTTCTCTTCTAATCACATCCTCATCTCTCATCTTCTTACCTCTCTTCTGTTTTGGTCACTAATCTTTTTGTCTGGTCCCTTTTCTTGTGGTCTCCTCATCCTCCTGCTCTTCCTCCTCCTTCTCCTCCTCCTCTGTCACTCTGGTCTGAGTGGTTTGTGTGATATGGAAATGAGGAAGTTGGACCTGCGTCAGTGTTGTGTGTGTATGTTTGTTTGTTTGTTTGTGTTCGGCTGTATGAGGCGTTTTGTGTTTATTTGTGTGTGTGATCTATTGTTCAGGTGTGTGTTTATTCTCAAACACAGCTGTGGAGCCTGGAGGTCAAATTCATCTCCTGTGTGTGTGTGTGTGTGTGTGTGTGTGTGTGTGTGTGTGTGTGTGTGTGTGTGTGGGGCTGAAATGCAAGATCAAACACAGAAGCGCTTCCTCTCTCTTACAATAACACTAAAAGCTCTAAAGCTACAACTCCTAAATGATCACACAGACCTTAATTACTCTCATTATTAAACACAGTTTCTCATTAGGTTGAATGTATAACACTAAATGTAGGTATTATATATAAACTGAGTTACAGTTTCTCATTAGGTTGAATATATAACTCTAAATGTAGGTATTGTATATAATCTGAGTTACAGTTTCTCATTAGGTTGAATGTATAACTCTAAATGTAGGTATTGTATATAAACTGAGTTACAGTTTCTCATTAGGTTGAATGTATAACTCTAAATGTAGGTATTGTATATAAACTGAGTTACAGTTTCTCATTAGGTTGAATGTATAACTCTAAATGTAGGTATTGTATATAAACTGAGTTACAGTTTCTCATTAGGTTGAATGTATAACTCTAAATGTAGGTATTGTATATAAACTGAGTTACAGTTTCTCATTAGGTTGAATGTATAACTCTAAATGTAGGTATTGTATATAAACTGAGTTACAGTTTCTCATTAGGTTGAATGTATAACTCTAAATGTAGGTGTTGTATATAAACTGAGTTACAGTTTCTCATTAGGTTGAAAGTATAACTGTAAATGTAGGTATTGTTTATAATATGAGTTACAGTTTCTTATTAGGTTCAATGTATAACTCTAAATGTAGGTATTGTATATAAAGTGAGTTACAGTTTCTCATTAGGTTGAGTGTATAACTCTAAATGTAGGTATTGTATATAAACTGAGTTACAGTTTCTCATTAGGTTGAATGTATAACTCTAAATGTAGGTATTGTATATAAACTGAGTTACAGTTTCTCATTAGGTTGAATGTATAACTCTAAATGTAGGTATTGTATATAAACTGAGTTACAGTTTCTCATTAGGTTGAATGTATAACTCTAAATGTAGGCATTGTATATAAACTGAGTTACAGTTTCTCATTAAGGTGAATGTGTTTTACCTGCTCTCTGTAAATCTCTAACAGAGGACCAGTAAAGAATACAGTAATGGGCGGAGTCTGGAGAGGCCACATGGTGAAAGATAGGGCTGCATTATTTATTGTATGGTGAATGGAAACGCTTCAGTTCATCATAAAGAACCTGTTCAGGAACATCTGAAGCTGGGCTGGATGATCAGAGCAGTCAACCATGGTTAGAGGGCTTATTTGCATTTGTGTAACAGTCGGCTCTGAGCCTGTCGTCTGATTGGTTAGAAGTGTTCCACTCTTGGTCATATAAGCTGCTTCTCATTGCCGTGTAAACGCTCACATTAACGCTCCTGCTATTTTAGTAAACAGACAAAACACAGTGTTCTGATCAGCTGGAGTGTCTACTGATGGAGGAGTGTGTGTGTGTGTGTGTGTGTGTGTGTGTGTGTGTGTGTGTGTGTGTGTGTGTGTGTGTGTGTGTGTGTGTGTGTTTCCATTTATTTTATTCAATCAACACTTCACTTTGACACCTGAACCAGCAGCCTGATAATACTGCACAGAGGAGCGGGAGTATACAGACAGACAGACAGACAGACAGACAGATAAACAGATACATAGACATACACTGATAAGCCATAACATTAAACCTCCTGTATGGTCAGTGGAGCTGATACAGTGGACAGTGAGTGTAGGTCCTGTATGGTCAGTGGAGCTGATACAGTGGACAGTGAGTGGAGGTCCTGTATGGTCAGTGGAGCTGATACAGTGGACAGTGAGTGGAGGTCCTGTATGGTCAGTGGAGCTGATACAGTGGACAGTGAGTGGAGGTCCTGTATGGTCAGTGGAGCCGATACAGTGGACAGTGAGTGGAGCTCCTGTATGGTCAGTGGAGCTGATACAGTGGACAGTGAGTGGAGGTCCTGTATGGTCAGTGGAGCTGATACAGTGGACAGTGAGTGGAGGTCCTGTATGGTCAGTGGAGCTGATACAGTGGACAGTGAGTGGAGGTCCTGTATGGTCAGTGGAGCTGATACAGTGGACAGTGAGTGGAGGTCCTGTATGGTCAGTGGAGCTGATACAGTGGACAGTGAGTGGAGGTCCTGTATGGTCAGTGGAGCTGATACAGTGGACAGTGAGTGGAGATGTTATAGCTGATTGGTGTAGAAACAGACAGACAGACGGACAGAGGAGTAAAAGCAGGCTGGGGCGTTTGGCCTGAGGAGGCAGAAAAGTTAAAAACATGAGCATCTGTTCATCACAGGAGCGTTTCTGCTTCTGTTTCTGAGGAAATTACATACGTGTGTGTGTGTGTGTGTGTGTGTGTGTGTGTGTATGTGTGTGTATATGTGTGTGTGTGTGTGTGAGACAGAACGCACACAAACAAACTCACACACACCCTGAAGGACCTCATATGTGCAACGCTTCTTAAAGCTCTGCAGTCCTCATCCAGAATCAGCTTCTACGCTGAGAAAAAGAAACACTGCACATATATATATATAATACTGTGTAAAAGTCTGAGCTGATAGTTTAATAGTGTTTATCTGATCAGTAAGTGTCTGATCACCAGTAAGAACAGCAGATCTGATTAGAACAGATGTAAATAATCAGACATACAATACAAAGTAACATGAATATGTTATTGTGAGAGAAGTAGATCAGATCTTGAGCTCCAGTTTGAAGAACAAAGTTAGGTTCTAGATTTCTCCTGGACGCCCCAGACATTGTATGAATGTGTTCAGTTCCTTCAGCAGCAAATCTTGATTTATCTTAATGAAGTACTGAGCAGTCAAAGCAGGTATTAGATGAGAACTGATAATAATACTGGGTTGTTTAGGAGAAGCTTGAAAAGGGTTAAATACACACACTGACGTATGGAAAAGCTCTACTTACTCTTCTTACTGTTTTACTGAGTAAATATATGGACTGAAACTGATTGTGGATCAGTATTTTATTTCTGTAGTAGCTAGTGTATTTTATGGGTCTGGGGTACAGCTGGACACTGAACACACAGATGCAGATCTTTCTCCCCGAGCTACACACATACAAACATCCAGGGGGCAGTGTGATGTGTGTTAGTGCATGTGTGTGTGTGTGTGTGTGTGTGTTGTGGTTGTAACAGGAAAAGTCTGTGAAAGTTCTCTGAGTAGTACTGTAAGTAACATAAAGCTCAGTTGAAACAGTTTACCAAATACTTACTCTCAGTTGGGCAATGGCGCCCTCTGCTGGTTAAAGCAGGCACCAGTATTAAAATATAGAAATTAGAATGAAAATGTGCTGTATGGCTTATTCCGTTAATAATAAACACACTGTAATCTTTAATAAATGCTGTAATAAACTACTAGAATATCTGGGAATAAATACAGAGTAAAATAAACAACTCTGGTCACTTTACCATAATAATTTATCTTTATTATCACAATACAAACTTTAATTTCCACGCGCTGTTGTGAGTACAGTTACAGTCCAGTTTAAAATAGGCTCAAGTAAGAAAGCTCCGTAAAGAAATACAGACCAACCTTAAATATTCAGTACATACACAAACATACCTGTAACAGAACTGGCTAAGAAGAAACAGCAAAAAGTTATCTCACTATTTTACATCATCAATTAGGTTCTTTATCAACACACCTGTTAAAGGAGCAGTTCAGAGAAAATTCTAATTCACACAGCGGTTTTCTGCAGATGTGGTTGACCGTTTAAAATATATTTGATGTCCAAATTCTGCTGCACTTTTAAACTAGAGCTACAAGTTGCTAATATACAATAGATGTCAATAGTCACCCAAATCGTTTCTGTAAGTAGCCCCCAAAACCTCTCCTGACCAGCTCAATGTGGCACAGACTGCGGTTCATACTGTGGTGTATAGCTAAGCAGAATAATAATAATAATAAATAATAATGAGAAGATATGGTGTACAAATGACAGAACATGAGACATTATGAATTATGAGTCTCTACTGAGTCTCCACTGAATCTCTACTGAGTCTCCACTGAGTCTCCACTGAATCTCTACTGAGTCTCCACTGAATCTCTACTGAGTCTTCACTGAATCTCTACTGAGTCTCTACTGAGTCTCTACTGAGTCTTTACTGAATCTCCTCTGAATCTCTACTGAGTCTCCACTGAGTCTTCACTGAATCTCCACTGAGTCTCTACTGAGTCTCTACTGAGTCTTTACTGAATCTCCTCTGAATCTCTACTGAGTCTCCACTGAGTCTTCACTGAATCTCCACTGAGTCTCCACTGAATCTCAGTTGAATCTCTACTGAGTCTCTACTGAATCTCCACTGAGCTGCTGAGGTTCTGTCTGTTAAGCAGCTGCAGTTCTGTGTTCCTAAAAAACAGTTCTGATTCTAGAACTTCCTTGTGATGAGAGAGAGAAGAGGAAGCAGCTACAGTGATTATAATTCTTATACCAACGGAGAAATAGTAAGTCTGGTATAGCTGGACTCTAATGTTAGCTCACTAGCTAATCTAGCTAACATTAGCACCACTGCTAAAAGATAAACTGGTTCTTTGTGGATCTTCTTGATAAACTTTGTGGTTTTATAGGGAGTTTCTTGCTATGAAACCACATCATACTGTTCTGGTTGCAGCTGTTTTTATGTGCTGCTCAGCTAAAGTGAGGATAGCTAAGCTTAGACATCTAGCTCTGCCTTAGCCAGCTATCCAACTATCTTCCTCAGCCCTCATCAGACCGACAAGCCTGACAACTGGAACATTAAAATGTGGCTTCATAGCAAGAAACACCCTATAAAACCCCAAAGTTTTTATCAAGAGCATCTGCAAAGAGCCAGTTTGGCTTTAGCCAGTGGGGCTAACATTAGCTAGATAAGCTAGCTAGCATCAAACTTTGCTTTAATCAACTGTTTCCTCTTTTCTCTCTCATCAAGGTAAATTCTAGAACCAGAACTGAGGAGGTTTTAAAGTATCTATTAAAGTAATGAGAGTCTCAGTCAGTGCAGAAGTGGCTACGACCCAGACATGAAGGTTCAAATACTAGAGATGGAAGGATCGATCAGCTATGTATCAGTATTTGGCCGATTTTTAATCTAAATATGTGATCGGCCGATATTTCTCCAGTTTAGCCGATCCCGATTGCTGATCGATGGCGATTCTGTATTCTGTATTTCCAGCTAGCGTTTCTTCCAGGAAGAGGAGCCCTCCGGCCAGCTCCCTGCAATTCCTATCTGAACCACTAGGTGGAAATACATACCCTTTCATTTTCCACAGACTGACTGAAGCAGCAGCCTCGCGAGAAAAGCATACGCTGATAGAAAACATGTCGTCCGTCTGGCAGTGTTTACCGTATGTGACTCAGACTCAAACAGAGCGTTTTTAAAATGAGTAAAATCAGCGTCTCTCGTGGGGAAAACAATACAAAGACATTTAACACACTAATCTGATCCGACACAGCAGAGCTAGCACGCAGAGCTAACACAAAACTAATAACCCCGAAACCCGTACAGACCAGATCTGACCGGTACAAACAGAACAGCAGCATTAATTCAATATTCTACATTTAATAATTACAGATTTAGTTTAAAATAACAGAGTCTGAGTTTAATGACTGCAGTTTTTACTGTATTTATTTAATTAGCTTTTTTAGTTTTAAATTAAGGGTCTAAATGTAATGATTACAGTATTTGGGGATATTAGTTTGAT
>CM038711.1:2092193-2117193 GCA_021613375.1 Megaleporinus macrocephalus | reverse complement strand
TAAACACCATCACCACCACTGTAAACACCATCACCACCACTGTAAACATCACCACCACCACTGTAAACACCATCACCACCACTGTAAACACCATCTCCACTGTAATAAATAAGTATGTAAGTTTACAGTCATATAGTAAATTCTGATTTTTCTCTGAACTGTCACTTACAGACAGAGTGTTGTTTACCTTTGGCGTAGAAGGTGCGGACCTTCTTCCACAGAGCCAGGTTAGAGTTGAAGATGATTCCCTGCTCGTGCATACCGAGACACTGCAGGCCCGCTCTGCTCCCGAAACGAGAGGTGTACTGAGAGTGCTTCAGGACGTGATACACAGCAGATGGTCTAGTACAAGCAGTAAACAACAACAAACAACAGTAAACATAAAAACTCACTCAGAGATCATTCATGGAGCAGATGGAGATGCATAAACATTACACCACCGTGTCGCCTAATAGATTTTATCTGAAGTTAATTTGGAGCATTTCTATTGGTCTGAAACTCACAGCAGGAGATATCTTCTGGTTTGGACGGTGATGATGTGTGAGTTGTGTTTATGATGATGGACTTGCTGAGGTGTGGCTGTGCTGTTCGTACCTGCTGATGATGATGGTCTCCTGACCGCTGATCCACACCCGGACGATATCTCCGTACTTCTGGTTGTAGTAGTTGCTGGCCGTGCCGATCCCGGTCCAGATAAAGCGACCGTAGGAAAGCAGAGGACCCACCCCCAGACAGAACGAGGGTCCTGACACACGGGCGCATGAAGAACAACAAGGTTTAGTTTCACAGGACTTATTCTCAGGACCCTCCTTCACCCACCAGCACCAACCTGTACACTAAACTAATAATCCATAATCAATACTGAGTTTCTGAGAATCACAAAACATACTATCACCATACCCAGTATAACCAGTATAACTCCTTATAGAGTGAGTTTATTAAAAAATAATAAAAAATAATGATATTATTTTTATTAATATTAATTATTACAGGGCTCATTAATAACTCACAGATGTTCACATGGTTAAGAATGTACACATAAAACAGCTGTAGGTTTAAAAATATTGCCTCTGAATTTACAGAACATGATAACATTATGGCACATGAAGTACAAAGTTCAGTCACATCAGTGGAGCCTTCCTTCATCCTGGCATATCACAGCCTCCACAAACAAAAACGTATATGTCCAAAATCATGACTTTACAGGAGAAGAAAAAACAAACTTCATTTTTAATGTAAGTGAATGGAACCAGACGTCTTTATACATAACCTGGGGTCATTTGTTTTTGTCTGTTTAATATATATATATATATATATATATATATATATATATATATATATATATATATATATATATATATATATATATATATATATATATATACTCAGGACACCCCAGAAAGTAACGGGTGTCCCTGGTGCCAAATACAGATCTGAAGGCGTCAGCTCACAAGAGATATTGCAAATCTGATTATATCAATCGATTTCTGAGACAGTTCTGGTCTTCTTTGATCTGCTACACGACCACCTTACCTATATATATAGTGAGAGAGAGAGTTTTAACTGATAAGAATGTCTCACTCCATGAATAAATTTATAATAAAATGTTAATAAAATTATGTCGCTTATGTACCTTTCTAGTTAATAAGTCCATACGGTTGAAACAACAATATTTACTTTAATACTTCACTGCAGTTGGAACAAAACTCCAAAATCATAACTTTACAAGACAGGGTAAAAAAAGACTTACACAGTCTTTGTTCAGACAGCAGTGATATAATTATAGTCCAGAAATGAGTACAAGTATTAATAATACTGTAGTACTATACTATTAGTATAGTACAGTTATTGGAAGTTACAGGCAGCAAGTACATATAACTATTACTACAATGTCATTATTACCATATATTCCCAATAACAATAGAAATCACATGAATTTAACAGTAAATACTGATATTATATTAATATTTGTTTAGTCTTGTTTCAATAAAAGGATTTTTAGAGAAAATAATTGAGGTTGTGTTTGTTTTTATGACTGCACATTTTTAGAACTACTAGTAAAACATGTTTCTAAATGTTTTTATTACTGAAGCAATTTTAAATAATAAAAACACTTGAAAATATTTATTATGTTATAATTATGTTATAATCATGTGGTAATTCAATGAGGGTTACATAACAGATACAATCCACAACAGTAAAGAAATTAATTCCTAAATTCACTGAAATCAGCCACAACGTCTCACATACAGTGTAAACAAAGAAATCCAGTATTTGTATTATTTGAAGACTATTACTGGATTATTGAATTTATATTTAGACGTTTGTGCTGAAATCTGTGCTGCGCTTATCCACCAGCGGGGGCGCTGTACTAGATACCGTTACATAAAATACTAGAAACAGCTCCATTAAAAATTTCACATGAAACATACTGACACCACTTAACCCTTTAAACTCTGTACGTGGGTTCAAACCTCAGTTACTCATACGTTCTTAAAGAAGAAGGTTCTAGTAAAGGTAAGGGTTCTGTACAGCACCATGAACACTTTTCTGAGAATGGTTTCACCACATCACCAGGAAAAGAACCAGGACAACATCTGGAACTCAACTTTACAGTTCAGCTCAGATCAAACGTTCTCCAATAAACACTAACGTTCCAGAGCTGACTGGTCAAGAGAACAACCCAGAACAGCGTGGAAGGGTAAAACATTCTAGAACAGTGTTGACTGACGTTATTTAACGTTTAAACACTGTTTGTGGGTTCAAATCTCAGTTACTCATACGTTCTTAAATAAGATGGTTCTAGTAAAGGTAAGGGTTCTGTACAGCACTATGAACACTTCATTAGCATGCTTTTCTAAGAACGGTTCTACCATTTCTCCAGGAAAAAAACCAAGACAACGGCCCTGAAGGGCCCTTGAACTCTTCAGCTATCTGGAACTTAACTTTACAGGGTCTTCAGCACAGATCAAACGTTCTCCAATAAACACTAACATTCCAGAGCTGACTGGTCAAGAGAACAACCCAGAACATCGTGGAACAGAGAAACAATCCAAAACAGTGTGGAAGGGTAGAACATTCTAGAACAGTGTGGAAGGGTAGAACATTCTAGAACAGTGTTGAATGGGATACTGACGCCATTCAACCCTTTAAACTCTGAGCATTTTTTTTTTTGTTCTTAAAAAAGAAGGTTCTAGTAAAGGTAACGGTTCTGTACAACACCATGAATACTTCGTTAGCACCCTCTTCTGAAAATGGTTCTACTGTATCACCAGGAAAAGAACCAATAAAGCCTGCACATATCTCGTCGCTGTCCTCAATCTCCAAAACAGTGCGTTTACATGAGAGAACGAGAACCTTCACCACTTTTAAAGAGAGTCAATAGAACCAGAATTTATTGCCAAGCTATTTTGGAGCGTTTCTATTGGTCCATTCATCATTACATTTTAAAATACAGAGTCACTGTCGTTACTAAAGAACTCTTTAACTTTTTAAAGCTTTGTCTGCATGTAGTTTAACTGTAGATGCTGATTATTATTATTATTATTATTATTATTATTATTATTATTATTATTATTATCAGAGACTGAAGTTGAAGTTTCTCCGTACTGACCTGGTATGGAGGATTTCTTCTTGCCCCGGCTCCAGGCGGCCACCAGGACGCACACGCAGGCCAGCAGCATGGTGGTGGACCCACTCACGCTGTGCTCCTGCGCCGCTGTCCCGTTTCGGGTCGGTTCCAGAAACAGCTCCATCACCGTCTGGCTGAGACGCACGGGCTTTAGCGCTTGCTCGCACGACGGGAAGAGCTCGGAGGCCATGGAAGCTGGTGGGTGAAGTCCACTCCCGCCTGTGTGCTGCGCTCAAGGGGCCTTTATAGCCGCCTGCAGGAGTGAGATCAGGTCAAGGGAACACAAAGTCAAAACAAACGAGGAAACTTTGTTTTGTCTGAGGAACCTTCAGTCTTGGCTCTCTGCCAACTGGACATGACCTTGAGTATGAGGCAGTGAAGGTGTGCAGGAATCTGAAGCCACCCTGCAGTGAAAACGCTGGTCTTCACTCGAATTCAACAGCGTCTGAAAGGCCCTTCAACTCTTCAGTTATCTGGAACTTAACTTTACAGGGTCTTCAGCTCAGAACAGACGTTCTCCAATAAACCCTAACGTTCTAAATCTGACTGGTCAGAAGACCAACACAGAACAGTGTGGAACAAAAGAACAATCCAAATCGGTGTGGAAGGAGAGAACATTCTAGAACAGTGTGTGTATGAGTGATGGTGTACGTGTGATGGTGTGTAAGCGATGGTGTGTGAGCGATGCTGTATGAGCGATGGTGTATGAGTGATGGTGTATGTGTGATGCTGTATGAGTGATGGTGTATGTGTGATGCTGTATGAGTGATGGTGTGTGAGCGATGCTGTATGAGCGATGGTGTGTGAGCGATGGTGTATGAGTGATGGTGTATGAGCGATGGTGTATGAGCGATGGTGTGTGAGCGATGGTGTATGAGCGATGGTGTGTGAGTGATGGTGTATGTGTGATGCTGTATGAGCGATGCTGTATGAGTGATGGTGTATGTGTGATGCTGTATGAGTGATGGTGTATGTGTGATGCTGTATGAGTGATGCTGTATGTGTGATGGTGTATGAGCGATGGTGTGTGAGCGATGGTGTGTGAGCGATGGTGTGTGAGCGATGCTGTATGAGTGATGGTGTATGTGTGATGCTGTATGAGCGATGCTGTATGAGTGATGGTGTATGTGTGATGCTGTATGAGTGATGGTGTATGTGTGATGCTGTATGAGTGATGGTGTATGAGTGATGGTGTATGTGTGATGCTGTATGAGCGATGGTGTGTGAGCGATGGTGTGTGAGCGATGGCGTGTGAGCGATGCTGTATGAGTGATGGTGTATGAGCGATGGTGTATGTGTGATGCTGTATGAGTGATGCTGTATGTGTGATGGTGTATGAGCGATGGTGTATGAGCGATGGTGTGTGAGCGATGCTGTATGAGCGATGGTGTATGTGTGATGGTGTGTGAGCGATGGTGTATGAGTGATGGTGTATGAGCGATGGTGTATGTGTGATGGTGTATGAGTGATGGTGTATGTGTGATGGTGTATGAGTGATGGTGTGTGAGCGATGGTGTGTGAGCGATGCTGTATGAGCGATGGTGTATGTGTGATGGTGTGTGAGCGATGGTGTATGAGTGATGGTGTATGTGTGATGCTGTATGAGTGATGCTGTATGAGTGATGGTGTATGAGTGATGTATGAGTGATGGTGTTTGAGTGATGTATGAGTGATGGTGTATGTATGATGGTGTATGTATGATGGGGTATGAGCGATGGTATATGAGCGATGATGTGTGAGTGATGGTGTGTGAGTGATGGTGTATGAGTGATGTATGAGTGATGGTGTATGAGTGATGGTGTTTGAGTGATGGTGTATGTATGATGGTGTATGTATGATGGTGTATAAGTGATGGTGTTTGAGTGATGTATGAGTGATGGTGTATGTATGATGGTGTATGAGCGATGATGTGTGAGTGATGGTGTATGGGTGATGGTGTATGAGCGATGGTGTATGAGTGATGTATGAGCGATGGTGTATGAGTGATGGTGTATGAGTGATGTATGAGCGATGGTGTACGAGCGATGGTGTATTAGTGATGGTGTGTGAGTGATGGTGTATGAGTGATGGTGTACGAGCGATGGTGTATGTGTGATGGTGTACGAGCGATGGTATATGAGTGATGGTGTACGTGTGATGGTGTGTAAGCGATGGTGTATGAGCGATGGTGTATGAGCGATGGTGTATGAGCAATGGTGTGTGAGCGATGCTGTATGAGTGATGGTGTGCGAGCGATGGTGTAGGTGTGATGCTGTATGAGCGATGCTGTATGAGTGATGGTGTATGTGTGATGCTGTATGAGCGATGCTGTATGAGCGATGGTGTATGAGTGAT
This sequence comes from Megaleporinus macrocephalus, assembly GCA_021613375.1. Lineage (NCBI taxonomy): Eukaryota > Metazoa > Chordata > Actinopteri > Characiformes > Anostomidae > Megaleporinus > Megaleporinus macrocephalus. The sequence goes on along the minus strand of CM038711.1, from coordinate 2,111,228 downwards.
GGTGTATGAGCGATGCTGTATGAGTGATGGTGTATGAGTGATGGTGTATGTGTGATGGTGTATGAGCGATGCTGTATGAGCGATGGTGTATGAGTGATGGTGTATGTGTGATGCTGTATGAGCGATGGTGTGTGAGCGATGCTGTATGAGCGATGGTGTATGAGTGATGGTGTATGTGTGATGCTGTATGAGTGATGGTGTATGTGTGATGGTGTATGAGCGATGGTGTGTGAGCGATGATGTGTGAGTGATGGTGTGTGAGTGATGGTGTATGAGTGATGTATGAGTGATGGTGTGTGAGTGATGGTGTATGTATGATGGTGTATAAGTGATGGTGTTTGAGTGATGTATGAGTGATGGTGTATGTATGATGGTGTATGAGCGATGGTATATGAGCGATGATGTGTGAGTGATGGTGTGTGAGTGATGGTGTATGGGTGATGGTGTATGAGCGATGGTGTATGAGTGATGGTGTATGAGTGATGTATGAGCGATGGTGTATGAGCGATGGTGTATGTGTGATGCTGTATGAGCGATGCTGTATGAGTGATGGTGTATGTGTGATGCTGTATGAGCGATGGTGTGTGAGCGATGCTGTATGAGCGATGGTGTATGAGCGATGGTGTGTGAGCGATGCTGTGTGAGCGATGGTGTATGAGCGATGCTGTATGAGCGATGGTGTATGTGTGATGCTGTATGAGCGATGCTGTATGAGCGATGGTGTATGAGCGATGGTGTATGAGCGATGGTGTGTGAGCGATGGTGTATGAGTGATGGTGTATGAGCGATGGTGTATGTGTGATGCTGTATGAGCGATGCTGTATGAGCGATGGTGTATGAGCGATGGTGTATGAGCGATGCTGTGTGAGCGATGGTGTATGAGCGATGCTGTATGAGCGATGGTGTATGTGTGATGGTGTATGTGTGATGCTGTATGAGTGATGGTGTATGAGTGATGGTGTTTGAGTGATGTATAAGTGATGGTGTTTGAGTGATGGTGTATGTATGATGGTGTATGAGCGATGGTATATGAGTGATGGTGTATGAGTGATGGTGTATGTATGATGGTGCATAAGTGATGGTGTATGTATGATGGTGTATGAGCGATGGTATATGAGCGATGATGTGTGAGTGATGGTGTGTGAGTGATGGTGTATGGGTGATGGTGTATGAGTGATGTATGAGCGATGGTGTATGAGTGATGGTGTGGGAGTGATGTATGAGCGATGGTGTACGAGCGATGGTGTACGAGCGATGGTATGTGAGTGATGGTGTATGATTCAAGATTCAAGAGTTTTATTGTCATATGTACAGCAGAACAGACAGTTACACTGTACAATGAAATTCTTACTTTGCTGCTCCTCCATTCACCAATAGATAAGATAACAAATAAAAGAAATAAAAAATATATATACAAAATATACAAAGTATAACAATATAAGTTGAAGTAGATAAAAATATATTTATAGTTAAAGAATAAAAAATAAAAGTTATGTGTGCTTTTATGTGCAAGTATGAAGAGCAGCAGCCATAAAGTGCAAGTTGCAAGTAACGAATGTAAACAATAATGTTTGTGTGAGTAGTGAATGTAAACAGTATTCTGACAGTACAGTGAGTGTAAGGTGCAGTTTAAATCAGACCAGTTAAAACCAGTTCAGAAAGGAGAGGTTGGAGAGGTAGTGCGTGAGGTGTTCACAAGCCTGATGGCCTGTGAGTAGAAACTGTTTGTCAGTCTTGTGGTCCTGGACTGAGTGATGGTGTACGAGCGATGGTATATGAGTGATGGTGTATGTGTGATGCTGTATGAGTGATGGTGTATGTGTGATGGTGTATGAGTGAAGGTGTGTGAGTGATAGTGTATGTGTGATGGTGTATGAGTGACGGTGTGTGAGTGACGGTGTATGTGTGATGGTGTATGAGTGATGGTGTATGTGTGATGGTGTATGAGTGAAGGTGTGTGAGTGATGGTGTGTGAGTGATATATGAGTGATGGTGTATGTGTGACGGTGTATGAGTGATGGTGTGTGAGCAATGTTTGAATGATGGTGTATGTGTGATGGTGTATGAGTGACAGTGTATGTATGAGGGTGTATGTGTGAGTGATGTATGTGTGATGGTGTATGAGCGATGGTGTATGTGTTATGGTGTATGTGTGATGGTGTATGAGCGATGGTGTATGTGTGATGGTGTATGTGTTATGGTGCATGAGTGACGTATGCTGTAAAGTTGCAGTTTTTGTTGCTGTCTAAAGAAGAACATGTATGGTGTATGAGCGATGGTGTATAAGTGATGTATGAGTGTGATGGTGTATGAGCGATGGTGTGTGAGTGATGGTGTATGAGTGATGTATGAGTGATGGTGTATGAGCGATGGTGTGTGAGTGATGTATGAGTGATGGTGTATGAGTGATGGTGTATGAGCGATGGTGTGTGAGTGATGTATGAGTGATGGTGTGTGTGATGGTGTATGAGCGATGGTGTATGTGTGATGGTGTATGAGTGACGGTGTATGTGTGACGGTGTATGAGTGATGGTGTATGAGTGAAGGTGTATGAGTGATGGTGTATGTGTGATGGTGTATGAGTGACGGTGTATGTGTGACGGTGTATGAGTGATGTTTGAATGATTGTGTGTGAGCGATGGTGTATGAGTGATGGTGTATGTATGAGTGATGGTGTATGTGTGACGGTGTATGTGTGATGGCGTGTGAGTGATGTTGTGTGTGAGAAGGTGTGTGAGAAGGTGTATGAGTGACGGTGTATGAGTGACGGTGTATGAGTGAAGGTGTATGTGTGACGGTGTATGAGTGAAGGTGTATGAGTGACGGTGTATGTGTGATGGTGTATGAGTGAAGGTGTATGTGTGATGGTGTATGTGTGATGGTGTATGAGTGATGGTGTATGAGTGATGGTGTATGAGTGACGGTGTATGAGCGATGTTGTGTGTGAGAAGGTGTGTGAGAAGGTGTATGAGTGACGGTGTATGAGTGACGGTGTATGAGTGAAGGTGTATGTGTGACGGTGTATGTGTGATGGTGTATGAGCGATGGTGTATATGTGACGGTGTATGAGTGAAGGTGTATGAGTGACGGTGTATGTGTGACGGTGTATGAGTGAAGGTGTATGTGTGATGGTGTATGTGTGACGGTGTATGAGTGAAGGTGTATGAGTGATGGTGTATGAGTGATGGTGTATGAGTGATGGTGTATGTGTGATGGTATATGTGCGATGCTGTATGAGTGAAGGTGTATGTGTGATGGTGTATGTGTGATGGTATATGTGCGATGCTGTATGAGTGAAGGTGTATGTGTGATGGTGTATGTGTGATGGTGTATGAGTGATGGTGTATGAGTGATGGTGTATGAGTGATGGTGTATGTGTGATGGTATATGTGCGATGCTGTATGAGTGAAGGTGTATGTGTGATGGTGTATGTGTGATGGTATATGTGCGATGCTGTATGAGTGATGGTGTATGTGTGATGGTATATGTGCGATGCTGTATGAGTGAAGGTGTATGTGTGATGGTGTATGTGTGATGGTATATGTGCGATGCTGTATGAGTGAAGGTGTATGAGTGATGGTGTATGAGTGAAGGTGTATGAGTGATGGTGTATGAGCGATGGTGTATGTGTGATGGTGTATGAGTGATGGTGTATGTGTGATGGTGTATGTGTGATGGTATATGTGCGATGCTGTATGAGTGAAGGTGTATGAGTGACGGTGTATGTGTGACGGTGTATGAGTGAAGGTGTATGTGTGATGGTGTATGTGCGATGCTGTATGAGTGAAGGTGTATGTGCGATGCTGTATGAGTGAAGGTGTATGTGTGACGGTGTATGTGTGATGGTGTATGAGCGATGGTGTATGTGTGATGGTATATGTGCGATGCTGTATGAGTGAAGGTGTATGTGTGATGGTGTATGTGTGATGGTGTATGAGCGATGGTATATGAATGCACTGTTATGTTCTATACTGTACGTTTTTATATACAGTGACGTGTAATGATATATGCTGCAGTTGAAGCTTTAACCCTTATTGCGTCACAAAGCTCACACAATGCGGGGGTCCTGGTAAATCAGGGACCTCCTGTATGGCTAAGAGAAAACAGAGGATTTGAGAAAAGCTGGAATGCTGTGTTTTTTCTCGAACATGTTTAATTCATAAAGGAACAGAATGTCCCTCTGAGAGCCAGTCGGACGCTGTGAATGACTCCATTGTGTTTTAGAAATATTTCAGCGAGAGCGTGTAGCCTGTAGCTGCGCTGGGACTAAACATGGTAAACAGAGGTTGAGCTCCATGTGATTATGATTAAATCATTTGTCAGGCTTTATTCTAACAATCAAGTGGATGATCAGGTCTGGATCCCTCCAACTCAGCCTAGAGGTGCTGGATGGAGCTCCATCTCTCCAGAGGACGCAGTTCCACTGATCCACAGCCCATATACTAACATGATACTAATACTAAAAATATTATAAGCATGAATTAATAAAAAACCTACCACTCTACCATAGTTGAGTTGGGTTCCTCTATGAACACCTCTTTTTCCTACAGCGTCCATCCTGATCCCATCAGCTGCTTCAGAGGAGCGTTTGTACAGACTCAGTGGGAGGAACACTGCTTCTGGGAATTAGAGCCAGACAGCAGGAGAAAGGCTGCAGTGTTTTTACCGAGATTGATGCTGAAAGTGCTTCCAAGACGTTGTGTTACACAGCGCCTGTGTACACCTGACCTCATGACCCCGCCAGTAGGCCAGAGTTTAGGAGCTACAAACAGAGGCTACGTCTTTCTTCTCAAAGCTGAACCAACAACAATGATCTGAATTGATCTGCTGGCTGATACTGATCTGTATCCTTTGAGAACTTTATATAAAACCAATCAAATCAATCTGAGGGTTAATTAAACCTTAACCATCACAGACGTCTCATTCCTAAACCTCATTATCAAAACCTGGAGGTCAGTCTGTTAAACCTTCCTGAAGGTCTTGTATAGTCCAAGGAGGTTTCTGATTGGTGGTTCTAATTATGGTCAGTTGTCTCATAATGTTTTCTTCCAGGCCTCAACTTGACCTCCAGCATTCCTGTTTACTACTATCTCTTAATTCCATCAGGAACTGAGGAACTGGCCACCTGAGCACGCTCGGATACCTTCCTATAGCATCTCCTGCTTTGTGGTCTTCAGTTATTTTAATGGTCAGAGTGCTGGGTAGATGCTTAGAGGAGTTCTTCAAGGTTTGAGATCTGCTACTGTACATGGGGAATGTTGCCAGCTAACTGAGCCAGAGGCGGAGAATGGACATCTGGATGCAGAGACAGGTCAGTGGATGTCAGGTAGAAGTTCAGTGTTTGGAAACATTCCCTTCGTCTCTGGAGCCGTTTAGCCTCATCAGGCCAAATCTGTGAATAATGCTTATGACCCAACATCGTACTGTCCAGACTGGCCACCTCAGGTCAGTTCGCTCCAACTCTGTATCCCATTAACTGAGGGGCATCAGGAGAAGGACCCCCAGGAGGAGGCTTGGATCTGGAAGATATCACTGCACAAGCAATAGAGCTGAAGTTGCCGGCCATGTCAGCCGAGCTAGCGTGTTAAAGTGAGCCTGGATGGCATGTTAAAGCTGGAATAGTGATGGAGGGAGCCAGAATAAAGACCCCCCACCAGACAACATGCTGAGTGCTTTATACATTCAGCCAGTGACCTACAGCCTGGAGGAAGAGAGCTCCGCCCACTGAGCTGCGCTACCGTACCTTAATAAACATCAGATTGTTCGGAAAATGAATGACATTCCAGTGAATTTCCAAATTTCTTTAAACAGAAGAGTGATAAGAGTGAGTTTAGTGTGAGATGCTTCAGGTGATAATGTTTACAGTGGTGGTGATGATGGTGTTTACAGAGGTGGTGATAATGTTTACAGTGGTGGTGATGATGTTTACAGTGGTGGTGATGATGTTTACAGTGGTGGTGGTAGTGGTGATGTTTACAGTGGTGGTGATAATGTTTACAGTGGTGGTGATGAGGGTGTTTACAGTGGTGGTGATAATGTTTACAGTGGTGGTGATAATGTTTACAGTGGTGGTGATGATGTTTACAGTGGTGGTGGTAGTGGTGATGTTTACAGTGGTGGTGATAATGTTTACAGTGGTGGTGATGATGTTTACAGTGGTGGTGATGATGTTTACAGTGGTGGTGGTGCTTACAGTGGTAGTGATGCTGTTTACAGTGGTGGTGGTGATGATGTTTACAGTGGTGGTGATGATGTTTACAGTGGTGGTGGTGATGATGTTTATAGTGGTGGTGATGCTGTTTACAGTGGTGGTGGTGATGACGTTTACAGTGGTGGTGATTATGCTTACAGTGGTGGTGGTGATGCTGTTTACAGTGCTGGTGATGATGTTTACAGTGGTGGTGATGCTGTTTACAGTGGTGGTGATGATGGTGTTTACAGTGGTGGTGATAATGTTTACAGTGGTGGTGATAATGTTTACAGTGGTGGTGATGATGTTTACAGTGGTGGTGGTAGTGGTGATGTTTACAGTGGTGGTGATAATGTTTACAGTGGTGGTGATGATGTTTACAGTGGTGGTGATGATGTTTACAGTGTTGGTGGTGCTTACAGTGGTAGTGATGCTGTTTACAGTGGTGGTGGTGATGATGTTTACAGTGGTGGTGATGATGTTTACAGTGGTGGTGGTGATGATGTTTATAGTGGTGGTGATGCTGTTTACAGTGGTGGTGGTGATGACGTTTACAGTGGTGGTGATTATGCTTACAGTGGTGGTGGTGATGCTGTTTACAGTGCTGGTGATGATGTTTACAGTGGTGGTGATGCTGTTTACAGTGGTGGTGGTGATGATGTTTACAGTGGTGGTGGTGATGATGTTTACAGTGGTGGTGATAATGTTTACAGTGGTGGTGATGCTGTTTACAGTGGTGGTGGTGGTGATGATGTTTACAGTGGTGGTGATTATGCTTACAGTGGTGGTGATGCTGTTTACAGTGGTGGTGGTGATGATGTTTACAGTGGTGGTGATGATGATGTTTACAGAGGTGGTGATTATACTTACAGTGGTGGTGGTGATGGTGTTTACAGTGGTGGTGGTGATGCTGTTTACAGTGGTGGTGATGCTGTTTACAGTGCTGGTGGTGATGATGTTTACAGTGGTGGTGATGATGATGTTTACAGAGGTGGTGATTATACTTACAGTGGTGGTGGTGATGGTGTTTACAGTGGTGGTGGTGATGATGTTTACAGTGGTGGTGGTGATGATGTTTACAGTGGTGGTGATGATGGTGTTTACAGTGGTGGTGATGTTGATGTTTACAGTGGTGGTGATGATGTTTACAGTGGTGATGGTGTTTACAGTGGTGGTGGTGATGGTGTTTACAGTGGTGGTGAAGGTAACCAGGGGTCTCCATGTCTACAACACTAATCTACACATTGTATTTACTATGAAACCCACCAGTGAAGCTACACGTGTCTTCTGAGTTTATCTGGATGTTGATGGTAAAATGTGGAAGATCTGAAAATACTAGGTTTTCTTTGGGGACTATTTGAACCTCACAGCGTCCTGCATGTATCCCTCCACCATGAATGGAGTTTAAGACTGAGATCTTCTCTAAACTATCATAAACAGCGTCTCAGAATCAGACAGTGTATTTATAACATCTACTGTAAGAACTTTCTGTGAGGAGCTTCTAGAGGTGGACGTCTGGTTCCATTCACCTCCACTGTGAACACCTGGTTTATGTTAATCTTGCTTTGATTTGCTTTGTTAGAAGATAAACAACTGAGATGACATCACTGTGTTATTTGTTATGTAATAAATGAATGTTTTGAAAGTGTTATGAAATCAGAAAGCCACTCGGATGCTGAGCAGAAACGTCTCTTCTCTTCTCCTCTGATGTCCTGACAGGACCTGTCAGCTGGTTTCAGATCAGGACTGTAACTGGGGTCTGCAGAAGTGGGTCAGCGTTGGAGGGAAGCGGGAATCTCTGTGCTAAAGAAGGACAGAGAGGATGAGCTGTCTGCCCTCCTTTCCTGAGGGAAGGATTCCGGATTCAGACCCAACTGTCTTTTCACATTTGGAGATATGTGGGTCAGATCACCTCCGCAACTCCGAAACTTTCTCTGCGTGAAAAGTCTCATCATCTTCTGTTTCTGTCCAGAAAGTGTTCTGTAGGGTGATCTCGCAGAGGAACCACACTCAAATCCTTAAGTGAGATGCATGAAGAACCTTCTAGAGACTGTTTACATCACATGGAGGTTGAAGTTCCTCCAGAACCAAACATCTAAACCAAGAACCGTTTAGGGAGCTTGCTGTCGTTGCTGTGGTTTCTGGAGGTTCTGAGATGTGAGATGGTGATTATTTAGATTAAAGTTTGAAGGTAAGTCTTCAGTCACTGTCTTTCACTCTCTCTCTCTCAATCTCTCTCTCTCCATCACTCTCTCTCTCTTTCTATCTCTCTCCATCACTCTCTCTCTCTTTCTCACTCTCTCCATCACTCTCTCTCTCTGTCTCTCAATCTGTCTCTCACTCTCTGTCTTTTACCCTCTTTGTCTCATATACTCTTATTCTTTCTCTCTCTCTTTCTGTTTCTCTCTCTCTCTCTCTCTGCCTCCCGCTCTCAGCCTGTCTCTTTTTCTCTCTCTTTCTCTCTGCCTGTCTCTTTGTCTCTCTCTTTCTTTCACTCTCTCTCCATCTCTCTCTTTCTCTCTCTCTCTGCCTGTCTCTTTGTCTCTCTCTATCTTTCACTCTCTCTCCATCTCTCTCTTTCTCTCTCTCTCTCTGCCTGTCTCTTTGTCTCTCTCTCTGCCTGTCTCGTTGTCTCTCTCTCTGCCTGTCTCGTTGTCTCTCTCTCTGCCTGTCTCTTTGTCTCTCTCTTTCTTTCACTCTCTCTCCATCTCTCTCTTTCTCTCTCTCTGCCTGTCTCTTTGTCTCTCTCTATCTTTCACTCTCTATCCATCTCTCTCTTTCGCTCTCTCTCTCTCTCTCTCTGCCTGTCTCTTTGTCTCTCTCTTTTTTGCTCTGTCTCTCTCTCTCCATCTCTCTCTTTCTCTCTCTCTCTCTGCCTGTCTCTGTCTCTCTCTATCTCTCTCTGTCTTTCACTCTCTCTCTCTCAATCTCTCTCTCCATCACTCTCTCTCTCTCTTACTCTCTCTCTCCATCACTCTTTCTCTGTCTCTCTCTCTCTTTCTCACTCTCTCCATCACTCTCTCTCTCTGTGTCTCTGTCTCTCTCTGTGTCTCTCTCCCTCTCTATCTCTCTCTCTCTCTTTCTCACTCTCTCCATCACTCTCTCTCTGTCTCTCTCTGTGTCTCTCTCTCTCTCTCTCTCTCTCCCTCTTTATCTCTCTCTCTCTCTCTCTTTATCTCTCTCTCTCTCTCTCTCTCTCTCTCTCTTCCACATGGCCGGCTGTTGTGGAGATATGAATTATGTCAGTCGGCCCCCGGCCTGCCTGAAGAATGAGCTGTGCTGAATATAAATCAGGTGACGGAACAGACAGCGGTTCAGTTCTACAGTATGAGGACTGGACGCTGGCCGGCTCTCTCAGACTGACCGGCTCTTTCAGACGTGCTGAACAACGGCTGCGCTTGTGCCGCCCTCGGCGACCGCCTAAATACTTATTGTTTTGTGATTGCGTCTTTAGCTTTCCAGGAATGCGGACCTCTCCGGTCGTCCGTCTGGTTTTCCTGAAATAATTGTTATTTTTATTGTTTTTATTAAACAAAGATTTTCATATTTCCACCATTTTAAACTTTAATATTTTGGTGGATTTTTCCCCAGAACCCAAAATATTCCAAATTTGTATTTTTGCAGCTTAATTTTTTTATGACTTTTTTTTACTTCTAAGAACTTTTGAAATTTGATAAAAGATTAAAACATTTTTTCAGATCCTAATTTTTGCCTGATTTAGCTGCAGATATTTTTAAGACCCTCTCCGTCTGCAGATGAAGATGTTGGACCCCCTGGCCGAAGCTCGTCGGGGTGGGAGTTTGCGACCCTGTGGCGGCCGGTTGCCGTGGACGCTGCGCTGGACTCTGGGCAGCGTGTGCGTGCTGACCCTGCTGAACTCGGCCGGGCTGCTGCTGCTCCTGATCCAGAGCAGAGAGCTCGGGGAGCGGGTGACTCAGGCAGAGTCCCGGCTGGAGGAGATCGCTCAGAGCTCGGTGGTGGAGTTCATGACGGAGATGAGCCGAGATCAGGAGGAGATCCAGGAGGAGCTTTATCAGTCCTCCAGGAACAAGAGGAGCCAGGAGCTGAGGCAGGCGCAGGTTCTGGAGGAGCTGGAGGAGAAGCTAGCAGAACAGTCAGGAATGGGAGAAGATCTGTCCAAAGAGCTTCACCGGGAAGCGACACGTGAGCGGAAGAAGCTTCAGGAGGATCTCCAACCTTCTCAGACCCACCAGAGGACACAGATCCAGGATGGAATGATGATGATGATGACGTACTCCATGGTGCCGGTAAGAAAATAGTTCAATGTTTGTTTTGGAAAGATAATAATAAATAATAATAAATAAATAATAAAAATCATTAATAAAGGCTCCTGGAGGTGCTTTCTAAGAATCTTCTAGGAATCAAAACGATTAAAAATCTGAAAGAATGCTTCGGTTCTTCAGTGAAGATCAGGCTGGATGTTCTAAAGAGGGACACTTAAGCTTCCTGTGGGTGAACTTCAGCGGTCAGGTCATCCTGAAGAGGTTCTGCTGTGGTTCTATGCTTGTGATGTCACTTTTAAATTGAGCTTCAGAATCAGGATTATTAATGATACACTCTTGAAAGAGGTGGTTCTGCAAGACAGTGTTCTATCTAGAACCTTGAACACTCAAAGAATCATACGAATGGTTCTTTAGATTGATGGAGAATATGTCATGGGTTCTATACAGAACCAAAAAGGGTTCTATAGGTGTAAAAAAATCTGTTATAATCTTGACATCATGGCAGTAGCAGAACCCGTTTTGTGCTCTATAGAACCATAAACACTGACACTGGTACTGGTTCTCTGCATAGTAAAATGGTTCTTCAGATTGTGTTCTGTGTAGCATCAAAAAGGGTTCTTTTCTTCTTATGATGCCATGCTTATAACAGCAGAACCCTAGAACCACATAAACACATTCTCCCTCAATCTGAAAAACCACCTCACCTACAAGAACCATTTAAGCATGAAATTGGTTCTGTGAATGTTCATGGTTCTAGATAGTACCAAAAATGTGTTTTGCTGTTGTTACCATATCAAGCCTGTAACATCAGTGGAACCTTTACTGGTGCTACATAGAACCATACATTCTCCATTAATCTGAAGAACCACTAAACGATCTATTGTGTAAAGACACATTTAGGTGTGTTAATGGATCCACACAGAACCTTCATCTTTACGAAGTAGAGTGAAATGTTCAGGTTGAGGTAGAAGAGACAGCAGAAGATCTAGAACTTCATTTTAAACTGTGTTGATGTTTTTACAGACACACACGAGCGCAGTGGGCGGAGCTTAACGCTGCTAAACACTGTTTACATGGCAGCAGTAACGATTACAGTTATCAGTCTTATCAGAGCTTCTCCACCAGCTGGGAAGGAGATCCAGAGGCTCCTGTTAGAAGAAAAACACTCGTCTCCAAAACGAGAACTCCACAGCGCACGACAAGAACCCTCTTTACTTTCAGCGTTAATGGAAACGTAGTTAGCTTAAGTTTAAACGTATTTATGTTAAGTTTAAACGTATTTAGTTTAAGTTTAAACATATTTAGTTAAAGTTTAAATGTATTTAATTTAGGTCTAAATGTATTTAAGTTTAAACGTATTTAAGTTTAAACTTATTTAAGTTTAAACGTATTTAGTTTAAGTTTAAACGTATTTAAGTTTAAATGTATTTAGTTAAAGTTTAAACGTATTTAAGTTTAAATGTATTTAAAGTTTAAACGTATTTAAGTTTAAACGTATTTAGTTAAAGTTTAAACGTATTTAAGTTTAAACGTATTTAGTTAAAGTTTAAACGTATTTAGTTTAAGTTTAAGCGTATTTAAGTTTAAACGTATTTAGTTAAAGTTTAAAAATATTTAGTTAAAGTTTAAACGTATTTAGTTAAAGTTTAAACGTATTTAAGTTTAAACGTATTTAGTTAAAGTTTAAACGTATTTAGTTTAAGTTTAAGCGTATTTAAGTTTAAACGTATTTAGTTAAAGTTTAAACGTATTTAGTTAAAGTTTAAACGTATTTAAAGTTTAAACGTATTTAAAGTTTAAACGTATTTAAGTTTAAACGTATTAATTTTAAGTTTAAACGTACTTAGTTAAAGTTTAAATGTATTTAATTTAGGTCTGACTGTATTTAAGTTTAAATGTATTTAGTTTATGTTTAAACGTATTTAAGTTTAAACGTATTTAGTTAAAGTTTAAACATATTTATTTAAAGTTTAAACGTATTTAGTTAAAGTTTAAACATGTTTATTTAAAGTTTAAACGTATTTAGATAAAGTTTAAATGTATTTAGTTTAAGGCGGATTCTGTAGGAAACTAAAACTGAGATACTTGGTTTTCATTGGACAGAGACAATAACATTCATACATACTGGAGTGAAATGTTTCATATTTTGGACCCAGCTGAGAATCAAAGAAGGGTTTTATGTATTTTACTGAAAACGTAAATAAAATAAAGCTTTAGTGTTAAAGGATGTCAGTACGGTGGTGTAGTGGTTAGTACGGTGGTGTAGTGGTTAGTATGGTGGTGTAGTGGTCAGTATGGTGGTGTAGTGGTTAGTACGGTGGTGTAGTGGTTAGTATGATGGTGTAGTGGTTAGTACGGTGGTGTAGTGGTTAGTATGATGGTGTAGTGGTTAGTATGGTGGTGTAGTGGTTAGTATGGTGGTGTAGTGGTCAGTACGGTGGTGTAGTGGTTAGTATGATGGTGTAGTGGTTAGTATGGTGGTGTAGTGGTTAGTATGGTGGTGTAGTGGTTAGTACGGTGGTGTAGTGGTTAGTATGATGGTGTAGTGGTTAGTACGGTGGTGTAGTGGTTAGTATGATGGTGTAGTGGTTAGTATGGTGGTGTAGTGGTCAGTACGGTGGTGTAGTGGTTAGTACGGTGGTGTAGTGGTTAGTATGATGGTGTAGTGGTTAGTATGGTGGTGTAGTGGTCAGTATGGTGGTGTAGTGGTTAGTACGGTGGTGTAGTGGTTAGTACGGTGGTGTAGTGGTTAGTACGGTGGTGTAGTGGTTAGTATGGTGGTGTAGTGGTCAGTATGGTGGTGTAGTGGTTAGTATGGTGGTGTAGTGGTCAGTACGGTGGTGTAGTGGTCAGTATGGTGGTGTAGTGGTTAGTATGGTGGTGTAGTGGTTAGTATGGTGGTGTAGTGGTCAGTATGGTGGTGTAGTGGTCAGTATGGTGGTGTAGTGGTCAGTATGGTGGTGTAGTGGTTAGTATGGTGGTGTAGTGGTTAGTATGGTGGTGTAGTGGTCAGTGTGGTGGTATAGTGGTCAGTACGGTGGTGTAGTGGTCAGTACGGTGGTGTAGTGGTTAGTACGGTGGTGTAGTGGTTAGTACGGTGGTGTAGTGGTTAGTATGGTGGTGTAGTGGTCAGTATGGTGGTGTAGTGGTCAGTATGGTGGTGTAGTGGTTAGTACGGTGGTGTAGTGGTCAGTATGGTGGTGTAGTGGTCAGTCTGGTGGTGTAGTGGTCAGTATGGTGGTGTAGTGGTTAGTATGGTGGTGTAGTGGTTAGTATGGTGGTGTAGTGGTTAGTATGGTGGTGTAGTGGTCAGTATGGTGGTGTAGTGGTCAGTATGGTGGTGTAGTGGTCAGTATGGTGGTGTAGTGGTTAGTATGGTGGTGTAGTGGTCAGTATGGTGGTGTAGTGGTCAGTATGGTGGTGTAGTGGTCAGTATGGTGGTGTAGTGGTCAGTATGGTGGTGTAGTGGTTAGTATGGTGGTATAGTGGTTAGTATGGTGGTGTAGTGGTCAGTATGGTGGTGTAGTGGTCAGTATGGTGGTGTAGTGGTCAGTATGGTGGTGTAGTGTTTCACTGAAATACATGTTTATATTATGAGGATCTAAGAAGCGACTGACCAGCTGCTGTTCCTGCAGGTGAAAGTCCTGCTGGACATCTGTAACAGCACTAAGGGCATCTGTCTCACTGGTGAGTCTCAGCTCTTCTCATTTCAAACTGATACGAGACCCCTCTGAGACATTCCCGACTGTACTAACTCTCTTCTACCTTCAACAGGACCCCCCGGACCACCAGGTACGATAATCTCCGTCACTCAATGTGAATCATATTTTAAACTGATGCTAAAAAACAGCCACGTAAATAAATTACATTATTTCTGGGAATTTCAGGTTTGCCAGGTGTGGATGGAATGCCAGGATATAATGGAACGGATGGAATTCCTGGACTACCGGGAGAACCTGGAACTGCTGGGAAGCGGGGGAAAAAAGGTCAGATCCATTAAACAGTGAGGAGGAATTCTTCTCAGTAGGCAGAAGGTCAAAGGGTTGGGAATTCTGCCATTGCCTTTTGTGATATTCCCTTATAAGTTATTTAACAAAGGTTTGGGAATTCTGTCATACCATTCCATTTTCAGAGATTTGTTAAAAGCTCAGGAATTCTGTCTATTATACCATTCTCAGTAGCTCTGTCCGTTAATCAATTTTATTTCCAATGATGCTTCAAAGAACTAGGAATTCTGTCCATTATATCAATCCATCGTGAGCGATTCACCAAAGGTTTGAAAAGCCCATTCAATTCACATTTCCATTCCCAGTGATCTGTCATAAGTTTGGGAATTCTGTCCACTCTATCATTCCATTTTTTAATGATCTATTAAAATGTTGGGAATTATGTTTATTATGTATATTGTGGTGGTTCATCAGAGAGCTGGTAATCTTTCCATTACAGAATTCTCAGTGATCCATCAAACAGGCTGGAAATTCTGTCTGTTATACAATTCCATTTCTAAAGATGCATCAAAAGACTGGGAATTCTGTCCATGACATTTTCACTGACCCATCAAAGGATTAGGAACTTTGTCCATTGTACAGTTCCATTCCCAGTGATCTGTAAGAGAGTGGGCAGTCTGCCCATTACAGCATTCCCAGTGATGCATCAAAGGGCTGGTGATTCTGTCCATTATAGCATTCTCACTGACCCGTCAAAGGGCCGGGAATTCTGTTCACTGCACTAAGTGAAGGAGCAGGCTGGGATGAGGCTGGAAGAAAAGATGAGAGAGCTGCTCATGAAAGGCTGCCCTCGTTTCCAGCGCCCTGCCGTTCCGGCTGTAGACGCGGATCCTTTCTTCGTTCCGTGAACAGAAGCGTTATTCCGCTTCAGTCCCGACGCCCAACAGAACGACCTCTGAGGAGGAAATGACGGCAGCCATAGTTGTGGTTTTGAGCTATTCATGCCGACTCTCCTGCGGAAGACTGTGAGCCCACTTGCATTGCTGGAAGACCACCACGCTGAGTCACGGAGGAGCTGTGAATGGAATTCTTTATGTAGCTTCGGGAAAACGTTTGGACTGACTGTAAAAATGATGATCTGATAAGAGAACCTGGTGACATCACGATGAGGATGACCAACACAATAATACAAACAATAGCTTTATACCAGCTACACTCCATGACCGGACCCTCATCGTTCCCAGCTGCTGACCACTGGCGCCCCCCGGAGAGAATCTGTACCGCGCTATGCGAGCTGGTCAGTGTTATGCAGAGTCTAATGTAACGTACAAGTAGACAGAACAGGTGGATCCATACGCAGGTAGGGTTTGTTTACAGGAATACACAAGAACAAGAAACTAACATAACATCAAAGCTTCCACAACGCCAGACGACAAAGGGAGCAAACAAAGAGGTTTAAAAGAACAAAGGAACTGGAACACCTGGGACAGGGAGGAGACACAAAACTGGGAGCAGGTGATGGGCGAGACAATAGGGCGGAGACAAGGAGGAGCTAAGAAACCAAAACAAACAAACATGGAAACCAGACAGGGAGGTAAACTAAAGAAACCCTGCTGTACTGTATGTACTTGTTTTCTCTCCGTTAGGTCCTCCTGGAGACAAAGGTGACCAAGGTGAGCCAGGTGAGAAAGGTGACCCAGGACCACCTGGAGAAAAAGGAGAACCTTCCAACGATGTAATTATAGAAGGTAAACTAACATCACAGGTAACCAAACAACACAACCCTGAGTGATGAGTACGCTTCAGTCTTAACACTGGAGCATTAATAGTACCTGAGCTCTGGAGATACTCCTTACTCCGCTGGTCATGTGGGTCAGAGGGTTTCATTAGAGGTCATTTTGGACCATTCCTATTGGTCGATTCATCACGAAACGTTCACACAATGTACAGAGAAGCTGGTGAAGAATTTAAAATAACAGTAATTATATTAAATATATGAGCTTTACTACCTCCCTACCTTCTCTTTCTGTTTCCTCTTGTTTACCTGGCAGGTCCACCTGGTCCAGCAGGGCCTCCTGGTGCCCCTGGTCCAATGGGCCCACCTGGGCTCCCAGGACCACCAGGACCACCCAGGCCTGGAAGAAACAGAAGCCACAGAGCCCACCTGCACACTGACCAAACACCTGAAGTTCACGCAGGTACGGCTGTGAGAAAAGTCATGTGTATGAAGCCCTCAATCATAGAGCTACTAGAATAACTCACAGTAGACGTTCCTCCATATTTAATTCATAATGAAACAGAGCAGCTACCTGGAGTTTGGGTTTACTCTCTGGAACTGGGTTTGATTGTCCGGCCGGATGATCAGGGTTGTTTCTGTGTGGAGGTTGTGTTTACTTTCTGGGTCTTCTGGTTTCTTCCCACAGTCCAAAGAGATACAGGCAGATGATGGTGGCCAGGTTTGCCTAATAGAGGGCAGACCCAGCCCCTCATTAAAGTTTCTGAAAATGACAGTACTGAATGTAAAACACTCTAAAATAAATATATTTGTATGGACTGATGTGTTGCTGTTTTTATATATCTCTATATGTCTTCACTTTCAATGGAAGTCAATGAAACCAGAATTTTTTCCAAGCAATTTTGGAGCATTTCTATTGGTCCATTCATCATGAAAGTTCCACACATTGTAAAGGGCAGCTTTTAATTGATGTAGAAAACTGAAAATTGATAGTGACGATATATACGTATGAACACTACCAGTCAAACGTTTGGGAAAACCTTTGACCGGTAGTGTGCGTGTATCGACGCTGTCCAATAAAAAAAAAACAAGTAAAAACGCTGTCCAATAAAAAAAAACAAGTATTTACAGAAGAGGCCAAAAACAGACTTTCAATGTAGGTCAATAGAACCAGAATGTTTGTGATTTTTGTGATTTTGAAGCATTTCTATTGGTCCATCCATCATTACTAGAAATTGTACACAATGTCAGCTGTTGTGTTCAAATGATGTAGGAAAATGAAAATCGACAAAAATAAAGATACATGTTTTTCATTGGTGGAGTAGTGAGCAGCGCTGTCGCCTCAGAGCCAAACAGGCCTGGGACTGATTCTGTGTGGAGTTTGTATGTGTCCTCCAGGTACTCCTTTCCTCCCACAGTCCAAAGACCTGCAGTCAGGTAAACTGGACATGCTGGACATGCCCCTCCTGTTTCCAGCCTTCCGCCCAATGAGCACTGGGATAGGCTGCAGCACTCCCCCCACCGTGATCCAGAAAGAGAAGTGAATATATAAATCATTAGAATTGTTATATTAATGAATGTTACTGCTTGATCACAGGTTTCCTTCATACAGTACCGAACGACGCTCAAGGACCAGCAAACAAAGTCAAAGCCTCAAAAAGTGGTACGTATTTCACATCCTTTCACATCATCTACTCACTTAAACGTATCTCAGCTTTACTGATGTACGAACTGTTTATACTCGGTGGCAGAGTGCATCATTAAATCAGTGCAGAATCCCAGAAATCTGGCCAAAATGACCACCACGTACGGAGCCTGGATGAAAGACGCAGCCGTGAAGGACGATGAGAGGTTTTGGGTGGCAGAACATTTCTCAGGTACGGCCGGGCGAGCGTGGACACTCGGCTCTGATTTGCTTCAGTCTGTACTTCAGTCTTTCCCATAGTCTGTATCTTAGTCCGTATCTCAGTCTGTACCTCAGTTTTTCCCATAGTCTGTATCTCAATCTGTACCTCAGTTTTTCCCATAGTCTGTATCTCAGTCTGTACTTCAGTCTTTCCCATAGTCTGTATCTCAGTCCGTATCTCAGTCTGTACCTCAGTTTTTCAGTCTGTATCTCAATCTGTACCTCAGTTTTTCCCATAGTCTGTATCTCAATCTGTACCTCAGTCTTTCCCATAGTCTGTATCTCAGTCCGTATCTCAGTCTGTACCTCAGTTTTTCCCAGTCTGTATCTCAATCTGTACCTCAGTTTTTCCCATAGTCTGTATCTCAGTCCGTATCTCAGTCTGTACCTCAGTTTTTCCCATAGTCTGTATCTCAGTCCGTATCTCAGTCTGTACCTCAGTTTTTCCCATAGTCTGTATCTCAGTCTGTACCTCAGTCTTTCCCATAGTCTGTACCTAAGTCTTTCCCATAGTCTGTATCTCAGTCTGTACCTCAGTTTTCCCCATAGTCTGTATCTCATTCTGTACCTCCGTCTTTCCCATCGTCTGTACCTCAGTTTTTCAGTCTGTATCTCAGTCTGTACCTCAGTATGTGCCTCAATCTTTCCCATAGTCTGTATCTCGGTCTGTACCTCAGTTTTTCCCATAGTCTGTATCTCAGTCTGTACCTCAGTCTTTTCCATAGTCTGTACCTCAGTTTTTCACATAGTCTGTATCTCAGTCTTTACCTCAGTCTTTCCCACAGTCTGTACCTAAGTCTTTCCCATAGTCTGTATCTCAGTCTGTACCTCAGTTTTCCCCATAGTCTGTATCTCAGTCTGTACCTCCGTCTTTCCCATCGTCTGTACCTCAGTTTTTCAGTCTGTATCTCAGTCTGTACCTCAGTCTTTCCCATAGTCTGTATCTCAGTCCGTATCTCAGTATGTGCCTCAATCTTTCCCATAGTCTGTATCTCAGTCCGTATCTCAGTCTG
>CM038711.1:2079693-2087193 GCA_021613375.1 Megaleporinus macrocephalus | reverse complement strand
ACACAACAGACGAGAAGCGAAAGGACCATTGGTTCAACACTCAGATACATACAGTGGACATGGTGGCCAGCAGACCGGACACAAACACAAAGGTCTTTAATAAATATACCACATACATCCAACCAAATATACAACTATTCCAGCAGGTATGATAAAAACAAAACAAAAGAACAATAATAATAACAATACAAACAATAATTAGAATAATAACAAACTAAAAATCTCGCTGTGTTTGTACAAGCTATGTTGATAGTTCATTTATATATATACTTATTTATATATATATATATATATAAGTATTCATTTAAAACTATTTGAAACTTTATACTACTCGGCCGCACATAGCCAGACATTCATTTGTATATAACAGTTTTCCCCTATTATAGCTTTTCACTCTTTAACTTAAGATTTTATATAGTGTCTCCAGATTTGAGTGCAAATATTCATATATGGATTTAACACTTGATGAAAACAAAACGACCAACCTATTCAGTGACGCACTGTGTCCCAGATACCTAAAGGACTAACCTTACAATCCTACTGTAAAGGCAATAAGTTAATAAGTTAAATACAAATACAAATAGTCTGTAAAGGAACAAACAAAACAAAAACATCAGGTTTTAAAAAAACTAAACAAAACAAAACAAAACAAATACAGAAATATTTTGTGCAAAAACCGAAGAGTGTTTCTGGTCAAAGTAAATATTTCAGTGTCTGAAAAATAAGAGTAAACATCTCAAACCACTGCTGACGGGAACACGCAGCATCTTCCCGATGGAATGTTTTGCAGTGAAGCTGCTACGGAAGCAGGAGAGACAGACAGGTTTAACAGCAGGGTCAGAGGTTAAAGTGCGGGTACGGAGCGAGGAGGGTTCAGTAACTGTGTGAGAGTGAGACGGGTTTAACTGCAGCTACAGAAACAGAGACGGATAATTAAATATACAGAGAGAAATCAGAGGCTTCATTTTAATTACTGAGTTCACAGTAAGACAGGTCTCACTGCAGGTACAGGTGAGAGTAAGACAGTTTCAACGGCAGGTATAGTTGAGACCAAGATGGATTTAACTGCAGATGTAGGTGAGAGTAAGACAGGTTTCACTGCAGGTGTAGGTGAGAGTAAGACAGGTCTCACTGCAGGTTTAGGTGAGTAAGACAGGTCTCACTGCAGGTTTAGGTGAGTAAGACAGGTCTCACTGCAGGTTTAGGTGAGTAAGACAGGTTTCACTGCAGGTTTAGGTGAGAGTAAGACAGGTTTCACTGCAGGTTTAGGTGAGAGTAAGAAAGGTTTCACTGCAGGTGTAGGTGAGAATAAGACAGGTTTCACTGCAGGTTTAGGTGAGAATAAGACAGGTTTCACTGCAGGTTTAGGTGAGAGTAAGACAGGTCTCACTGCAGGTTTAGGTGAGTAAGACAGGTCTCACTGCAGGTTTAGGTGAGAGTAAGACAGGTTTCACTGCAGGTTTAGGTGAGAGTAAGACAGGTTTCACTGCAGGTGTATGTGAGAGTAAGAAAGGTTTCACTGCAGGTGTAGGTGAGAGTAAGACAGGTTTCACTGCAGGTGTAGGTGAGAGTAAGACAGGTTTCACTGCAGGTGTAGGTGAGAGTAAGACAGGTCTCACTGCAGGTACAGGTGAGAGTAAGACAGGTATAACTGCAGGTATAAAATAAGAGTAAGACAGGTTTCACTGCAGGTCTAGGTGAGAGTAAGACAGGTTTCACTGCAGGTTTAGGTGAGAGTAAGACAGGTTTCACTGCAGGTTTAGGTGAGAGTAAGACAGGTTTCACTGCAGGTTTAGGTGAGAGTAAGACAGGTCTCACTGCAGGTTTAGGTGAGAGTAAGACAGGTTTCACTGCAGGTTTAGGTGAGAGTAAGACAGGTTTCACTGCAGGTTTAGGTGAGAGTAAGACAGGTTTCACTGCAGGTTTAGGTGAGTAAGACAGGTTTCACTGCAGGTTTAGGTGAGAGTAAGACAGGTTTCACTGCAGGTTTAGGTGAGAGTAAGACAGGTTTCACTGCAGGTTTAGGTGAGAGTAAGACAGGTTTCACTGCAGGTTTAGGTGAGTAAGACAGGTTTCACTGCAGGTTTAGGTGAGTAAGACAGGTTTCACTGCAGGTTTAGGTGAGTAAGACAGGTTTCACTGCAGGTTTAGGTGAGAGTAAGACAGGTTTCACTGCAGGTTTAGGTGAGAGTAAGACAGGTTTCACTGCAGGTTTAGGTGAGAGTAAGACAGGTCTCACTGCAGGTTTAGGTGAGAGTAAGACAGGTTTCACTGCAGGTTTAGGTGAGAGTAAGACAGGTTTCACTGCAGGTTTAGGTGAGTGTAAGACAGGTTTCACTGCAGGTACAGGTGAGAGTAAGACAGGTCTCACTGCAAGTGTAGGTGAGAGTAAGACAGGTTTCACTGCAGGTTTAGGTGAGTAAGACAGGTATAACTGCAGGTGTAGGTGAGTGTAAGACAGGTTTCACTGCAGGTACAGGTGAGAGTAAGACAGGTCTCACTGCAAGTGTAGGTGAGAGTAAGACAGGTTTCACTGCAGGTGTAGGTGAGAATAAGACAGGTCTCACTGCAGGTGTAGGTGAGAGTAAGACAGGTGTAACTGCAGGTGTAGGTGAGAGTAAGACAGGTTTCACTGCAGGTGTAGGTGAGAGTAAGACAGGTCTCACTGCAAGTGTAGGTGAGAGTAAGACAGGTTTCACTGCAGGTGTAGGTGAGAGTAAGACAGGTCTCACTGCAGGTGTAGGTGAGAGTAAGACAGGTCTCACTGCAGGTGTAGGTGAGAGTAAGACAGGTCTCACTGCAGGTGTAGGTGAGAGTAAGACAGGTCTCACTGCAGGTGTAGGTGAGAGTAAGACAGGTCTCACTGCAGGTGTAGGTGAGAGTAAGACAGGTCTCACTGCAGGTGTAGGTGAGAGTAAGACAGGTCTCACTGCAGGTGTAGGTGACAGTAAGACAGGTCTCACTGCAGGTGTAGGTGACAGTAAGACAGGTCTCACTGCAGGTGTAGGTGAGAGTAAGACAGGTCTCACTGCAGGTGTAGGTGAGAGTAAGACAGGTCTCACTGCAGGTGTAGGTGACAGTAAGACAGGTCTCACTGCAGGTGTAGGTGATAGTAAGACAGGTCTCACTGCAGGTGTAGGTGACAGTAAGACAGGTCTCACTGCAGGTGTAGGTGACAGTAAGACAGGTCTCACTGCAGGTGTAGGTGAGAGTAAGACAGGTCTCACTGCAGGTGTAGGTGAGAGTAAGACAGGTCTCACTGCAGGTGTAGGTGAGAGTAAGACAGGTGTAACTGCAGGTGTAGGTGAGAGTAAGACAGGTCTCACTGCAGGTGTAGGTGAGAGTAAGACAGGTCTCACTGCAGGTGTAGGTGAGAGTAAGACAGGTCTCACTGCAGGTGTAGGTGAGAGTAAGACAGGTGTAACTGCAGGTGTAGGTGAGAGTAAGACAGGTATAGGTAAGAGGGGCCGAGTTAGACTTAAAGAAGATTTAAAGAAGGAGACAGATTTAACTGTAGGTACAGGTGAAGGTTAGACAGGTTTAATTTCAGAATGAGAGATGAGAGCATGTCAGGTTTAACTGCAGGTACAAGTAGAAGTACAATAGGTTTGACTGTACATACAGGTGGGCGTGAGCAGGTAACGGAGTGAGAGTGAGACAGACGGCTAACAGCAGGAGACCTGAAGCAGGTCCAACTGCAGGTAAGGGATGAAAATGACTCTGGATGTAAGACCTAACTGTATGAGAGGGAGTGAGAGGGTCTTTCTCATTAGGAGACTGTTGTAAGAGCTATTTCCATTTCTACTTCATTAAAACCATCTCACTGCCCTGCCGGACATGATTCTGCTGTACACACATAATTCTATTCGTCAGTGAGATCATTCCACCTAAAATCAGCAGAACTGTACTGAATATCTGCGTAACATCTCACAACAAGCTCAGAACAAGAAGTATTACATACACTGACTACGTGTTGAGATGGGTTCACATGCCAGAAAGCCATTTTCAGCAGTGTAGGTAGGAAGGAGAGCCGGTACGGGACAAAAGAAGAAAGGTGTAGCTGCAGAAAACGGGAGTGAGACAGTTTCTATAGTAGCCATGTGGAAGAGAGTGAGACACGTTCTATAGCAGCTATGGGGTCAGACAGGATTTTCACTGCGCCCCTGGAGTCAGGGGAACAGGGCTCTGTGCCGTTTCAAACGCTGCAATGTGTGAGCAGCCGAGGAAAGAACTTACAGTCAGAAATTAAAAAACGCAGATGCAACAACTTTGATCACAGCGGAGTTCACTGACCGACCGACTGGGTACTGAAGCACAGTGCTGGTAAGTTAAGATGCTAAAAGTTTATCAGCTGTGGGCACAAAATGACGACAGATACACACTTAAAAAGTTTTGCTTTGAGCACTTTTACAGAGCACGATCAACAATCTTGTGAATGCACCGCAGTGACGAGTTTCAGCACATGCATAGCTTCCCTATGAGAACACTCTAACGAGCCCAGCGCTCGCGGAAAATTACAGTAATCTATTCTTTAGGATCAAGTATGTAACCTGGCGTTTGCTTTTCACGCTTCGGGGAAACATAAAAAAAAAACAACAGAAAGACGGTTCGCAGCGCAAAGTTACGTTTGATTCACGGCTAAGGTAAACAAACAGGTTTGCTGCTCAAAGCTTTAGTTATCTCCCGGCCGCTCGGGTCTCCGGCCAAAGCCGCCTCGGGGTTATAGGATGTCGAAGATGCTGGCCGGGATGTTGTAGCGGTCGGGGAGGACTCTCATCTTCAGCGTGCCGTCGGCTCCGCAGGTGAAGATGCGGTTACCTGGGCAGGTCTCGATCTGCATCACGCCGGCGCCGATGTTGCGGAAGATGGACTGCTTGGCGTGTTCACTGCTGAAAGAGTGCATCAGCCCGTGACCCGCTAACTTCCAAACCTGCAGGACCAGACAGAGAAACCATTAAACCCATAACCTGCCATCACATATTCAGTCATCTCTACCAATCATTCAGTACCTACCAGGAACCATTCAGTACCTACCAGGAACCATTCAGTACCTACCAGGAACCATTCAGTACCTACCAGGAACCATTCAGTACCTACCAGGAATCATTCAGTACCTACCAGGAATCATTTAGTACCTACCAGGAACCATTCAGTACCTACCAGGAATCATTCAGTACCTACCAGGAACCATTCAGTACCTACCAGGAATCATTCAGTACCTACCAGGAACCATTCAGTACCTACCAGGAACCATTCAGTACCTACCAGGAATCATTCAGTACCTACCAGGAACCATTCAGTACCTGCTATAAATTATTCACCATAACTGTGAATTATTTAGTAACTTCTATAACTTTAATAATTATGATATTATCATATTATCCATCCATCCATCATCTTCTGCTTTATCCCGCTAGTCGGGGTCACGAGGGCGTTGGAGCCAATCGAAGAGTCATCAGGCGAAGGTGTGGTACACCATGGACAGTTCACCAGTCCATCACACTCTCACACACACTCACACCTACAGGAGGTTTAGAGTGAGGATCCTAACATGCGTTTGAAGTACCCGGAGGAACCCACTCAAACACTCCACACAGAACCACCCGGACCGGGAATCATCTTACTGTGAGGAGACAGTGCTGACCACTACACCACCATACTAACCACTACACCACCATACTAACCACTACACCACCATACTGACCACTACACCACCATACTGACCACTACACCACCACACTAACCACTACACCACCATACTAACCACTACACCACCATACTAACCACTACACCACCATACTAACCACTACACCACCATACTGACCACTACACCACCATACTAACCACTACACCACCATACTAACCACTACACCACCATACTAACCACTACACCACCATACTGACCACTACACCACCATACTAACCAATACACCACCATACTGACCACTACACCACCATACTGACCACTACACCACCATACTGACCACTACACCACCATACTAACCACTACACCACCATACTGACCACTACACCACCATACTAACCACTACACCACCGTACTAACCACTACACCACCGTACTAACCACTACACCACCATACTAACCACTACACCACCATACTAACCACTACACCACCATACTGAACACTACACCACCGTACTGACCACTACACCACCGTACTGACCACTACACCACCATACTAACCACTACACCATCTTACTAACCACTACACCACCATACTAACCACTACACCACCATACTAACCACTACACCACCATACTAACCACTACACCATCATACTAACCACTACACCACCATACTAACCACTACACCACCATACTAACCACTACACCACCATACTAACCACTACACCACCATACTAACCACTACACCACCATACTGACCACTACACCACCATACTAACTACTACACCACCATACTGACCACTACACCACCATACTAACCACTACACCACCATACTAACCACTACACCACCATACTAACCACTACACCACCATACTAACTACTACACCACCATACTAACCACTACACCACCATACTAACCACTACACCACCATACTAACTACTACACCACCATACTAACCACTACACCACCATACTAACCACTACACCATACTAACCACTACACCACCATACTAACCACTACACCACCATACTAACCACTACACCACCGTACTAACCACTACACCACCGTACTAACCACTACACCACCATACTAACCACTACACCACCATACTAACCACTACACCACCATACTAACCACTACACCACCATACTGACCACTACACCACCATACTAACCACTACACCACCATACTAACCACTACACCACCATACTGACCACTACACCACCATACTGACCACTACACCATCATACTAACCACTACACCACCATACTAACCACTACACCACCATACTGATCACTACACCACCATACTAACCACTACACCACCATACTGACCACTACACCACCATACTGACCACTACACCACCGTACTAACCACTACACCACCGTACTAACCACTACACCACCATACTGACCACTACACCACCATACTGACCACTACACCACCATACTGACCACTACACCACCATACTAACCACTACACCACCATACTAACCACTACACCACCATACTAACCACTACACCACCATACTGACCACTACACCACCATACTAACCACTACACCACCATACTGACCACCACACCACCATACTGACCACCACACCACCATACTAACCACCACACCACCGTACTAACCACCACACCACCATACTAACCACTACACCACCGTACTAACCACTACACCACCGTACTAACCACTACACCACCATACTGACCACTACACCACCATACTAACCACTACACCACCGTACTAACCACTACACCACCGTACTAACCACTACACCACCATACAAGTACTGCTGTCTGGGTAAAACTGGGTCCTTGGGTACCACAATTTCGTTCCACCCCATGTAC
>CM038711.1:1947193-2072193 GCA_021613375.1 Megaleporinus macrocephalus | reverse complement strand
AAATAAACGTGGTTCTTCTTGTTAACTCAGCTTCTCAGATGAACATGTTGGTTGTACAGAGCGGTGTTCTCCAGAACTAGACGAGCAGGTCCGTTCCAGAACCGTTCCTGTTAAACACTCAGTTCTTTTTAGAGCCCCTTATTCTTTCTGACTCGCTTTAGTCTCCGGCTGCTACTCACCACTTCATAACTCGCCTGTGTGCGCACTGCACGCCCCAATGTACACAGATCTGATTGGCTGAGGAGCCTTCGGTGATCTTACAGCGCATGCAATTGGTCTCTAAGTTCACTGCGATGTAAAGCCTGTATACCGTAAAGACTAGAAAAGTTCCGCCTCTTAAAATAAACACAGTCTAAATGAAATCATTCTCAGTAGTTTACTGGTTTGGGTCCGGATCTGGGCCGCGGCCCGCCTATTAGTGACACCTGCTTTAGGTGTTAAAGCACACAGATCAGTACAGCGTGCGACCTTTACATGCCGTCTGATTTAGATTTAGACTGTAAAACCCAGAAAACTAAAAAGACAACGCTGCAAAAGTTTGGGGACACCTCACCTTCTCCTGAAGTTACTTTTCAACGATACTGTTAACCTTCACGTCTTCGGTTAGAAGAGCAGATTTTACCTACAGAA
Source organism: Megaleporinus macrocephalus (assembly GCA_021613375.1). NCBI lineage: Eukaryota > Metazoa > Chordata > Actinopteri > Characiformes > Anostomidae > Megaleporinus > Megaleporinus macrocephalus. The sequence goes on along the minus strand of CM038711.1, from coordinate 2,071,563 downwards.
CGATTTGACTTTCCAATCTTTTCTACACTCTTGTTAAGAGCACATACTGAAAAGCTTTGAGTTCTGACTTTAATGTCAGCGGGGGTAATCAGGAGAACTGCTGGGGGTCTGCTAGGAGTTTGCGCCTGTGAACTCACACCTTTTAAGCTATAAGAGTTCAAAAACAAACTAAAAGTTACATCTAAGTGTACATCTGTGGTAGTTTAGGGGTTAAATATGCCCCCAACTCGCCCACCCATCACAAAACTGCCCAGTTTGAATGTCACTGCGTTTGAAGTCAGATACTTTTTTCCTGCTCCACCTTAAATATTAGAGTCTTAACACTCACGTGTATGGCCACCACGGTGTAACTGCTGCACTATTTAAGGGGGAGTTTAAGGGGGGTGTAGCTGTGTTGTGTGTGTGAGTGTGTTTAGTTTGGGGTGGTCTGCATTTAACCATAAGCAAGTCCCACCCAGCCCTGGCTGACATCACTGTGCTTTCTGTCACACGTACCACGCTGGCGCCCATGCTGGTCTGCCCACTGCCAAGCCAGGGCATGGAGGCGGACACGGGCATTGGGGGCGGGGCGAAGGGGCCGGCGCTGGCCTGTGCGATGTTGGTATGAGACGAGCGGTAATCGTCGTCAGAGCTGAGAAGGAAAAACACCAAAAATATATCAGTGAAACAGGACACATGAATCAGAAGGTGTTAATGATTCACCTTAAACGGTTCTGGAATGTGAGAAACAGTTGTCTAAAATAAACAAATAAACAAATAAATAATCAGACACTTTATTTTTTTAATTTTTAAATACAATGACCAAGAAAAAATAGATACTTAAAGTGATTCTATCGTCTTACCCTGAATGTAGGTGATCTAAAAGCTAATGCACTAATAATAATAATAAATAAACACCCCTCTTATAACTAAATCAGAGTTGTTCAGTAATCAGTAAGACATTTGATTGTGTAGTGACACTCCAATCTATAACAAAATAGACAAAGCAAACTGAATCTATGCTTATTTTTAATTTTTAACAAACTAGTTACATTAGCCGTGCAGCTCCAGTGTAAAAAGGCAAACTCACTAAAGACAGTAAACTTGTTCTGGCTGAGAAACTGTCTATATTTAATTATTACTTTAATATTCTTTAATGAGAGTCACACACACCTGCGTGACTCTTTGTCAAAGTCTTCTCCGATCCAGGTGTACGGCTGGGCCGCCAGCAGAGTGGACACATCCACCTCCTGGACATCATGAGTGGAGGCCAGCACGATCTCACTGGGATTAGCCTGTACCCATACACAACATCCAACACAAGTACACAAAGTTAATAAGTCTGAAAAATATACTGAACACAATGAACGTAATAAGAGGAAACACTTACATTAATTACATAATTAATATATCAATAATTTACTTTCATTAATGGGGTCCTGGGGAGTAGTGTAAAGGGCGTGGGGTGGTTGCAGACTACTGCTGTACATTAGTATATGAACTAATACAGACTAGTTATTTATCAGTGATATGAACTACGCCTGTGTACGAGTCTCTCCTGGTGTGTGAGAAAGTTTAAGTCATTGGCGGCAGACACGTTACTTTAGTCAGGCTGCAGTACAGCTGTTACTGAACGCTGCTACTGAGAGGTAAGACAGGCCTTTACTAAACGACAGTGTAATACAGTCTATCAGATCTGTTAATAACGTGTGTAAAAGGGGGCGGGGACAGGAATCCGCCCACTGGATTAGATAAGAAGTTGGATTCACTGTTTTGTTATTTTTTGCCAAGGGGAGTAATGCTACCAGTGCAAACAGCTAATACCTTAGTGTGAAGAGGTGCTGGTGAGGCAGCTCATCCCACAGCTGCTATATGGGTGTGTCTCAAATCCTACTGAGCTCCTACATAGGCAGCATCATAGTATGTACTCCCGACATGTAGACTGTCCCAATTCTTACATACCTTAAACATGCTGTCTACTGAGGAACCTTATTTAGACCTGATTTTAAGAAGTACTGAACTCTTCCTCAGCCGCTAAGACAATCCCATGATGCAGTGCAGGCTAATCTAGGAGCAGTGAAGTGGTTTTAAAATGTGAGTTATTTTGATTCTCTGGAGTTTTAATGTGTTTCTGGTCATATAATCACACAGAACAGTATTTTATTATCAACTCTGTAACGAGTCCTTCACCATTTACACTTTTATACTCCAGACATTAGCATTTATGCTAGCGGATTTTTAAGCCTCGGGCTATTGTTTTGGATGCCAACTGTTAGCTTAGCAACCAGCTAAACCACCGGTGGCGTGCTGCAGTGGGCGGGAACAAGCCGTGAAGCAGTCTCTCTCTAACTAGAGCGTCTCAGTAATCTGTTTTATGAGGAGAGATGAGGAGAGAACGCTGCTACTTACACACTCACTACCTAGACAGCCTACTTACACACTAGGGTTTGAGACACAGACCATATATTTTGGGCTGATATAGGAAAAGAACTACAAACTACTAGAATCTTCAGAGTCACAGATGGCCATCAACAGAAATTCTGTCATTCATGACACTACTGGCAGTCATCCCTGGCTAGTTCTGCTAATGAAGCTAATGATTCGTCTGGTAGTGTGTTTTCTTATGTCAGTGTGGTGGTGAATTCACTGGCTGTTTTTGATTATCCACAGCAACGTTGGAGAATTTTAGATCGGAAGTTTAACGCTGTGTAGCGACAGACTCACGCTGAAGTGGTCTGGCAGTAGTTAATGAGTTAAGCAGGACGTAGGAAGAAGATCAGAGGAGAAAGAACTTGCGGGGAAAGCGGTCCTCACCTTATTGATGGCGAATGCCATGATGATGTCCGACTCCTTGTGAATAATTTTAGCTTTGCCTCCGGGATAGCCGAGATCCGCTTCCACCTACACACACACAGACACACACACAGAGAGTTTAGCTCTCTGGTCTTTTAACGTTACTTCAGCACACTGTGAACATGCAACAGAACAGCACACAGCTGATTGGTTAATTAGATAACAGGTGCTTAATTGGGTACTGGCGGTGCCCCAGGTCCAGGTTCAGCTTGCAGGCTGGACCAGGTGGACAGGTTTTAGTGCAGACGCGAGTTAGTGGAGTGTAGAGCGGAGAAACTGCAGTTAGGGCCGTGAGGAAGGACATATACATGTAAATGTGTGTTTTTAGGGGTGTAAATCTCTGACCTCACTAAGACACTAATCTCTGACCTCACTAAGAAAAACATTCCACCAATATTTGGGTCCAATCAGCTATTTTTGTTGAGACTGCTATACGGTAGTGCATTACAGATTATAAAATCTCCACACTGCGCTTGTTTTAGGGGATTAAGTTTAAGACAGATATTTCATTAAATATTACTAGAACTGACTATAATTAAATCGCTGCCATGTTTACACCCCTTTGCAGTAAGGTTTCCATCCATGTATGTATTTATTCTGACATATGAAAAATAATAATACAAAAACAACAAATATGGAATGAAATGGACACAAAAACACAGAGGCTGTACACTCAGTTCTTCACCAGTAAAAAAAGAAATGCAATAAAAGTCCATTGATCAGGTTCTTCTAGTTTTGTGGCTGTAACTACGTACCAGAGGACTTGAACATGTCCATGGATGATGTAAACAGAGAGATTCAGGGTGTGAAATGGTTCAGATCTTGTTTACAGTAGTGGTGAAGGTTACCAGGGGTCTCCATGTCTACAACACTAATCTACACACTGTATTTACTATGAAACCCACCAGTGAAGCTACACGTGTCTTCTGAGTTTATCTGGATGTTGATGGTAAAATGTGGAAGATCTGAAAATACTAGGTTTTCTTTGGGGACTATTTGAACCTCACAGCGTCCTGCATGTATCCCTCCACCATGAATGGAGTTTAAGACTGAGATCTTCTCTAAACTATCATAAACAGCGTCTCAGAATCAGACAGTGTATTTATAACATCTACTGTAAGAACTTTCTGTGAGGAGCTTCTAGAGGTGGACGTCTGGTTCCATTCACCTCCACTGTGAACAGATCTGACGAAGCGTTTCACACCAAAGCTAATCTGAATGACTCAAATTTTAAATATTCAAATCTTAACCAATTAATTATACAGGAATATTGAAAAAAGGCAGAATGTTCAGAACAGGCCTGTATACTCGTTCTGTTTATGCACGTGGCAGAGCTGACTGAACCATAGCGTATTTTTTTTAGATATTTCAGTCAAATGTAATTGAACAGCTGGATGGAAACCTGCCTACAGTGAGCAAGTCAATGACTGTGCATGTGTGTGTGTCTGTGTGTGTGTGTGTCTCTGTGTGTGTGATCACAGCAGGTTAAGAGAAGGACAGAAGCCCAAAGCCTGGAGGAAACAGTCGCGGAGTCCGAGTCACATGCACGCTCAGTACTACCTTGTTGGCATTGCGAGCTCCTGCTATGCAGTTTTGTGTGAGGTAGTCCACATGGTTCTCTAAAGACTGTACAATATACAACACACCACAGCACAACACACACAAAACACACACAACAAACAAAAACACACCAAACACATGCACAAACGGGAGATGGAGAAAAAACAAAAAGAAATAAAACTCAAAATGAAATGGACTTTGGTGTGACTCCACCGTCTGAGTTTCACTGTACTCGACAATTTATAACAAAATCTTATATTATACTCACTTACTTTCTTACTATCATTATTATTATTAGTGGTAATTTACATAGGCCTACAGTTTGATATGCCATATGTAGAAACACTGAACTTGAACATAAATATGGAATTATGAATGTGAGTCTTTAGCTGTGGTTTTTAGTATAATTCTTTATCTTCTCTTACACATTCACTCACTTTGATTTGAAATGACTAGCGTGTGTAACATACTGAGAGCTACACAAACAGTTCTGGCTCAGCAAACGATATAAACTAGAGGGAAATTATTTCATTATTCTCATCCTGATTTACACTTTTAATCACTTTTTTTAATTAAAATTGAATTTCAACATAATTTAAACTCTATAATAACTAGTATAGCCTTTTATTGTTATTATAATAAACTGATTATTATTATTACTGGTTTATTCTGTAGATTTTTTTTCTTCCTACAGGTTCTGACATCTACTTGGTCCCTTTTGAATCGCTGCAGGATGTGTACTATAAAGAGAAGTGGTCAGTCCTGACCCCAACCCTGGTCCTGGTCATTACCTCACTCTGCTTCCTCTTCTTGGTGAAGATGTAGCGAATCAGAGTCTCCTGCAAGACTTCCTGTTTCACCAGGAAGTGCCAAAGGCGGCGGGCAGGGAAGGAGAGGTGGTGCTTCGCCCTACAACCAACCGACCAACCAACAACACACACACGCGCACACACACACACACGCACACACACACACACACACACACACACACACACACACACACACACACACTCAGGAGGTCATGTTCGGCTGTGGCATCTTTAAACTCCAGCCTCAAGACAATTAAATAAAATACAGGAAACAAACTGATAAACAAAAACTGAAAGACAGACTAGGTGGTCCGTAGGTACTGACTTGAACGGAGTGTTGTCGGGCTCCAGCATGGCTTTATGGCGGAGGATAGCAGGTCCGCCCCCTGCGCTGACGTCGGTGGGGTAGGTGTTGATGTAGTTGGGTGGAGGGCCGTCGAACTTGTTCATTTTCTCCAGCAGCAGCTGCTCCCAGTTCTCCAGACACTTCAGCACAGCGTTACACAGCGGAGACGTCACGGGCAGGTCTGAGACATTCACAGACGGAGAGAGGAGAGCTTTATCATCAAAACACACATTACAGGGGAGCCCATAACGAGCCATGAAGGGGGGTCTTCAATTATCATGTTGTTGATTTTCTAAGTGTAAATAAGAGTCGCATGTCTACATATTTTAAACTGAGCAGAACTATGCTGTACTGAAGTTTGCTCTCAGTAGATGATGCGATACGTTCACACAGGACATTAAAAACAACAACACGGAATTCAACTGGGGGGCTCAAACTTTTGCACATAACTAAGAAGTTCTAAGAAGATGCACTGCTTTTAAAACAAACTAACAAATAAACAAATGACACGTCTTTCACATCACATTCGAGCAGTAAGACAAATCCAGTGAATCATAATTAATTGCACAAAATGTGATTAATTACGACTGACATCCCTTAAAATACACTAATCAGTCATAACATTAAACCATCTGATTCTCTGTATACTTCATTACTCTGTTCTTTAATGATCAGGACCCCCACAGGACCACCACAGAGCAGATACTATTAGGGAGGTGGGTCATTCTCAGCACTACAGTGACACTGACGTGGTGGTGGTGTGTTAGTGTGTGTTGTGCTGGTGTGAGTGGATCAGACACAGCCGTGCTGCTGGAGTGTTTAAACACTGTGTCCACTCACTGTCCACCTTGCTGGCTGTTCCCCTTGTAAAGACGACAGCGCCCCACAGGACGCCGCCCACAGGACACTGCTGTCTGGATAGTTTTGGTTGGAGGACGATTCTCAGTCCAGCAGTGACACTGAGGTGTTTAAACACTCCAGCAGCAGCACTGCTGGGTCTGATCCACTCACACCAGCACAACACTAACACACCACCACCAGTAGCTGATAATATAGAGTAACTGATAATATAGGCAGATATTGTACAAACCAGGAGGTGGTTGTAATGTTATGGCTGATTGTATATTTATATATATATATATATATATATATATATATATATATATATATATATATATATATATATATATATATATATATATAAATGTATATGTAACTGTGTGTGCTGTCTGTTGGTACCTGTGAAGTCCAGTCCTGCTATGGGTAGGAAGGTCTTGACATTATGCAGAGCATGTTTTACCATCACCAGTCGTATCAGAGACCAACTAGAGTGAGTGAGAGAGAGTGAGAGAGAGTGAGAGAGAAAGAGAGTGAGTTCATGTGAAGAGATTTTCTTTTTAAACTATTTTAAGGAGCACTTAGGCTTTTTTTAAACAATATAAAAAACAGCTGCTTGATTCACATCATGAAGAAATATATACAGAAAAAATGTTCTCACTTTTATTTTTCCACAGAGACATAAACTCAATAAACTCAAGAAAATAAAAAATAAATGATGGAACTGAAAATAACAATACTTTTTGTGCTGTAATTTTCAGCTTTTCATTATTAAAATTTAAAATAACACGCTCAGAGTATATGTATATGTTTTATTTGGTGAGAAGGTTCTGACTGGTTTGATAGATGCTCGTTGACTTGGCTACCTGTACGAGTTTGGATCGCTGTGTTCCGTCATCTGAGTGTCTGAGAGGAAGGCGTCATCATCATCCTCATTATCGCTGGCACCGCTCTCGTCCGAGTCGTAGAGCGCGCCGCTGTCTGAGAGAGGCAGGAACGGCTGCAGGACACACACAGTTAACATATAACATAAGTTTCATTTGAACACAGTTACGCATCAACACTGTCTATGTTAATGAACGTTCATGTAATATTTTTAACTATTAGTAACTGTGTGCATATTTCTGTGGGTCCAGTATTTATGAGATATTAGACACATTCAAAATACATGTAGTGTAAAAATGAGTTGTTGATATTACAGCGGCGGTATGAAGTGCAGTTAAACAGAAACGCTCGCACACGTAGAAGAACACAGACACACAAAGAGACAGACAGTCATAACAGTGATAAGCTTCAGCTTTCAGAACTGATAAACCTTCAACAGAGCTGAGCTGCAGTGAAAACATACAGCCAGCAGATCTTAGACACAACGTAATACATTTACGAGTATGAGTACGACTATGACTATGAGTATGACTATGAGTACGAGTACGAGTACGAGTACGACTATGAGTATGAGTATGACTATGACTATGAGTACGAGTACGACTATGAGTATGAGTATGACTATGAGTATGACTATGAGTACGAGTACGAGTACGACTATGACTATGAGTATGAGTACGAGTACGACTATGACTATGAGTATGACTATAACTATGACTATGAGTATGAGTATGAGTACGAGTACGAGTACGACTATGACTATGACTATGACTATGAGTACGAGTATGACTGACTATGAGTACGAGTACGACTATGACTATGACTATGACTGAGTATGACTATGACTATGACTATGACTATGAGTATGAGTATGACTATGACTATGACTATGAGTATGAGTATGACTATGACTATGAGTATGAGTATGACTATGACTATGAGTACGACTATGACTGAGTATGAGTATGAGTATGACTATGACTGAGTATGAGTATGACTATGACTATGAGTACGAGTACGAGTATGACTATGAGTATGAGTATGACTATGACTATGAGTATGAGTATGAGTACGAGTACGAGTACGACTATGACTATGACTATGAGTACGAGTATGACTGACTATGAGTACGAGTACGACTATGACTATGACTATGACTGAGTATGACTATGACTATGACTATGACTATGAGTATGAGTATGACTATGACTATGACTATGAGTATGAGTATGACTATGACTATGAGTATGAGTATGACTATGACTATGAGTACGACTATGACTGAGTATGAGTATGAGTATGACTATGACTGAGTATGAGTATGACTATGACTATGAGTACGAGTACGAGTATGACTATGAGTATGAGTATGACTATGACTATGAGTATGAGTATGACTATGACTATGAGTATGAGTATGACTATGAGTATGAGTATGATTATGAGTACGAGTATGACTATGAGTATGAGTATGACTATGACTATGAGTATGAGTATGACTATGACTATGAGTATGAGTATGACTATGACTATGAGTATGAGTATGACTATGAGTATGAGTATGAGTATGATTATGAGTACGAGTATGACTATGAGTATGAGTATGACTATGAGTATGATTATGAGTATGAGTATGAGTACGAGTACGAGTATGACTATGACTATGAGTATGACTATGAGTATGATTATGAGTATGAGTACGAGTACGAGTATGAGTATGACTATGATTATGACTATGAGTATGAGTATGACTATGAGTATGATTATGAGTATGAGTACGAGTATGAGTATGAGTACGAGTATGAGTATGACTATGACTATGAGTATGAGTATGACTATGACTATGAGTATGAGTATGACTATGACTATGAGTATGATTATGAGTACGAGTATGACTATGAGTATGACTATGACTATGAGTATGAGTATGACTATGACTATGAGTATGAGTATGACTATGAGTATGAGTATGAGTATGAGTATGATTATGAGTATGAGTATGACTATGAGTATGAGTATGATTATGAGTATGAGTATGAGTATGACTATGAGTATGAGTATGAGTATGACTATGAGTATGAGTATGAGTATGAGTATGATTATGAGTATGAGTATGAGTACGAGTATGAGTATGACTATGACTATGAGTATGACTATGAGTATGATTATGAGTATGAGTACGAGTACGAGTATGAGTATGACTATGAGTATGACTATGAGTATGAGTATGACTATGAGTATGATTATGAGTATGAGTACGAGTATGAGTACGAGTATGAGTATGACTATGAGTATGAGTATGAGTATGACTATGAGTATGACTATGAGTATGAGTATGAGTATGAGTATGACTATGAGTATGAGTATGATTATGAGTATGAGTACGAGTATGAGTATGACTATGATTATGACTATGAGTATGACTATGAGTATGATTATGAGTATGACTATGATTATGACTATGAGTATGAGTATGACTATGAGTATGAGTATGACTATGAGTATGACTATGATTATGACTATGAGTATGACTATGAGTATGATTATGAGTATGAGTACGAGTATGAGTACGAGTATGACTATGAGTATGAGTATGAGTATGAGTATGAGTATGACTATGAGTATGATTATGAGTATGAGTACGAGTATGAGTATGACTATGAGTATGACTGAGTATGACTATGAGTATGAGTATGACTGAGTATGAGTATGACTATGAGTATGAGTATGACTATGAGTATGAGTATGACTATGAGTATGACTATGAGTATGAGTACGAGTACGAGTACGAGTACGAGTATGAGTATGAGTATGACTATGAGTATGAGTATGAGTATGACTAAACTATTCACTGATACTGATTCTGATACTGATACTGAATGAAGCCGTTATCAGTGTGAATGGCTGCTATGCACCTTTAGCATTAGGTAGCTATGCTACTAGGATAGGATAGCGCTGCAGCAGAGAAGAGCAGGTTTGCTTCCACATTAGAAAAGCTCCTCTGTACAGCTGTCAGTTCATTAAATACTAGAGATGGAAGGATCGATCGGCTATGTATCGGTATCAGCCGATTTTTAATCTAAATATCTGATCTGTGATTGGCCGATATTTCTCCAATTCAGCTGATCCCGAGAGCCGATCAATGGTGTTAAACAACTGAGCCTAATTTGTGTCTTTCCAGCCAGCGTAGAGGAGCCCTCCTTGAAACCCCCTCCGGCCAGGTCCCTGCAATTCCTATCTGAACCACTAGGTGGAAATACATACCCTTTCATTTTCCACAGACTGACTGAAGCAAGAACAGCATGCGCTGATAGAAAGCATGTTGATCGTCTGGCAGTGTTTACCGTATGTGACTCTTTTTTAAAATTAGTAAAATTAGTGTGTCTCGTGGAAACAAAGACATTTAACACAACTAATGCACAGCAGAGCTAGCACGCACAGCTAACACAAAACAAATAACCCAGAAACCCGTGCAGACCAGATCTGACCGGTACGAACAGAACAGCAGCTACAATTTAAGATCAACATTTACTGATTACAGATAGTCGTTTAAAATATTTCAAGTCTGCGTTTAATGACTACAATTCTGACTGTATTTATTTAATTAGCTTTTTTGTTTTAAATGAAGGGTCTAAATGTAATGATTGCAGTATTGGTGATATTTGTTTGATTTAGACCATGTTTATTGACTTGCTTGCTCTAATAATTACACGTAGCCCTGCTGTGGCATATAGCCCCGCCCTCGATCGGTATCAGCTATCGGCCAATCGCGCTGAAAAGCGATTGGAATCGGCCTCAAAAACGCTGATCGGTCCATCTCTATTAAATACTATTGATCCTCATCTGACCGTCTCTCAAGACCCGTATCTGCAGCCCAGTGACCGCAGGAATCACACCGAGGTCTTTTTCTGGTTCAGTTTTAGTTGTTTGTGCTCTGAAGTCAGACACACACTTTCAGAGATCTTGTTATCTGGTGACTGACATGTTTAAACAGACCACTGATTTATATACTCTATGTGAAATGAAGCCCCTACAGAGAGCTCAGCCTATAAATGACCAGAAAAGCTGCTTCATTCAACACAACATGCTGTGCACCGAGTACTGAACCATCACGCAGAGAGACTGAGCTACAGCAGACACACTGCGCACCACAATATCTGTGGTTGGAGAGTACAGAAAATAAATATAGAAATAAATATTTTAAAAATAAATAAAATAATAATAATAATAATAGGAAGAGCCTCACCATACTAACATGTATACTTTGTAATTCTATTTGATCAAACAAACAGAGAAATGTTGTATGTACTTTGATAGCAAATGTCAAACTTCTTTCACCGCCACTTTGTTAGCCTACGCGGTACTGGGGGCGTGGTCGTGATTGTTATTGTGTACGTTTAAAAACAGGCTGAAATCTAACCGTGTATAGAAAACCTGTTCAGGCTGAATGTTTATAGTTACTGACTTTGTGTCCGACTGTCACAGTGTGAGCAGACCAGCTTGAGCTGCTTGTTCATTAGCGTGGCAGCATATTGGATGTTGGTGCCCATATCAATGCAGTGCTAGCATTTATTAGTGTATATATGTATATATCTACAGATGTTATAATTTCTAAAGCAATAAAGTGCTTTACTGTATTTCCAGCAAAAGTTTTGCACAACAGACCTTTTATTTTAGTGTCATTCATTTTCATTTATTTGCTGTGAAGATTGTATATAAATAAACTTATTTTAAATTATTTTGCTATTATGCCTTCAGTAGTGACAGGGTTGAGATCACTGCTCTGATGATCAGCAGATTTGGGCACTGCAGCACAATGAAGACAAGCACTCCACTGAAGTAATCACAGCTGTGCTTATATAACTGAATAATGAACCCAGGCCCAATCAGATACAGCACTGATTTATATTCAGCATTCGCTTACTGAACGTTACGCAATGTTCTGCTGAAATTACAGAAAGCTTTTTCAAAGCATTACTTTCGAAAAGTACAGTGAATCAGCACAACAGTTCAGGCCAAGCTAAAAGCGACTGAAGCAACGAGATTTCCTAAATATAAAAATCAACACAAATACGAATCACTAAACCAGCAAAACGTTACTAGAACTTCTCAATAACAGAAAAAGAATAACTCAACTACATGGATTGAAGCTAAAATCAATTAGTGAAGGATTATCTTTGATTAACTGGTCTGAGACCTAATCAAACAGCAACATCTCAACAGTCAATTACCAGGAACAGTACATAAAAATAGTGAATTATGATTGGATGATGCCTGTCTGATGTTTAGCTGTAGTGAGTAGTGATATTGGAGAGAAGTTTTTTACACTTAATATTATTCAGTCTGTTTGTTTGCTTGTGCTTTGTTTAGTAGAACTGCATCTCCAACAACAAACTTATCTCAGCTCAAGCTGTGAGTGAGTGAAAGCTTGCAAAGTTTCAGCTCCTGAATGAGGTGGAGAAACTCTGGGGAAAGAATCACAATGAGTGTGTCTCAAATCCTAGTGAGTGTGTAAGTAGGCTGTCTAGGTAGTGAGTGTGTAAGTAGACTGTCTAGGTAGTGAGTGTGTAAGTAGGCTGTCTAGGCAGTGAGTGTGTAAGTAGGCTGTCTAGGTAGTGAGTGTGTAAGTAGGCTGTCTAGGTAGTGAGTGTGTAAGTAGGCTGTCTAGGTAGTGAGTGTGTAAGTAGGCTGTCTAGGCAGTGAGTGTGTAAGTAGGCTGTCTAGGTAGTGAGTGTGTAAGTAGGCTGTCTAGGTAGTGAGTGTCTAAGTAGGCTGTCTAGGTAGTGAGTGTGTGAGTAGGCTGTCTAGGTAGTGAGTGTGTAAGTAGACTGTCTAGGTAGTTAGTGTGTAAGTAGGCTGTCTAGGTAGTGAGTGTGTAAGTAGGCTGTCTAGGTAGTGAGTGTGTACGTAGGCTGTCTAGGTAGTGAGTGTCTAAGTAGGCTGTCTAGGTAGTGAGTGTGTACGTAGGCTGTCTAGGTAGTGAGTGTCTAAGTAGGCTGTCTAGGTAGTGAGTGTGTAAGTAGGCTGTCTAGGCAGTGAGTGTGTAAGTAGGCTGTCTAGGTAGTGAGTGTGTAAGTAGGCTGTCTAGGCAGTGAGTGTGTAAGTAGGCTGTCTAGGCAGTGAGTGTGTAAGTAGGCTGTCTAGGTAGTGAGTGTGTAAGTAGGCTGTCTAGGTAGTGAGTGTGTAAACAGATTACTGAGACGCTCTAGTTAGAGAGAGACTGCGTCACGGCTTGTTCCCGCCCACTGCAGCACGCCACCGGTGGTTTATCTGGTTGCTAAGTTACCGGCCAGCATCCAAAACAATAGCCCGAGGTTTAAAAATCCGCTAATGCTAATGTCTGGAGTATAAAAGTGTAAATGGTGAAGGACTCGTTACAGAGTTGATAATTAAAAACTGTTTTGTGTGATTTTATGACCAGAAACACATTAAAACTCCAGAGAATCAAAATAACTCACATTTTAAAACCACTTCACTGCTCGTAGATTAGCCTGCACTGCATCATGGGATTGTCTTAGCGGCTGAGGAAGAGTTCAATACTTCTTAAAATCAGGTCTAAATAAGGTTTCTCAGTAGACAGCATGTTTAAGGTATGTAAGTATTGGGACAGTCTACATGTCGGGAGTACATACTATGACGTGAAATGCTGCCTATGTAGGAGCTCAGAAGGACTCAGTGTCACAGCTGGCTCTTTTTGTGAGACATCCTCAGAAACGCTCTGAACGTCTAAAACCTGCATTGTGTCAGCTGTGTGTAGTTTTAACACAAACAAATTGTAACTGATTATTTAGCTTTTGTTTGTTTGTGTGATGTTTAGTGATCTTAGTTTTTAAATGAATGTAATGTTACTATGTTAAGTCAGTCCAGGTGCTGATCCGGCTGCTGCGTAGAGTCGGGTCTTACTTTGGCCACGAAGTAATCCCACATGCTGAGCTCCGGGGGGATGAACTTCTCCTTGTAGGTGGGGCGCTCGGTGGGGATCGGCGGCGGCGTGGCCGGAGTCTCTTTAACGGGTCGCCCGGGCACCAGCATGCGCATGTTAAACCGCCGACGCTGCCGGTCCACATCTTCAGCAGGAGGGGTCGGGGGCGGGACCGCTACAGGAAGAGAGCCGGAGAGAGAGAGAGAGAGAGACTGATAAGAAGAGCATTAATGAAGGCTCGATCAGAGCAGAGCTCTTTAATTCAGCTTGCTATGCTTTAGCAGACGAACGCGGGGGATTTTAAAAGAGAGCAACTGCAGAGTTTAGCTTATTTTCAACTCTCTTATCTTCAGTTTGCGAGCATCTGAATCTGAAAAGGGAAAAAGTGGTTCGACTGAGAGAGAAAAGACAGACTGAAGATAGAGACAGAGAACAGAGAACAAGGCGCAGAGATAGACGGAGGCGGCCTCCATCATTATTCTACACTTCTAAAGGGCGTCTAACTGAGACAGAGTCAAACCACGAGCTTCACAGCAGCCTCCAGAAGAGAGGAGGATCATTTCATCCTCTTCACTCAGAGAGAGAGGATGAGGAAAGGGTGACTTTATTAAACTTCTTCTAAGCCTCTCTCTCCTCCAAACACACACACACACACACACACACACACACAATTCTGAATATTTACAGATTAAAGGGCCCATATTCCATATTTTCCCGCTACTCTGTTCCCCTCTGTGGTTTATAGTTCCACGACTTCTCTTCCTCTCTTGATCTGGAGCTGCACTACAGAAACTTCCTCTCACTTTGTCTGAGAGATCTGAAAGGTCAAGATAGAATTTCTCACTAACTCGTATCACAAATCTTATTTTAACTGAGGAATTTAAGCTTATGTTACAGCATCTCATCTCCTCTCCAGTTTAAAAATCTTTACCTACGATGGTCAGTCAAAGCTGACCATGAGCAGTTATGTCTGTTATTAAGCCACTGATAGCTCTATATAGTATAGGTTGATACTGATTGAGGGCGGGGCTATATGCCACGGCAGGGCTACATGTAAACTGGTTTAATATCATTTTTAATAATATTTAACAATATTTTTTTCCCAAAATTATAAAGTAAATAAACAAAGTAAATCAAACAAATATCCCCAATAGTGTGATAATTAAATTTAGACCCTTAATTTAAAATAAAAAAAGCTAATTAAATAAATGCAGTTAAATCTGTAATCATTAAATGTAGAATATTAAATTATTGTTTCTGCTGCTGTTCTGTTCGTACCGGTCAGATCTGGTCTGTAGGTGTTCTGGGTTGTTTGTTTTGTGTTAGCTGTGTGTTCTAGCTCTGCTGTTACTGATACTCACTGTATTCAGCCGCGTGCAGTGCTGTATCAGATTAGTAGTTAAATATCTTTGTTTTGGTTCTTACGAGAGGCGCTGATTTTACTAATTTAAAAACGTCCTGGATGAGTCTGAGTCACATACGGTAAACACTGCCAGACGGACGACATGTTTTATATTAGGGTATGCGGTGAACGTAACCTGTTCTCGCGAGGCTGCTTCGTTAGTCAGTCTGTGGAAAATGCAAGGGTATGTATTGCCACCTAGTGGTTCAGATAGGAATTGCAGGGAACTGGCTGGAGGGGCTTTCACAGAGGTCTCCTCTTCCGGGATGAAACACTAGCTGGAAATACAGAAATTAAGCTCATGCGTTTAACGCCATCAATCGGCTCTCAGGATCGGCTTAACTGGAGAAATATCACTGATCGCATATTTTGATACCGATAGATAGCCGATCGATCCTTCCATCTCAAATGAATTTTATGAATGAACAGTTAATCAATCAATCAATAATAATTAATTAGTTAATAATTAATTATTATTTAGCATTTTCTAATGCCACATTTCCAACTAATACACACACAAGCACGCAGAACACAAACCTTCACCATCATCCTGTTTCACTTGATCAGGAACAGCTGAGTCCAAAACGAACAAGCGATCAACCATAACAACAACAACAGAAACAACACAGTAAACAACAACAAACTAAAAAAAAAAAAAAAAAACAAAGAAGAGGCATCACACCACAAAGCTGCACAGGCTGTAAACAGAGTCTTGGATATTTATAGCATAAACCCAGCGTCTCCGGAATATTCACCCCATTCACTCGGACTTGTTTGCTGCTTGTTGGATCAGTTGGTTTTTGGTTAGTATATACTGTCTTTCATTTGAACTCAGAGTCTATAAAGAACCACCCTAATAAAACTTCTACTGTAGTCACAGCCTTTACTAACGCTACTGTCCAGTCTGGCACCTGGAGACGTCACTGTCCTCACGTCTCTGCCTGCCACAGATATTAAATATTAATAATTATTGAGTTAATTCTTAATAAAATGGCTCTAGTTAGGTAACTCATGTTAAGAGTACAAAGCACTGAAGATGTACAGTTCATTACTAAACAAGTCAAAGAGCAGTCATGAGAAAGCACCTCCATAGTTCACGTCTCTGCCTCCTGGTTACCATTAGCTGGAGTAAGACAGCAGTTGTTTTAGTTCTATGCTGAATTCCAGACATGCTGTTTTTATTTTACTCTAATTTGACCTGAATTTTATCAGTGCTTTAAAAAAACGCTATAAAATATTAACTTGATTAGCTTCAGCCAGTCCAGCCACCTGCAAGACACACGTTCAATTAAAGCATGAACACACAGATAGACCATGCATGTCAATCTTAATGCAGCTAGAAATCTAATCACAACGTGCTGATCATTCTGCATCGTTCTTCAGCTGCGGTCTCTGTTTTCAGACGGTCTCAGACTCTCCAGGTATAGAGGACTGCAGCTAGCTCTATCTGGTGTTATTATAATTATTATGACTGAAGGCTGCACGGCACGATAGCGAGGTTAATAAAAACACTGATTTCAAAAGGACAAGTAATATCAAAGCACTCCATGAAACTGTACACAAACAACAGAGAGACGGCCACGAGAGCAGGCAGGGACAAGCAGAGCTGGAAATGAGGAGCACTACCGTGTAGTTTTCTTTAAGAAGAATTTCTTGGTGGATACTGAATGTTCAAGGTGATGATACAGATGAAGGAAAAACCGTACATGTGTACATGTTTACATACATGGCCTTGCCAGTCTTCACATTTCTAATAAAGCAGAGATTTAAAGTAATAGATGAGCGCCACTGACATCAAGCTCACTTTGGAGAGGCATCGTGAAGCTCTGTGAAGATCTCCAAACTCTCATTCTTCACTGTTTATTCTGTGTTCTTTCAGACAAAGTAGCAGCAACATCAGGACCAAAAAAGCCACAGTTACTTTTACTGTAAACACTGCATATCTTTACTGTATATACTCTATTTCTCAGGTTCTGACCTGAACAGCTTTATGTGGTTAAATGACCTCTGATGTGGACGCAGTTAAACAGGTTCAAATCTTGACAGCTATCAGACACATTTCTTCAGGTTCAACCTTAAGTCTGTTTTGCACCTGTTTCTGTTTAAACCTATATTAATTTAATCTTCCAGCTGAAATGTTACAAATACAGCATTAAGAAGCATGTAAAGAACTCTGGCTCGGCTAAAGAACAGCCGTTAGCTTAGCTGCTCAGTTGAATCATCTCTAAGAATTTGGAAGTGTAACATTTGTAAGCTTTAAGAGCGAACACAACAAAAACAGAATGTTTTGCGTCACCGCTCACGACCTGAGTAGAGCCAACATATGGCAGGCACCGGGGGCGTCCAACCCCGCTTCTGCAGAATAATGGAAAACACTGAACTTTCCATCCACGCCTGGAGTTACAAGCTATTAGTCACACCGCGTTAGCCGCAGTGTTACCAAACGAACAAGAATCCAACTTCTTTCTGAAATTCAGTCTACGCTCATAGAGCAGTATTGATAAGAGGAGAAGAACCACGTGGTAGAATCCTCAAAGTCTAACACACCTCAACTCACGTCTAATATTATTAAGAGTATTATTATTATAAGTAGTTCTATTATTAAGAGACTTATTGCATGGAGCTGTGAGTCTTGCAGGAGGATGCTGTAAAAGTCTCCGCAGCCCTGAGGGGTTTGAGCTCATTAGCACTTAAAAGTAAGCAGCGCCTTTGCTCGTGCCTATTGGCATTTCAGTATCAGCTCAGAATCTCCACTCTCCTCCCTCAGAAAGCTCAGAAACCTCCTGAACACCAGCCGAATAATCTCCTCAAAACATCTGAAGAACAGTTCCTGCAGGAGCATTTCAACTCCAGCCTAATCAACACACGACTGGAACAAAAACAAGAATTTTTACTTCAACTAATTCCACATGCTTTCAGGCACAAGATACAAAACTGTAACTCAGTTTATATACAATACCTACATTTAGAGTTATACATTCAACCTAATGAGAAACTGTAACTCAGTTTATATACAATACCTACATTTAGAGTTATACATTCAACCAAATGAGAAACTGTAACTCAGTTTATACACAATACCTACATTTAGAGTTATACATTCAACCTAATGAGAAACTGTAACTCAGTTTATATACAATACCTACATTTAGAGATATACATTCAACCTAATGAGAAACTGTAACTCAGTTTATATACAATACCTACATTTAGAGTTATACATTCAACCTAATGAGAAACTGTAACTCAGTTTATATACAATACCTACATTTAGAGTTATACATTCAACCTAATGAGAAACTGTAACTCAGTTTATATACAATACCTACATTTAGAGTTATACATTCAACCTAATGAGAAACTGTAACTCAGTTTATATACAATACCTACATTTAGAATACTGTGGAACAGGACTAACTCAGGTAGCAGTTTCTGTTAGGAGTGCTTGAAGCTGTTGCTGGTGATTATTTATCTGAATAGTGTTTCTAATGCTACATGACAGCCTTGTGTCTGATTTAACTTGATTAGGAGGAAGGGTGCTGAGAGTCTACAGGACAACAAAACAAAAGCGGCTGTGATCCAGCACAGCTGGCCTTAATCAGAAATGAGTGTTTATTAGTAGATTATTATCCGGTTACGCAATTAAATAAATCAGTTTCTTCATATGTGGTGATATTGATCACACAAGCTGGATTGCATATTAACGTTTTATTAAACATATAAACTGTTCAGTAATGGAAAGAGGAGACAAAGTGTTAGAGAGAGAGAGAGAGGTTAAAGGTGTACCTGTCTGGGATTTACTCTCAATCTGCTGCTCTGTTGACTTTTCTGAGTCCATATAAGAGCTATCAGCTGCACCCATGTACAAAACATACAGAAAAGACACAACAATTGCAGAAACACAGAGTAATGAGCTCACAAACACAAATGCTGAGAAATGAAAACACAAGCCATGCTCTCAATGAGAACAGAAACGCATGCGAGCACACAGAAGACAAGACAGATTAACAGGTGACACAACAGAAACTGAGCTCTCAACAGTCCAGCAGGTCCCACTGCACACACCGCACACACAAGCCTCTGACCCCACACTGACAGAGCTACAGAGCACAGGGCAGTTCTTCTGGCGGACTGTAATACACTACAGGAGGCATAGGGGGTGATATAACTTCTACTGTTTCATTTAAAGGGTTCTGTAAAGTAGAGATGGACCTTTCAGCGTTTTGATGCCGATTCCGATCTGAAAAGTGATCGGGCGATAGCCAATACCGATCAAGGGCGGGGCTGTATGCCACTGCAGGGCTACATGTAGTTATTAGCGCAAACAAGTCATGAAACATGATCTAAACTGGTTTATTACCATTTTTAACGAGCTCATATGAAACATAATATTTTTAACTAAATTAACAGAAAACAAACAAAGTAAATCAAACAAATATCCCCAAATACTGTAATCATTACATTTAGACCCTTAATTTAAAACGAAAAAAGCTCATTAAAGAAATGCAGTAAAAACTGCAGTCATTAAACTCAGACTCTGTTATTATAAGCTAAAATCATTAAATGTAGAATATTGAATTGCTGCTGTTGTTCTGTTGGTACCGGTCAGATCTGGTCTGTACGGGTTTCTGGGTTATTAGTTTTGTGTTAGCTGTGTGTGTAGCTCTGCTGTTACTGATACTCACTGTATTCAGCTGTGTGGTGTCTCTGAAGTGCCGTATCAGATTATTAGTGTTAAATGTCTTTGTCTTGGTTTCCCAACGAGACACATTGATTTTACTAATTTTACAAAACGTCCTGGATGAGACTTTTTTTTTGTAAGTGCATGTGGTGAACGCCGTAAGCTGTTCTCGTAAGGCTGCCGCTTTATTCAGTCTGTCAAAAATGAAAGGGTACGTGTTTCCACCTAGTGGTTGAGATAGGAATTGCAGGGACATGCCCAGAGTCTCCTCCTGGATGAAATGGTAGCTGAAAATAAAGGAATTAGGCTCATTTGTTAAACGCCACTGATCGGCTCTTGGTATTGGCTAAATTGGAGAAATATCGGCCGATCACATGTTTAGAAAAAAAAATAAAAAATCGGCCAATACCGATACATAGCTGATCGATCAGTCCATCTCTACTATAAAGATAACTTCAAGTTGCAGTCCTACTTAGCTAGAACATACACCCACTGTGCTCTCAGCTCAATCCCGGTTCTGTCTGTGGGGTACATGGCTCGCCCACTCTTACTCACAGCTCTCTGGCTGCATCTCCGTCTCCCCAGTGACATCATCGCCACCAGGGTGGGTGTTATGTGGTGCAGGTGTGACAGTGAAGGTCGGAGGGGGAACCTGAGGGTCCTCCGGTGGAGCTGCCTCTAACGCAGCTGGCAGAGAACGCAACAATACACATCACACACACATTCACTGTGTAGTCGTCAGAGAGCATCACTCGTTTACATTTCAGTTCTTCAGAAAACATTTAACGTCTAGTTATAATATCAGATGTCTGAGTGTCAGCAGTGCTGAGGTTCTGGACTCTGGGGTGGTCAGTTCATTGTTCTGAGAAAAGGAGATGCAGCTGCTTTTCTCAGTGAAGAGCTTCTTGAACAGCTACACATTCTTTCAGACCCACAGTGTTGAGGTGTCTTCTCACAGTGGACAAATGGATAGAAACACCTATGGATGTTCTCAGATCTAAAGGTGGAACAGTGGCCAGTGTTGGTGGGTCTACCAGGTCTTCCAATTGGTCTTAAGGAGTCTCATTTCTGTAGCTTTTAATAATTCTTTGAACTCCAGACTTTTGTTGATTAATCTTTCTAATTTCTCCTCATCTCATATTCAATCCTGAGAAATGTCTTTCAAAAATTAATGTCTTCCACTTATATGCTGCTTTAATTTGAAATAAACAATGAGAGTGGTCTCTGACCTTGGCATAGTTAAAATACACATACTGGCCTGCTCTCTGACCACAAGCACTCACAACTGGGTAGATGATATGATATGAGATGATATGATATGAGATGATATGCTAATACACCATGAATAACAATGAAAACCAATTCCGAAACATCAGAGAACAGCTGGGCCACATCAGTGTTCGTGGAAGCTGGAGGTTTGATAGTACGGGTTACTACAAGTGATAAAAGGTGTGGTTTTAGAGGACCACAGTTGAACTGAAATCCTGAGCTAGATACAGTGCAGGGATCTCCACAGAGGCCATTAGGATTCATAAAAGGGGGAGAGATATTGATTCTCCTGTCTGTCTGTTATGGTTTAGCTACATATCTGCTGTCAAAACTCACACAATCAATAGGATAGAGTACATGGACCACATTTCAATTATACAGAGACAGGACTGCTGCTTCCTAGCTCTTCCACACATACCTCGTAAGGGAAACAGACTAAGAATAACTGTACTATAGAAAATATCAACACTCTCCTTTATCATTAAGAGCTATAAACTGACACCAGATGGACTTTCCAGATTTGATGTGTCCAAAAATCCTGTTGTGGGAAAGATTTTTTTTATTAGTACTGGGGCTGCAAAGGTAATGTAGCTAACAACTAAAGGAAGCATATGTACACCAATAAGCACTGTGCCAAATACATGTCTAAACCATCACATACTAATCTCAAATGGTTCAGACTTGATTAACTAGGTTCTGACAATGTATGACCCCCTGTTGTCTAATAACATGGACTACATTCAGATTTCATGATGGCTGTTAGTACATACAAAAATGCATACTAAAAGCATTAAAATATAAATTAAAAACAGTATAAGATAAGAAGTATAGGGGATAGGCTTCCATTTTTTGTTAGCCAACATTAATCCCAGTGTAAAACTAAAGAAACAAACCTCGGTTTCTTGGCTGATCTACATTTTAGTACAGACACTGTTCTGACTAGCCTCTTTTCCACTGCGTGAGGCGGCTCAGTTCAACTTGGCTTGAATCTACTCACTTGTTTCGGTACCAGCTTTGTGAAACTGCTGTGATGTGAAGGAGACAAGTCTTGTCTTGTTAGGGGCTGAAGGTTTGGGAACCAGCCTTGTGACAGGACGGTTGAACCGACAGGACATGAATAAAGTACCCTTGGGCAAGGCACCTAACCCCTGACTGCTCCCCAGGCCCTGTGGTAGGGCTGCCCACCGCTCCGAGCAAGTGTGCTCACAGCCCCCCTTAGTGTGTCTGTTCACCAGTGTGTGTATACGTGAGTGTTTCACTGCATGGATGGGTTAAATTTTCCTCTGGGATCAATTAATCCATCCATCCATCCATCCATCCATCCATCCATCCATCCATCCATCCATCAATCCATCAATCCATCAATCCATCAATCCATCCATCAATTCATCAATCAATCCATCAATCCATCCATCAATCCATCCATCAATCCATCCATCAATCCATCCATCCATCAAATCATCCATCAAATCATCCATCAAATCATCCATCAAATCATCCATCAATCCATCAATCCATCCATCAATCCATCCATCCATCAATCCATCCATCAATCCATCCATCAATCCCATCCATCCATCCATCAATCCATCCATCAATCCATCCATCAATCCATCCATCCATCCATCCATCCATCAATCAATCCATCCATCATTCCATCCATCATTCCATCCATCATTCCATCCATCATTCCATCCATCATTCCATCCATCAATCCATCCATCATTCCATCCATCAATCCATCCATCAAATCATCCATCAAATCATCCATCAAATCATCCATCATTCCATCCATCAATTCATCAATCAATCCATCAATCCATCCATCAATTCATCAATCAATCCATCAATCAATCCATCAATCCATCCATCAATCCATCCATCAATCCATCCATCAATCCATCCATCCATCAAATCATCCATCAAATCATCCATCAAATCATCCATCAAATCATCCATCAATCCATCCATCAATCCATCCATCAATCCATCCATC
Organism: Megaleporinus macrocephalus; assembly: GCA_021613375.1. Taxonomy (NCBI): domain Eukaryota; kingdom Metazoa; phylum Chordata; class Actinopteri; order Characiformes; family Anostomidae; genus Megaleporinus; species Megaleporinus macrocephalus. The sequence goes on along the minus strand of CM038711.1, from coordinate 2,048,024 downwards.
AATCCATCCATCAATCCATCCATCAATCCATCCATCAATTCATCCATCAATCCATCCATCAATCCATCCATCAATCCCATCCATCAATCCCATCCATCCATCCATCCATCCATCCATCCATCCATCCATCCATCAATCCATCCATCATTCCATCCATCATTCCATCCATCATTCCATCCATCAATCAATCCATCCATCAAATCATCCATCAATCCATCCATCAAATCATCCATCATTCCATCCATCAATCCATCCATCAAATCATCCATCAAATCATCCATCAAATCATCCATCAATCCATCTTGTTAAGAAGGAGCGACAAAGCGATTCTGGTTGCTCAAAGGTGAGTCAAGAGGTTATGCTAACCTGGTAGCTGTCTTTCGGGTGGAAAAGTGGTTTCTTGAACGAATCACTCTGACCAATCAGATTTTGCTTTTATCAGCTCAGTTCACACGGAACCTCGAGGGAGGTAATAAAAATAAATCCTGGTAGTGAGATTGTCTAACGGAAAACTAAAGTTGGCACTGTGCAGGGTCACCCTTCTGGACTCACCTGGGGCGATCTCCGGAGGCCGCTTGGGTTTGACAATAAGTTTGGCTCCTCCTCCGAACACAGCGGCCCACATGCGGTTGTTGAGTGGGTGGGCCGCCAGACGGAACAGCTCGTTACTGGAGTGTGTGCCGAGTCCATGGATGAGCAGGCTCAGATACACCGCCACCACCCCCTCACAGAGCATTACGTTCAACCGTGGCTGGTCTTCACCCTGAGCGCACCCCAGCAGACTGATCAGAGATGACACACCTGAGAGGGAGGGAGACAGAGGGAGACCAGGGTTGGTTACTGAACTGGTGCTGTTCAGGACACAAACCAAATCACTCCGGTACCATGTATTACAGATTCACACACAAAATCAATCAATGGCAAATTTCAGTTCAAGCCCATTTCAGAGCCACGGCAAGCTGAAACAGTGGTTACGCTGTTCAAAACCTGACCCCTACGCAATATCTGTAATACAAACATCAAATGGCTGGGGCAACTCATCAAAAGCTGTGAAAACACCTGATCAACAGATCAAACAACAGATCAAACCAGAGGAAACACCTGCTCAAACACCTGTAACCTGAGGAAACATCTTCTCAAACACCTATAAGCTTAGAAAACATCTGTTCTAACATCTCTAACCTAAGGAAACACCGGCTCAAATACATCTAACCTGAGGAAACCCCTGCTCAAACACATCTAATCTGAGGAAACATCTGCTTAAACACCTCTAACCTGAGGAAACATCTGCTCAAACAATTCTAACCTGAGGAAACCTCTGCTCAAACACCTCTAACCTGAGGAAACATCTGCTCAAACACATCTAATCTGAGGAAACATCTGCTTAAAACACCTCTAACCTGAGGAAACATCTGCTCAAACAATTCTAACCTGAGGAAATCCCTGCTCAAACATTACTAACCTGAGGAAACATCTGCTCAAACACATCTAATCTGAGGAAACATCTGCTTAAACACCTCTAACCTGAGGAAACATCTGCTCAAACAATTCTAACCTGAGGAAATCCCTGCTCAAACATCTCTAACCTGAGGAAACATCTGCTCAAACACCTCTAACCCAAGGAAACATCTGCTCAAACACCTCTAACCTGAGGAAACATCTGCTCAAACACCTCTAACCTGAGGAAACATCTGCTCAAACACCTTTAACCTGAGAAAACATCTGCTCAAATACCTCTAATCTGAGGAAACACCTGCTCAAACACATCTAATCTGAGGAAACCCCTGGTCAAACACCACTAACCCGAGGAAACACCTGCTCAAATACCTCTAACCTGAGAAAACACCTGCTCAAACACCTCTAAAAAGGAAACCCCTGTTCAAAACAGCACTAACCTGAGGAAACACCTGCTCAAACACCTCCAACCTGAGGAAACACTTGCTCAAACATCTCTAATGTGAGGAAAGCCCTGTTCAAACACCACTAACCCAAGGAAACACCTGCACAAACACCTCTAACCTGAGGAAACACATGGTCACCTTTTCACTATGTTGGTTGACATCTTACCAGCATCTTACCAGAGTCAACCATGAGCCACAGACTGCATCGAACTTACTTACCAGCAGCTATTAACAGTAAACGAACAGTAACAATATAAAGTTTATAAGCATGTCTGAAACTTTAATAAGAAACCAATATTAACCAACTATAACTGGGAAATATTACAGTATATTTCTGTGATAGTCATAAAAATATCATCACAGACAATACAAGACCACAAACAAGCAGCTCTGGCATAGTCAGTAACACTTCCATGAAACTAAAGCAGTATAGGTTTGATTTTGCCAGATAATAAATATATAATAACAACACAATCACACAAAACAAACAATCTCTACATTACTTATTAGCCTGTACTCATTAAACCTTCACATTTCCAGCTTGGAAGCTTTCCTGCAGAACCTCAGGACAAACACAGCCAGTCCCGACAGCCTTATTTTCCTTTTCCACCAGATATATAATTTACCCGCAGCTAATAAATAATTGAACAAATTAGGGCTTGTTCTGTAGTGAAAACATGCACTTCTCTGCTGCAGTGAACATCTAGGAGAATTTACTGCAGTATCTTCACAGAAACAGAAGAAACCGCCTAAACGCTCACATCTAAAACACAAACGCTCCACAAAGTTCCCCCACTGCTAGATATACATGTACTGCACATATGTGTGTGTGTGTGTGTGTGTGTGTGTGTGGCTATTAACAAAGAATAATCCTCTGTGACAGATTAACCGTCCACTTCTCTATAGCAGGCTTACAGACTGACCTTCAGAGGGTCGTCTGGCCTGTCCAAAGCCAGCTTCACTCGTAAAAAGGAACTAGTTTGTTGGCGTGATGGAGAACTACACAGGGGTTAGAACCTTTGAGTGTGTTTACATTATCCATGTGTTTTGTTCACCATAAATAAAAAAAATCATTTGTTTTACATTGGATTTTTTTTTAATTGGTGACTTTAAAGGGAACCCTGGCTGGTAAAACTTGTAAGCCTAATATGGTGTAAATGACTCTAAATCATTAAGACAGGTTATAAAAATCACTAAAAGTATCAGATTTATTAGATTTTGTGTAAAATCCGCTGCACGTGGGTCTCCATTGTTGTATCTACTGACGTGATCAGCGGGTAGTGACGTCAAATGGTTGCAGTAACCGGCCGTCACGCTCGAGCACAGCTAGCTACTAAACATGCTACTGTTCAGTCTTTACAGTTTGAACTAGAACTCAACATTTCTGACATCAGCGGTGACATCACACACCACGTTAGTGTAAATGGTGAACAGAGAGGGTGGAGGAGAGAGTGACACAGTGCTGGAGTTGTTGTGAAGCTGTGTGTTGGTGTTGACGGAGAAGGAGAGTGTCTGTTAAAGGAGCTCCGCTTTCTAGCAGGAAACATTCACGCTCAGTAAACAGCTCGATACACTGAACGGGAGTGTCTCTGAGCTTCACACTCCTTTATTAGTGAGTAGTATGTTCACTACTAAGACTGGACTTTCACCTTCAGGATCCTCAAACGAGGAGAAGCAGCTGACGCTAACGCTAAACGTTCTCAGGAGAGAGTCCAGCGCATGTTCACGTTCACGGTTCTTCTCGCGGTTCTCCATAATCTGGAGCTTCTGGACTTCCTGTGTGGGGAAACTGTGGCCCTGCATTGTGTTTTAGTCTCCGCTTAAAACCAACAGCCTCCGTCAAGTCTCTCACCAGTGGTGGTCTACTGAACCACTCCAACTCATCCAGACTGAAGTGAGGAGAGCAGAGCGGGGGTCTTTGGGTAGCTGTGGTGGTCCACACGCTGCTTCACTAACTATTCTCCTTGTTTATGTTTGTGAAGCTGTTTAGACTAATATCAGTCTTCACACTGCCTTTCACTGAAACAACATCAACAACACAATGTACATGGTTTTCTTTAAGCTAGATTAGTAACTAACACTCACTCCTTCACACCACAGTCCAGTTCAGACCTGAAACCATCTGACCTCATCTACCCAGCAGGCATTGTGCCTCAGAAATAGAGTCATTACACCATATTAAGGCTTACAAGTGTTACCAGCCAGGGTTCCCTTTAAAAATAATCAGTTTAGCAGCCCAACATGTGGACAAAACGTCTGCTCACATTTCTGAAAGATATTGGCATTAATTTACAAGCAATTTCACTGTAATATTATAATAATCTTCTCACCAAATAGAATAAAAGTTTTAAAATGCAACATACGATGTTCCAAAGAGATTAATATCCCCGAGCGCAGCGCTGTGTTCCTGTCTGTCAGGCTGCTCTGTGTCTTGTCTCCAGATGTGCCGGGCTAAGCACAGTCAGGCAGAACAACACAGCTGACCACACTCATCATTCTGCTGCAGCAAACTACATTTAATTATCTAATTAAAGCAAGCTCGTGTGCACGTCCCGCACTCCATCACCTCTCACTGCAGCCTAATTTCCCTTCCGCTCTCTCACTCCCTCTGCTCCCAGACCTCAAGCACTCCGTTTGTTTACCGTTTGTGAAAATGAGGGTGCGTTTTTCTGCCAATCGGAGCGGACGACAACAGCACAGGGATGTGGTAAAAACATCATGGCTTTAAAAAAAAGCACCTATAATAAACATATAAACATGTAAACACATGACAAACAATATAAACAACCATCACCTCCCAGAGATTACCAACTCTGTTAGCTAACAGCAGTGTTTCATTACTTGTTTTGCTTGTGTTACTGACTGTATTCTACGTATCTATGTATCGATATCAGCTGATTTTTAAACAAAATATGTGATCGGCCGATATTTTCCAATTTAGCTGATCCTGAGAGCTGATCGATGGTGTTAAACAAATGAGCTTAATTTCTGTATTTCCAGCTAGCGTTTCATCCAGGAAGAGGAGCCCTTCTTAAAACCCCCTCTGGCCAGCTCCCTGCAATTCCTATCTGAACCACTAGGTGGAAATACATACCCTTTCATTTTCCACAAACTGACTGAAGCAGCGGCCTCGCGAGAACAGTTTACGGCGTTCAGCGCATGTACTGATAGAAAACATGTCGTCCGTCCGGCAGTGTTTACTGTACGTGACACAGACTCATCCAGGACGTGTCTCGTTGGGGAACCAAGACAAAGACATTTAACACTCCTAATCTGATACAGCACTGCACACAGCTGAATACAGTGAGTATCAGTAAACAGCAGAGCTAGAACACACAGCTAACACAAAACTAATAACCCAGAACACCTACAGACCAGATCTGACCGGTACGAACAGAACAGCAGCAGCAATTCAATATTCTACATTTAATAATTACAGATTAAGTTTAAAATAATCAAAGTCTGCGTTTACTGACTGCAGTAAGTTTTTTAGTTTTAAATTAAGGGTCTAAATTTAATAATTTGCTGTATTAGGGATTTTTGTTTGATTAACTTTGTTTATTTATTGATAATTTTGTTAAAAAAAATGATGCTGTTTCATATGAGTTTGTTAAAAATGGTAATAAACCGTTAAACAGTTTAGATCATGTTTCATGACTTGCTTGCACTAATAACTACATGTAGCCCTGCTGTGGCATATAGCCCTATAGCCCTATCACTATCGGCTATCGGCCAATCGGCCTCAAAAACGCTGATCGGTCCATCTCTATATTCTACAGTACACATAACATTTTAGAGGCGGGGTTTAGAGATTCTAATCACAGCTTTTCCCGTAAGACTGCTAGAACAGGCACCCACAACAAAACACACACAGTAAGATCAGCCATCTGGATACCTGGCCACTGTGCGGGAGCAGAGGTGGGTGTGGCATGCTCCTCGATGCTCTCTGTCCTGAGTCTCCGCCGTTCGCTCAGTAGCAGCCCCTGATACACCATCCCCGTGAACTGATTGGCCTCCGTCTGGCTACTGCGGACAGACAGGTGTGCGTAGGAGTGCGTGTTAGTAAGTGAAGTGGACACAAGTGTGTTTGTGTGTGTGTGTGTGTGTGTGGGAGGGAAGATCAGTAAAATACAGATTTAAGTGTCCACAGAACTCACAGTGACAGAAACATTAAACACTGAGTGAATGAGCGGACGAGCCGGTGAGTGAATGAGTACCTGTAGCTGTGACTGTCACACAGAGCCTGATAAATACAGGCAGAGAGAGAGGCAGCCAGAGTGTGAAGAGCAATCACCTGTAACAGAGACAAACATAAACAACAAACAAATCAACAAACATTACAGTCTGTCAGAACCACCGTCGCCCCCTACGCTTCCTGTAGTGTATTACAGTCTGTCAGAACCACCGTCGCCCCCTACGCTTCCTGTAGTGTATTACAGTCTGTCAGAACCACCGTCGCCCCCTACGCTTCCTGTAGTGTATTACAGTCTGTCAGAACCACCGTCGCCCCCTACGCTTCCTGTAGTGTATTACAGTCTGTCAGAACCACCGTCGCCCCCTACGCTTCCTGTAGTGTATTACAGTCTGTCAGAACCACCGTCGCCCCCTACGCTTCCTGTAGTGTATTACAGTCTGTCAGAACCACCGTCGCCCCCTACGCTTCCTGTAGTGTATTACAGTCTGTCAGAACCACCGTCGCCCCCTACGCTTCCTGTAGTGTATTACAGTCTGTCAGAACCACCGTCGCCCCCTACGCTTCCTGTAGTGTATTACAGTCTGTCAGAACCACCGTCGCCCCCTACGCTTCCTGTAGTGTATTACAGTCTGTCAGAACCACCGTCGCCCCCTACGCTTCCTGTAGTGTATTACAGTCTGTCATAAAGACCGTCGCCCCCTACGCTTCCTGTAGTGTATTACAGTCTGTCAGAACCACCGTCGCCCCCTACGCTTCCTGTAGTGTATTACAGTCTGTCAGAAGGACTACGCTTCCTGTAGTGTATTACAGTCTATCAGAAGGACTACGCTTCCTGTAGTGTATTACAGTCTGTCAGAAAGACTACGCTTCCTGTAGTGTATTACAGTCTGTCAGAACCACCGTCGCCCCCTACGCTTCCTGTAGTGTATTACAGTCTGTCAGAACCACCGTCGCCCCCTACGCTTCCTGTAGTGTATTACAGTCTATCAGAAGGACTACGCTTCCTGTAGTGTATTACAGTCTGTCAGAAAGACTACGCTTCCTGTAGTGTATTACAGTCTGTCAGAAAGACTACGCTTCCTGTAGTGTATTACAGTCTGCCAGAAAGACTACACTTCCTGTAGTGTATTACAGTCTGTCAGAAAGACTACGCTTCCTGTAGTGTATTACAGTCTGCCAGAAAGACTACGCTTCCTGTAGTGTATTACAGTCTGTCAGAAAGACTACGCTTCCTGTAGTGTATTACAGTCTGCCAGAAAGACTACGCTTCCTGTAGTGTATTACAGTCTGTCAGAAAGACTACGCTTCCTGTAGTGTATTACAGTCTGTCATAAAGACCGTCGCCCCCTACGCTTCCTGTAGTGTATTACAGTCTGTCAGAAAGACTACGCTTCCTGTAGTGTATTACAGTCTGCCAGAAAGACTACGCTTCCTGTAGTGTATTACAGTCTGCCAGAAAGACTACGCTTCCTGTAGTGTATTACAGTCTGTCAGAAGGACTACGCTTCCTGTAGTGTATTACAGTCTGTCAGAAAGACTATGCTTCCTATAGTGTATTACAGTCTGCCAGAAAGACTATGCTTCCTGTAGTGTATTACAGTCTGCCAGAAAGACTACGCTTCCTGTAGTGTATTACAGTCTGTCAGAAAGACTACGCTTCCTGTAGTGTATTACAGTCTGTCAGAAGGACTACGCTTCCTGTAGTGTATTACAGTCTGTCAGAAAGACTACGCTTCCTGTAGTGTATTACAGTCTGTCATAAAGACCGTCGCCCCCTACGCTTCCTGTAGTGTATTACAGTCTGTCAGAACGACCGTTGCCCCCTACGCTTCCTGTAGTGTATTACAGTCTGTCAGAACGACTGTTGCCCCCTACGCTTCCTGTAGTGTATTACAGTCTGTCAGAACGACCGTTGCCCCCTACGCTTCCTGTAGTGTATTACAGTCTGTCAGAAAGACTACGCTTCCTGTAGTGTATTACAATCTGTCAGAACCACCGTCGCCCCCTACGCTTCCTGTAGTGTATTACAGTCTGTCAGAACCACCGTCGCCCCCTACGCTTCCTGTAGTGTATTACAGTCTGTCAGAACATCTAAAGTAAACAACATATTTACAAACACATTTGATACGTGTAATAACGTGTTGTTCTGTTTGTATGCTGCTCTCTCACCCTGTCGTCCAGTAGGTCTGGGTGTGGGGGGGCCTCCATCTGGACGATGGTGTACAGGATGTCATGTATGTGGTTACAGAGGTGCATCACTGGGTTTGCTATGACCGTCTTGGTGGGGGCGATGCTAGCCGAGAGGAGGGGCAGCGTGGTGGGTAAGGGCAACGGAGACTGCAACTGCTTCACTGTCGTCTCCTAGGAGACAAAAACATTGTTTATTATAATAATACACACTTTTACCAAGTAACATATAACCAGTCATACTCCTCCGGTGAACTGAACTGAGTATTTGGAATGCCGTCCCATCTGCTTGGAGGGTAGAAGTACCGATCACTTTACACACTCCTACAACTGCTGCTGTGAGGCGGGTGACTTCACACACACACCCCCTCACACACAAACACACACACACACACACAATAACACAGACACACACACCCTCCCACAGACTCTCCCACACTACACATTGTGTTTTATACTCATTTGGTCTGCAACTGCTTCATTGTTAAATTACAGAACAATGTTTTTCTTTGTTCTATCTTTATTCTCTGTTCTTGTTTTTAATTCCAATGTATTAAAATGTGGTGCTTTGTTTAAACTGCCCTTAATTCTGAGTCACAGTAAGTAATAAGCACTAGGTAAACATATGCAGATTAATGTTACAGATCTTCAGAGTACAGGTTTAACATTTAATGTGCTGGGTGTTAATATGAACGCAGGATAAGAGGACAATGTGAACGTTTTGTTTACAAAAGAAGTTTACAGTAGTAATTAGGCAATTAGCTAGTTAATGTATATAACTACGCAGCACTGGCTAACTTGGATAACGCTTCTGTAATCATTCCCCCGACCAATCACAAGGCTGACATCTCTCGAGCCTTGCCCACACAAACCAGTTGCACAGTCAGAGAAACTTAGTGAGCTAAAGATCACCAGTAAGTTAGACCTCCTTTTGGTCATCCCTTCATTCCCTTATCATCGCCAACATTGCTCCTGTATTGATCTTGACTAAAAGTGGCTACGTTAGCCTGATAATCCATTAATAATCCAACTAATAGCTCAATCAGAATAGAATATGTCCATGTATACACCTCAATCCCAATAGACTAGTCCGATTGAGGTCATTCTGATTACAGTGTCTATCTGATTGAAGGAGGTGGTAATAAATAAATAATCTGTTTAATAGAAAAATAATAGCCGCGTAAACGCCTGTATCTGATTACACTCCTAATCGGAAAGTTTAAAAACGTTCTGCACATGTGCAGTAGCGTCATAGAGGACGTTTTAACATGGCGGGAGGAAGAGACTGGTTTTCAGAAGAGACACAGTTTATAATTCAAACCTTAACCAGGATGGACGGCTATAACAAGCTGTTCAGACGAGTATATGAGCGAATGAGTGACGGTGGGTTATATGAACTATAGAGTAAATTAAAAACAGAATGAAAAAAGGTGGTTTGATGTGGTTTGAGCTGAGATGATGATAAATACGCAGGCAGGACTTCTTTCTGTGCTCACGAGTTTCACATTTACACTCGCAGGAGGGATATTTACACACACCAACTGCTAAAACTAAAACAAAAAAACTGCTAGTGTGCAAATTCATTGACTGTTGAACTCAAAGCCGTCCGTGATGTTTCTCGTATTTGAAGTAACAAACGGTAGCAGCGTGGTTTGATGTTTAAATGCGTATCTGCTACGCAATGTGCGTACAGGTTGGCAGGTCTGCAGACCACAAACACACTCACTGACCTGCTGAGACTCCTGCAGCAAGAAGAGCAGCTCCATCCTGACGGAGGTGACACCTCCGCCCTTGGCTCCGTGCAGGCTGCAGTAACTGAGGAAGACCCTGAGCAGAGCCTGGTTCTTCCTCAGCCAGGCCTTGCGCCGCTCCGCGTGCAGCTGTTTTGCTTGCAGGCGCCGTCTTTCTAGCTGGTGGCGCTCATACGCTCCGGCTTCACTTCTCTCCTGAGACTCGTCCAGATCGATAGAACCGTCCTCGCCCCATTTCTCCAAATCTCCTACTGTCTCCTTCCCTTCAACCTGACCAGCGGAAAAAACACAAAAACACATTTACAGATACATACACAAACATTCACTAAACAAAAATAACTCAAAATAAAACACTGTGGGTCCTGTATGTGTTCTTCACAATAAAAAACACAAAATAAAACTAAAACTGAAGCTAAGCTCTATTCTAAACCATTAAATGACATAAACAACAGACGGAGGAACACCAGCCTTGTAGTTGCAGATGCGATGCATGGCCTCGATCTCCTTCTCCAGCCAGTTGTAGAGCTGGAAGCGGAGTTTACCGCCGTCCACCTCATATCCTGTGGCCAGCGTCCGCAGCTCCGTCATCAGGATCTTCAGACACGCTCGGAATTTCAGCTGCTCCGCGATGACATCCACCTCCGACTCGCCTGCAGAATCTTCCCGCTGCAAACCTCCAGCTTTCTCCTTTGGCTCGTCCGGCTTCTTCATTGTCAGTCCACCGTCCTCTTCTTCATCTTCATCCTCATCCTTGTCATCACCCCAGTCCAGCTGCAGTCCCTCATCTGCAGTCTTTGTCATGGGCTGGCTCCAGTCCAAACCTTTAATTCACAATTTAATAACTGATTTAAATCCAGTTAAAAGCATCTCTTCCCACTTTAAAGGCTCATATGCTGAATGTTTAAGATGCTCTGGATTTATAAGTTTATATACCAGAGAACATAAAAGACCCTGTATAGGATACTGTATATTCACAAACCTCCAGACGTTTCGGCCCCCCAGGCTGGAGTCGGCACCGAGGTGCCCCAGTCCAGATCCGCGGCCCGGCTGCCGTTTTCCTGTGGCTGGGATGCGCTGACGTTAGCCTGGGACGACCCTTTGCTGAGAGCTTTTTTGGTCACTTTAGGGATTTTGGATAAGACCTCGAGGGCCAGGACGGGGCAGCCCACCTTGAAGTGGGCATTAGCGGTGGTGAAAAACAGCTTGCGTTCGATCAGGTTGATTTCGTCTGCGATGTTGCGCTCTGACGTTAGCCCCACTGCGGCCAGAGAGGCGTCGGGGCCAGCAAAGTGCCTCCGGATGATCAGAGGGTGCGTGCGCAGGTAGTTGTAGAAGCTGAACACCACAGGGTTACAGGACTTTACCATCACATCTGAAAAAAACAAAACAAAAACAGAGATACATGTAGTCTTGATTTATCATGGCAAAGTAAACATATGCAAACATTAAAGTTAATTTCTCCATAACACCATTATTAATCCATCTAGCTCTCTCATATACGTCTTTAAACGGCTCTTCTGACATTTGATATACATTCAATCACACTTGTATTAGAGATGGAAAGATAGATCTACTATGTATCGGTATCGGTATCATATCAAAATATGTATCGTTGATCGGCCGATATTTCTCCAATTTAGCCGATCCCGAGAGTCGACTGATGGCGTTAAACAAATGAGCTTAATTTCTGTATTTCCAGCTAGCGTCCAGCCAGGTCCTTGCAATTCCTATCTGAACCACTAGGTGGAAACACACACCCTTTCATTTTCCACGGATTGACTAAAGTGGCGCGCCTCGTGAGAACAGTTTGCGTTTGCATCCGTCTGGTAGTGTTTACCGTATGTGACTCACTCATCCAGGACGTTTTGTAAAATTAGTAAAATCAGTGTCTCGTTGGGAAACCAAGACAAAGATATTTAACACTATTAATCTGATACAGCACTTCAGAGACACCACACAGCTGAATACAGTAAACAGCAGAGCTAGCACACACAGCTAACACAAAACAAACAACCCAGAAACCCTACAGACCAGATCTGACCGGTACCAACAGAACAGCAGCTACAATTCAATATTCTACATTTAATGATTACAGATTTAGTTTAAAATAACAGAGTCTGAGTTTAATGACTGCAGTTTTTACTGTATTTATTTAATTAGCTTTTTTAGTTTTAAATTAAGGGTCTAAATGTAATGATTACAGTATTTGGGGATATTTGTTTGATTTACTTTGTTTATTTACTGTTAATTTAGTTTAAAATATTATACTGTTTCACATGAGCTCGTTAAAAATGGTAAAAAACCAGTTTAGACCATGTTTCATGACTTGCTTGCGCTAATAAGTACATGTAGCCCTGCCGTGGCATATAGTCCCGCCCTCTATCGGTATCGGCTATCGGCCGATCACGTTTAAAGGTGATCGGCGATCGGAATCGGCCTCAAAAACGCTGATCGGTCCATCTCTAACTTGTATACTTGTATAATTCCACATAGTGATATATTTAAAAGCAATGTAAATATCAGCTGTAATGTAAATCAAATGTATAGTATAAAGACAACAGTAACCCTGGGTTTCTAGGGTCCTAAGAGTAAGAAGTAGTAAACATACACAGCGCTCAGGTTTTCACTATTTCATTATTGGTACATGTATAGATGTGACTGATTGATCACCTGGATTCTCATCATCCTCTTTGGGCGTTTGCTCCAGCAGTGTGTCCAGAGCTCTGGTGTAGTCCTTCATGATCCAGAACGCGATGCTCCTGAGGAAGGGATCAGAGTGCATTTTGGTACAGGAGAACCCAGTTCCGTCTCTCTTGCAGCCCAGAACCTTCTCATACAGGATGCCCTGACAGGTGGAAGAGCTCTCGAAGTCGGCCTCGTACAGACGGGCAACGATCATGGCCAGCTGAATGTCCTCCATCTTCTCCAAACACACCTGAAAACAAAAGAACACCTTTCAACTGACGATATCTGTATATTTATACAATGCATGTAATATTCAAGCTTTTATAGATTTTTATTTTTGTATCATTATTTCTTTTATACAATTTGTCCCCAACACATCATAATACAGTCAATAAGGTAAACATATGGGGAATAACCTAGAAAGGTCAGAATGTTAATAATTACTTCTGTAAAATCAGGAAAGTCTAGTCTCAAGAAGCTAGACATGAACTCAGTGGGCGATACACAACATGCATCACAGTATTTCATTTTTTGATCAATTTAAAAAATCCAATGACATTTTATTTTACTGTTCTGCACTAAATCCAATTAAACAGGACTAATTATGCTCTACTTGTGATGAAACACGCAGGTCAGTGTTCGTTAAGTATGAGTGATCTCTATAATATACTCAGAACAGCAAACTGTGGCATCATTTATAACGATTACTAATAAAATTTTATTTAGCCTCCATGTCTTGGGAAAAGTCGTTAAACGGGAAACCCGGCTGGTAAAACTTGTAAGCCTAATATGTTGTAATGACTCTAAATCATTAAGACAGGTTATAAAAATCACTAAAAGTATCAGATTTATTAGATTTTGTGTAAAATCCGCTGCACGTGGGTCTCCATTGTTGTATCTACTGACGTGATCAGCGAGTAGTGACGACAAATGGTTGCAGTAACCAGCCGTCACGCTGGAGCACAGCTAGCTACTAAACATGCTACTGTTCAGTCTTTACAGTTTGAGCTAGAACTCAACATTTCTGACATCAGCGGTGACATCACACACCACGTTAGTGTAAATGGTGAACAGAGAGGGTGGAGGAGAGAGTGACACAGTGCTGGAGTTGTTGTGAAGCTGTGTGTTGGTGTTGACGGAGAAGGAGAGTGTCTGTTAAAGGAGCTCCGCTTTCTAGCAGGAAACATTCACGCTCAGTAAACAGCTAGATACACTGAACGGGAGTGTCTCTGAGCTTCACACTCCTTTATTAGTGAAGTAGTATGTTCACTACTAAGACTGGACTTTCACCTTCAGGATCCACAAACGAGGAGAAGAAGCTGACGCTAACGCTAAACGTTCTCAGGAGAGAATCCAGCGCATGTTCACGTTCACGGTTCTTCTCGCGGTTCTCCATAATCTGGAGCTTCTGGACTTCCTGTGTGGGGAAACTGTGGCACTGCATTGTGTTTTAATCTACGCTTAAAACCAACAGCCTCCGTCAAGTCTCTCACCAGTGGTGGTCTACTGAACCACTCAAACTCATCCAGACTCATGAATTCCTCATGTCTGTGCTCTTTATCAGTCCAAGTAATCACACAAGTCAGTTATAAATAAAATGACTAGCTGTTTTATTGGTTCAGCCACCCAGTCCTGTACATTTTAGTGCTCTGACTGCCCCAGCACACCAGATCAGCTCATTAACGAGTCCTCTGAGAGTTTAAAGCAGCGAATCCACTGAAATGTGGAGGACAGGGTGCCTCCAGGACCAGGGCTGAGAAACACGGGTTCAGAAATGTCCCGCACAGTTCGTTCCCACACTAACGAGCGTAAAATTACCCACATTTATTGAGAGATTTCTCATTGCTGGTCCCAGACGCTCTCGTTAAGGGATCACGTCTGACCCTGAGAGACTGTATACTCAATTCCAGCTTCACAAACTATCACCAAAGCCACAAATGTATTTTTATACTATCATCAATCTTAATATCCTTCATCAGACAGCACCAGAGCAGACGGCTGACGTGCATCCAGGTGCAGAGCTGACCTTAAGTCCCTGAGCTCAGTGCGCGTGCGGTTTCTCTACACTGCAGCTCGGACTCTATCTGTGTTTTGACTGAGCGAGGCTCTATATCCAGCCCAAGGTAAACTAAATGACTCACGTACTGCCAGTGGAGTTTATCTGCTGGTTTAGACGCAGACAGGACGCTAAAAATAGACTTGCGTAAGCCTCTATGTTTTATTATAAAAATATATAAAAACACTACACAGAGAAATGAAGAAATTTTAGTTATAGCGTGACATACATTAATAATTCTGTTAGATTTAGATTTAGAGCCAATTTGAATGGGTGCAGAAAACCAGAGAAAGAGAAAAAAACTGAAAAACAGGTAAAGAACTGAACTGAAACGTGTGTAAGAGAACATGAAAGGTGGATGCACACCTCAATGGCATCTTTTAGAGATCCAGCCAGCAGGAAAAACGCTGCAGACTGCTCAAAGCGCTGTTTCCCCAGCAGAGAAAAGGCGTTCTTCAGGGCTGCTTTCCTCCAGCGGTCTTCACTGAAGTTATGGCTGAAAAACTGGGTCATCTTCTCATCGTGCTGAGACCTGCACAAACAAGCAAGCAAATAAATAAATAAACGCAGCCAGCAGACGAGGCGCTGCTTCAGGCTCAGACCTCAGGCTGGAGCATCTTTTTTCCTGCTCTAAAGGAAGCTCGTATCAGTGTTCTAGATTATTAAATATCAATAGAATTCAACACAACAACCAACAAAACAGAACAGAACAGTATTGTGTAAGAGCTAGGGGTGCATTAATACACTAATCTGAGGGTGGATTCTGGAAGGCTAGAAGCCATTATGCGCAATTCCAGTAATAATTATGTAATTTGAAGGTAAAATCAATGTAATTTCATTTTTACTGTCTATATTTCACTACTGGGGAAATAGTACTCGTGTAGTGTACTCGTTAATTTGACGCTTTCATGATGCACTGCATTGTTTCTTTATAACAGAAATCATAAATGAATTTAATTACTGTGGGCCTTTAAAGCAATAACAAGCTTCTGGGAGCTTCTGTGCAAAACCATAAAAAACCTGAGGCTTGTAATTAACACGTTCTTGACATGAGGGAACAGCTGACAGGTACCTGAAGAGGCCCCACAGCACAGCCTTCTTCTTCATGGCCAAATAAAACAACGCAGCATCCAAAGGATCATTATTCCTCTGGAACGCAGCTTTGGCAACCTGCAGAGAGAGAGAGAGGGAGGGGGGGGCAGAGAGAGAGAAACAGAGAGAAAGTGAGAAACAGATAGAGAAAGAGAGAGAGACAGAGAAGCGAGAGAAAAACAGAGAGAGAGAGAGAGAGAGAGAGAGAGAGAGAGAGAGAGAGAGAGAGAGAGAGAGAGAGAGAGAGAGAGAGAGAGAGAGAGGGAGGGGGGGCAGAGAGAGAGAAACAGAGAGAAAGAGAGAAACAGATAGAGAAAGAGAAGTGAGAGACAGAGAGAGTAAAAGAGATAGAGAGAGACAGAGAGAAACAGATAGAAGTGTGTGAGAGAGAAACAGATAAAGAGAGAAGTGAGAGAGACAGAGAGAGAGAGAGAGAGAGAGTGAGAGAGACAGGGAGAGAAACAGAGAGAGAAACAGATAAAGAGAGGTGAGAGAGACACACAAAGAGAAAAACAGAGAGAGAGAGAGAGAGAAAGAAACAGAAAAGTGTGAGAGATAGAGAGAGAAGTGAGCGAGAGAGAGAGAGAAACAGAGAGAGAAACAGAGAAAGAGAAGTGAGACAGAGAGAAAAACAGAGAGAGAGAGAAACAGAGAGAGACAGAGAGAGTACCAGAGAGAAGTGTGACAAAGAGAGAGAGAGAGAGAGAGAGAGAGAGAGAGAGAGAAGTGAGAGAGAGCGCAATATTAAATGTCCATCACTCGTCTAAATTAAGGCTACGCTGCTCAATTATTTAGTGTTCAGCAATAAAAAAAATAAAATATATATATCTGTTTATGTACTGTTTCATTTAAAAAGTGTCTATAATGTTTCTATGATCTGCACTGATTCTGACAGACTGTAATACACTACAGGAGGCGTAGGGGGCGATATGGCTTCTATTGTTCCATTGCAGCATAAAAGGAGAATCAATAAGATGGAATTGTGAACGAAGACAGCGTTAACAAAAGAGAACCCAGGCAGGCAGCAGTACTCTGAGCAGACTAGCTGAACAATAGTTTACATTTTCGTTGAGCCAGACTGTCTCAACACTGGAACTGGTGTCTGTACTGGTACCGGCAAGTACGCTGATGTATCACAGACATAATTCAGTTGTGACTCAGAGACACTGCAGGTACTCGGATATGCTGCTGGTACGCTCCAGGAGTGTCACTGGTGTGTCAGTGTTGTGTCTCACCTTTTCCACCATACGTCGAAGTGTGTTGATGTTGCGAATCCACCAGCCCACACCGACGGCACGAAGTTCGGACCACTGCGGGTCGCCCCTCTGCATGGCCGGAATCATATTCAACATCTCCTCCTCGGCCTCGGAGTGGAACGCCCACGCAAAGTGACATGTAGAGACCCCTACAGGAGCACAGCGCACACACACACAGCTGCTCAACCCTAAGAGAGCCACACTGATATACACTAGTGCTCAAAAGTTTAGGATCACTTTAGAATTTCATTTCATGCTATTTTCAAGCAATTCACAAACAATATTGTACATTTCACAATTACTGTAAGTGTATCAGATGATTTTTAAAGAATAAAAATGTTTGTATTAAAGTCTATTTTTGTATAGAGGCTTATTTTACATATAGTCTATTATCAGTAATTCTCAGTCCTCTGTCTAAATCTCCTGGTACGACCACCAATCCAAGTTAAGGATGTTATTGGACTAATTGGTTGTTAGGACACTCGATTGTGATGCACAGCTGAAAAACATTCTACTAATAAGTGAGTATAAAAGGGAACAACATTCTAGGTTAGTTTAGTATCTGAAGATCAGCAGTTGATGGCTTGCTGATCGACTCACAATGACCAGAAAGAAACAACTTTCTTTAGAGACCCGTCAGTACATTGTTGTGTTAAGAAGAAGATACTCCATTAAAACAAGAACATCTCACTGTGATCCCAAACTTTTGAGCGGTAATGTAAACCCTTTCAACACAGATTCTAAAATACAGACATTTTACTAAAGTATTAACTATCAGGATTTATCCAGACATAAACTAAAAACACACCAACAGTTTTAGATAAACAGTGCTTTACAAACTGACTGTCAGTTCAAAGAAATCTGACAGATCAGACAACTGATTTAACTGGGTGTATCTGAATACCCCAGCAAGTAATGGGTGTTTAGTTTGCTGTCTCATGTTGTTCAATGTGGTTGTTGTTGTAACTTTCTGTGTTGATAATGTTTGAACCACAAGAGATACTACAAATCTGATTACACCAATCAATTTCTGAGACAGTTTTTCTTTGATTTGCTACACGACCACCTTCCCACTGGATTCAGATACATCACAAATCTTGCCCTTGATCCAATATGGTGGCTATCTAGATGGCAGCCATGTTCGGGACATAGCCTAAAGGACAGGCCCTATTACTTGCTGGGGTATTCAGATATGTAGTCAGTCATTACCAGTTTGTTGTTTCTTAAAATGCCATGACAGCCCTGTATGTGGTTATTTATGCTTTTTTATGCTGATGTAAACAATCTGTCAAACCTGATTTGATCAACTAAAAGAGATAAAAGGTGTGTTGGGTGACAGTATAAGGGCTGCAGTGCATGTGTTACCTTGGTGTAGTAGCTGGATGCGGTAGAGTGGGGGCAACGAGGTGAGCAGACAAGTATGCAGCCGCATTGCCAGCAGGTAACGCAGGCCACATTCATCTAAAGCCTCACCACCTGAAGAAACACACACACAACATTAAGTAAACATCTCTCAGCTCATCAGCCCCTCAAGCGTTGCCCCCCCCAACAGGCTTTACTGGCCTTCACACACACCCAAGCACAGCTCGTAGCCAGTGAGTAACGAGCTTCTGCTGTCAAATAAACGACTCATTCGACAATAAAGGCTTTGTCCAGCACTGTCAACCATCTCTACTGCAAATACCAACAGCACGCTGGTCAAACGTATGAAGCACTTTACCTAAACCCTTACTACAATTCAAAACAAACACTTCACTCTGCAAATACCCCGGTTCCAGGCACACGGACACCGTCACAAGAAAAACAGCACTGAGGAGAGACAGCCTAGGGGTCATTAGCGGCCGTGAAGGCTACAGGTGTGGTCATAAGGGTTTGGGTAGATGGTTGAGGGTGCAGGGGAGAAGGAAGACAACACAAGCAAGATGGTAGAAATGAAGGCAGTAGTGGAGAAGTACAGGAGAACCTGAAGAAGGTATTAGGAAGTAGATGGAGGTGGCAGATGATGACGGTTTACAGGAGCTACTGAAGGGCGTCGAGATGGCAGGGTAAAATTTGAAGGGGATGATGACGGGTATAAGTCTGTAGTGATGGTAGAGTATACTGTGGTGTCAGTTAAAGGGTGTGAAGGAGGGCGCTAAAGGCTGTAATGGAATAGGTGAAGTGTTTAGAGTAGAAAGAGAGGAATAAAGAGGAGGTGGTGAAAGGTACAGGGGACATGGTTTTAGGGCATAAGATAAGATAATCCTTTATTAGCCCCACAGTAGGGGAAATTCAGAGTTACAGCAGCAAAGGGAGAGCAAGTCACTCCGTCCAAAAAAAAAATACATAAAACAGTACAGTATATACAATATACATAATAAAAAGTCAAGAACTCTTGAGATTGTATTATGCAGAAAAGTGAAGAAGATGGTGAAGGAAAAAAAGGAAATGATGAAGGGTGATGGGGTGATGAAGCATGCAAGAGAGGTGGTGAAAGGTTTGAGAAGATAGTGAAAGGTTTAGGAGGTGGCGAAGCATATAGGGGCATAGCATTAACTGTGTAGAGGAGATGAAGAGGAACAATATATTGGAGATTCTGAAGTGGAGCAGGGTACATGGTAGAAGGTGAAGAGTATAGGGGGAGATGGCATAAGGTCTTGGGGACGAGGTGCAGGTGGTGAATGCAGGAGTAAATGGAGAAGAGGAGAGCAAGAGCGACGCTGAAGGGTGTAGAGTGAAGACTGTACTGGAGAGGTGGCGTAGAGAGGTGGTGGTTAGAGGCACAGGGGAGACTGGTGGAGACTGACAGAGGGAGCGTATAAAGGCTGTCTGTGATGTATTTTTCAAAGCTGCCTAAAATTCCCCTTAAGGAAAAAAAGGAACCACGCCTCATTGTGGTTAACTGGGAAGCTTGCGCCACATCAATGGAAACGCCTTTGTCCGTCCCTGAACCTGCTTCGTCGTCTGCTCACTCTGGAACGCTCTGCTCACATCCGATGTTTACCTCGTCTACAAGACTAAATAAACATGCTCTGATCTCGTTCGCTATAGGTAGAAGTGGAGAGTACGATAAAGGCCTGCTTTGTTGAATTAGTCTAATGTCAGTTGTACCGTGTCTAGGATAAACAGTGCGGTCAGATAACCAGGTGATATTACTGAATTGAGGCCATTTAAGGAGATACTCAAATCACACAGGGGAACAGGCTGCATCATTAGTATGTTTTTTTGGAGTGAAGAGAGAGAGCAGTAATGACAAGAATACTGAGCTGAGCAGAGCGTGAGAGATCAAACCTTAAATTCCACACAGAACTCCGTAAGAACTTCCACTGCAACGTCACGACTGTTCCTATTGTTTTGTCTAAAGAGTTTTACAAGTCTGGCTTGATTTTCAGCGTATTCTGAAAGAATAAACTCACCTGTGTACTGCTTATCGGTGGCTCCTCCCACCTCAGCACTGGTGGTTGCCACGGTATCAGCGAGCGCCACCAGGAACATCTGCTCGAGGCGGGTGAGTCCGGGCAGGCTGGAGTGCATCAGGTGAGAAGAGAGCACCTGAGCGTGCTCGGGGCCGAAATAGGTGGGTCCGTACTGGGACAGGTTGATCACTCGCGTCTTCTTCTCCGGCTTCTCTGAAGCAAAGCTTACGAAGTCGTCCGTGGTGACCGCTTGAACTTGGAACAGGTCAGCGTACTGATCTTCTGAAGACTTCTGGACCTCCCTTTCTTGACCCTTGACCCCTTTCCCCACCTCTTCCCCCGCCTTGTAGGTGGTGTCCAGGTCCGCAGAAAGCAGGGCGTAAAGAGGGAGGGGTGGGATCGAGTTAATCTCGGTATAATCTCGCCCGCCGTCTCGTCCAGCCACGATAGTGTCTTTGGCAGTGCTTCCGGTTACGCTGATGGTCCTGGACAGGTGTCTCCTGGCTCCGCCCTCACCTGCCTCCACGTCTCTCACCACGGCAACCTCCCCGGCGATGCATTTGACCAGGTGTGAGAGAATCGCCTTGGCTCGCCTGACTTTGCCCAGATCCATCAGCTCCAGCAGCTGTGTTGGATGGTACTGTGGAAGCGTGGGAGATAGCGAATGAGCCGCTTCGAACAGGCCACCATCCTGGACCACGGCAGGGACCCGGAAGACATCGTCTATCCCGGTGCCAGTCTCGAACACGCTCTTTGATCGTCCACGGCTCTCAGCGGGGACGGATGCCGAGCGGCTGCCGTCGTCCGGAGAGCTGATGACATTGTCTTCAGAGTCCCCGGGTTTCTTGTCCTGGTGCCATTGAGCATAAACATGCATTTCGCAGTCCATCCCAATCACTAAGATTCCGTCTCGCACCCAGGAGAGCGACACGGGAAGAGATGGTGTCCCGTCCACTGAAGAAACCAAATCCACGGCACGCAGAAGAACCCACCTGGAGCGAACACCCTGCTTTACACTACCCCCTAGTGGCAGAGTGATAACTGCCATGCCATCCTTGCCTCCCGTCTGCTCGGTCACGATTCCGGAGATGCGGCCATACATCAGAATATTTGAGCCCACGCCCACGGTCAGGATGTGCGAGCCGTCCTCTTTGGACAGCCAGTCCAGGTGGACAAAGTGCTTTATGTTGGGGCTGTCTTTGGTCACAAACAGGTCAGACTTGCTGTACACCACCAGGTTGCTGTCCACACTTACCCTAGAATCTAGGGTGCTCGCAGGCTTGCTGAAGTCATCCAGGTGGATGGTCTGCTCTAGAACCCACTCAGAACCGCCTGTTGACTCACACTCGTAGATGGACACATGCATGGAGAAGTCTTTAGATGAGCCGCCCTCGTTGCTAGGCGCCAGCTGCTTGAACGCCACAGCGAGTCGGCCGGTGTAAGAGCAGCTGACGGCCACAGGTCGGCCGGAAACGCTGAGGGCGCTGTTGTTGTCTTCTTCCTCGTTCAGCAGGCACCACGGCTCCCAGCAGTACGAGCGCGACTCCTCCGGGTCCGGCGCAGACAAATCCGTCTCCACGGTGCATCTCCAGAAGCGAACCCGGCTGTCTGAACAGGTGGTCACTAGCAGGTACGGCGCCAGACAGACCGGGTAGATAGAGGAGGAACTGAGGTGACCTGAGAGAAGAAGAAAGCAAAAAACAGTCACTTACGCTAAACTGCAGACGCCACATCATGAAGAGGAACTCACACCATTTATCAAGTCTGGAACCAATATTCTCCGTACCTGCAGAGGGTGTTGCGCGGATGACCTCCACACCTAGGGGGAGCTCTAGCCTGTGACTGTACACTAGCTTGGAGCTGAGGATTAGCTTGCTGGCCGACTGCAGATTAGCAGAGGAAGAGGAGCGAGGAAGTGGGCTGTGACCTGGAGTCGTTTCTGGAGATGAGTCAGCGTTATTGAGTGCGAATGGAACCATCAGCTGGTTCTGGAAGACCTGCCCGTGGGATGGTTCCTCTGGAGAGATTCAGAAAGAAAGAATAATTCACTTTATTACTTGTGCTGCTGTTATTTCTCAGAATTATTTGTGTGTTTGCACTTTTTTGATAACACCAGCTGTCGTCTACATTTTAGAATAAGTGAACCAACAGAAACAACCAGAACTGTCTTTAGTATTCACTCAATTCGAGATATTTATCTTCTTCTGTGAAGATGTTTATTATGGAAGGGATATGCATGTTCCTAATGCTCATCCTCAGGTCACTCTGCTGCCATTTCAGTGTTACAGCCCTAAAAGAACATGTGCTGATGAACGTTTTCTCATAAGAACGGAGTATATTTGGATGACTCATGCTCTTCTAAGTGGTACTTCATGGTGGATCTGTATCAGTTCAGGTGGCGCACTGTTATCAGACTGAGCACACAGAGAGCCTCTCTGCTGCTGACTCATGCTTTTGTTCAGCTCTCTAGATGTCTTGTATGAAAGAGGCAGCCAAGGCGGCTCTGGAGCCCCACCAAGCTGCGGATTCGGCTCCAGTTACAACATCGTTTACTGCTGGGAGAAAAACCACAATACACCTCCACAACAAGTTCAGACGAGGAGAGAAAGCCAGGTTTGGATTTCTCTCTGCTTTCACACAAAGAAGAAGCCTGACTGTGTTTGGAGTAGAATAATAATAATAATCATAATAATAATAATAATAATATCCTATTTTCAGATAACTACACATGTATAGTCACAACTACTTCCATTGTAGTCCATTCACTATGTTCACTATGTAAAAATAAATAAATAATTCAATAAAAACAGAACACAAAGGTTTTGATCTGCCTGTGTATATACATTAGACAAGCTTGTCTCCAAACAAATGCTGATGCTTTTACACAGTAAACCTCAGAGATTAAATACAACATATTCTCCTTTCTGTTCACGATGTAATCCGAGCTACCGCTTCGATAAGGACATGGTTGACAGCAGGCATCGTGTCAGGGATGTTCCAGCGACTAACGTGAAAGGATCTGGTGTGTGTAACGCCCACTCGCCGTTAAAAAGAGATTGAGCGCATGTTGCACTCACCCACACACGCCTGGACAGACTTCAGATGCAGATGCCACATCTGCAGCACAGAGTTCCTATTCTCATCCTTCTCAATCACCACCAGGAAGAACTTCTCAGAGAACGGAGGAGGACGGTACTCTGTCAGGAAAAAAATATATAATTAGGAGGAGATGAGCATAACAGAAAAGAGAACTGAGGAGAGACCAAAAGAGAAGAGAAGAATAGAGACAAAAGAGAAAAGTAGAAAAAATTAAGAAAAGAGAAGAGCAGAAAATAGACCAAACAATAGAAGACACTAGAAGGAATAAGAAGAGACCAGAAAAGCATGAAAAAGAAGAGAAAAAAAAGAGACCATAAGAGATGAAAAGAGAGGAGATGAACAGAAAAGAGAGGAGACCAGAAAAAAAGAAAATTGAAGCAATTAGAAGAAGCCAAAACATCAGAAAAGAGATGTAAAGAACCAATCATAATAAAATTTTGAAGAGAAGAAAGCATAAAAGATGAGAAGAAAGGAGACCAAAAAAGAAGAGAATTTAAAACATTAAAAGAAACCAAAACAGAAAAGACCACAGGAGAAGAAAATAGATGAAAAGAGAACAAATCAGAAGAGAAATAAAAAAGAGAAGAGAAGACAGAAGAAGAACGGAGAAGAGAAGACAGGAGAAGAGAAGAGGAGAGAAGAGAATTGAAGACATTAGAAGAAATCAAAACAGAAAAGATAAGAACCAATCAGAAGAGAAATGGAAAAAAGAGAAGAGAAGACAGAAGAGAAGAGAAGAAAAAAGAAGAGAAGAGAAGAGAAGAAAAAAGAAGAGAAGAGAAGAGAAGAGAAGAGAAGAGAAGAGAAGAAAAAAGAGGAGGAGAGAAGAGAAAAGAAGAGAAGAAAAAAGAGGAGGAGAGAAGAGGAGAAGACATTAGAAAAAAACAAAACAGAAAAGATAAGACCACAAGAGAAGAAAAAAGAACCAATCAGAAGAGAAATGAAAAAAGAGACAGGAGAAGAGAAGAAAAAAAGAAGAGAAGAGAAAATAGAAGAGAGAAGAGAAGAGAAGAGAGAAGAGTAGAGAAGAAAAAAGAAGAGAAGAGAAAATAGAAGAGAGAAGAGAAGAGAGGAGAAGAGAATAGAAGAGTAATGAAGAGAAGAGAATAAAAGAGAAGAGAATAAAGAGAAGAGAAGAGAAGAGTAGAGAAGAAAAAAGAAGAGAAGAGAAAATAGAAGAAAGAAGAGAAGAGAGGAGAAGAGAATAGAAGAGTAATGAAGAGAAGAGAATAAAAGAGAAGAGAATAAAGAGAAGAGAAGAGAAGAGAAGAAAAGAGAAGAGAATAAAAGAGAAGAGAAGAGAAGAGAAGAGAAGAGAAGAGAAGAGAAGTACCCTCAGCAGAAGGGAAGTTAGCAGCGTTAATGTCGGCGATGTCATCGTGGGGTTTGTATCCTAAAATGAAATCCTCCTGGAAGACGTGGAGCAGCTGCGTGTTTGAGCCACACTGGAGAGAAAACACATGAGTAAGTAATACTGAAATATAAATCTACCTGTCAGCACGTTCACCTGAACCTCACCTGAACCTCACCTGAACCTCACCTGAACCATGTGGGGTATACTGAATAATACTGAAATGTGATTTTTGTTTTTGATACTGTGATTGCAATTTAAATGATTGTTTTTTTGTGTACAACTCTCTAAACATGCTGGCGTGATCAAATCACAACATTCTAGGTTAGTTTAGTATCTGAAGATCAGCAGTTGATGGCTTGCTGACCGACTCACAATGACCAGAAAGAAACAACTTTCTTTAGAGACCCGTCAGTCCATTGTTGTGTTAAGGAAGAAGATACTCCATTAAAACAAGAACATTTCACTGTGATCCCAAACTCTTGAGCGGTAGTGTATATAAAAATGTTTGAATTCACCAACAATTCAAATGAAATCATATCAAAGTTTATCTTTCACATAAACAGTCACAATGCTAATTTCAGTGAGTCTGTAAGTGAAGCCTCTGAGGCCCGTCTCACCTGATTAGTGATTATATCCAGCTCAATGATGCAGCCGGGGCGAGCAGTGGACTGCTGACTGACGATGTTGAACACCTCGCCCACCAATTTCTGCACAAACAGAAAGAACATCTCTGAATCGGGTGTCAGCCTGGCTGTTACACAAATTACACAGACCCGGTCAATCAGAGCAGGAGGGTTAAAACATATCAGAGAAAAACATATCTGGAGTTCTGGATCACTCACTGAGGTCTCCGGGTCAGACAGTTCATCCAGCAGTTTCCTTGCGTCCACCACGGCCTGGTACAAGCGGAGGTTCTTCCCATCGGAGGCCACAAAACAGGCACTCGCAGAGTTACAGTACGTCCCTTAAAGAAAGAGACAGAAGGAGACAGAGAAGACCAAAGCCGGATTACAGACATTTCTACTATCAGGAAACAGAACATGAGTCATTAAAGCAGTCAAACACAAACACAATTTAATCATCTGAAGGACGAGTTAATCTTCCACAACAATTAATAGAAAATACTCACTTTTAATATAATACTTTAGGCAACAATTCATATTTAAATTTCAATAATCTGGTCCAAGTCTGAATAATTTTTAAAATACACTGAAAACACACTAAAATGTAACTGGAGAACCAGCCATAATAATAAACCCACCTCCTCATATCTCCACTCACTGTCCACTGAATCAGCTCCACTGACCATACAGGACCTCCACTTACAGACTGTAGTTCAACTGATTCTCTGTATATAATAAAGTACTCTGTTCTTTAATGATCAGGACCCCCACAGGACCACCACAGAGCAGATACTATTAGGGAGGGGGGTCATTCTCAGCACTGCAGTGACATTGACATGGTGGTGGTGTGTTAGTTAGAGTGTGTTGTGCTGGTGTAAGTGGATCAGACACAGCAGTGCTGCTGCTGGAGTGTTTAAACACCTCAGTGTCACTGCTGGACTGAGAAAAGTCCATCAACCAGCAACAGCCAGCAAACAGTCTCCTGTGGGCGGCGTCCTGTGTCCACTGATGAAGGACTAAAGGATGACCAGCAACAGATGAGTAGATGTGGAGTTGATAAAATGGACAATGAGTGTAAATACATGGAGGTGGTTTACTGTTATGGCTGATTGGTGTACAGACAACTAGAGATGGGCATGATCAGCCGATACCAATCGAGGGCAGGGCTATATGCCATGGCAGGGCTACATGTAGTTATTAGCGCAAGCAAGACATGAAACTGGTCTAAACTGGTTTATTACCATTTTTAACGAGCTCATATGAAACAGCATCATATTTTTAACTAAATTATCAGTAAATAAACAAAGTAAATCAAACAAATATCCCCAAATACTGTAATCATTACATTTAAACTATTTAATTAAATACAAAAAAGCTATTTAAATAAATGCAGTCAGAACTGACAGACTTTGGTTATTTTAAACGGAAAAAAAACAATAAATCATTAAATGTAGAATATTAAATTATTGTTGCTGCTGCTGTTCTGTTCGTACCGGTCAGATCTGGTCTGTATGGTGTTCTGGGTTGTTTGTTTTGTGTTAGCTGTGTGTTCTAGCTCTGCTGTTTACTGATACTCACTGTATTCAGCTGTGTGGTGTCTCTTAAGTGCTGTATCAGATTAATAGTGTTAAATTTTTCCCCAATTTAAAAACGTCCTGAATGAGTCTGAGTCACATACAGTAGCAAACTGCCAGACAGACGACATGCCTTCTATCAGCACACGACGTAAACGCAAACTGTTCTCGGGAGGCTTTAGTCAGTCTACCGAAGATGAAAGGGTAAGCATTTCCACCTAGCGGTTCAGATAGGAATTCCAGGGAGCTGGCCAACAAACACTAGCTGTAAATACAGAAATTTGGCTCATTTGTTTAGCGCCATCGATCAGCTCTCGGGATCGGCTAAACTGGAGAAATATCGTCCGATCACATATTGCATATTTTGGATACAAATTGGCCGATACCGATACATAGCTGAATGATCTTTCCATCTCTACAGACAACAATACCGGAAAATAGCCAAACAAGTTTATTAATATTTTCATTAAAAAATTTTCATGAAATGTATAAGTATTTTTCTACTTTTTCTATATCACAGCCACCAAAAGAGAGATAACAATATTATGACAGTGAAGTATGTAATAAAATAATCCAAAAAAACGTTGTTTTATTGCACCTGAACCTGTTTAACTGTTAAATTAAATTATCAATTAAATATCAATAATTCACTCTTTACCGAATATAAATGAGAGTTTAACATTCTAAAGGAGATGCAGCTGAATTCTCACATGTTTACACCCCCAGCCCATCTGCCCTTTCCCACCTTTCCCTGGAAGCCCTTACCGAGCACAGAGCTGGGGACGAGCGTGGGCAGCCAAGCCACGTTGGAGAAAGCCGATGTGTGGAGGGAGTTGATGCGTGCGAGCTCGGAAACCCCTCCGGTGCAGGACAGTGGTCCGATGTGATCGACGCGCCACAGGATCAGCTCGCTGTAGATCGCGTTCGGGTCGTGGAACGTACGCGTGGCTGCGTTACGCATCTGCTTCTGAGAGAAGCCTCTCATAGGCCGGACGGGTCGCGTGGGCCCGCCCTCTTGGTCTCCGTCAACATCGCCAGGGCCGGAAGGCGGAGTCAGCAGGGCGTTGTGGTGCGATGATGTCAGCAGAAGCGGCAGGACGGTGTGGCAGGCCAGGTCGTTGAGATGGAAGCGGTGTCCGCAGTAACGGAACTTGTGAGAAACCGTGAGAACGTTGGAGAAAGCCGACTTTTCGGCAAAAGTGACGGCCCACTGGTTCAGAGAGCCGTCCACGTGCTTGGACACCATCATGACGGCAGGGCCGATCACCGCGGCGAGGGAGTGGCCGAGAGAGCTGAGGCCGGCGGACGCCGACGCGCTCTGAGGAATCTGACGCTCCTTCCTGTCCGGCTCTAGAACGCCCCCGCCGTCCCGATCAGCGAAGGTGCAGGCGTACATCATGATGTTCTTACTCAGAGAATTGGCATCGCCCGTGGGAAACGCTACAGGGATCCGGGAGGAGAAGGACACCTGGGACAGACGAGGAATGACAATTACTGTGGCTTGCAAAAGTATTCATACCCCTTGAACCTTTCCATATTTTGCCACATTACAACCACAAACATAAATATATTTCATTGGAATTTAATGTGAAAGACCAACACAAAGTGGTATATAGTTGTGAAGTGGAAAGAAAATTATGCATTTTTTACAAATAAAATCTGAAAAGTGTGGTTTGCAAAAGTATTCAGCTCCCTTTTGCTCTCAGTGCAACGAATTGCATTTAGAAGTTGCCTGATGACTGCTAACGACTAAAAAGAGTCCACCTGTGAGTAATCTAATCTCTAATCTCACAAATACAGCTGCTCTGTGACGGCCTCAGAGGTTGGTTAAGAGAATATTGGGGAGTAAACAGCATCATGAAGTCCAAAGAACACACCAGACAGGTCAGGAATAAGGTTGTGGAGAAGTTTAAAGCAGGCTTAGGCTATAAAAAGATTTCCCAAGCTTTGAACATCTCGCGGAGCACTGTTCAATCCATTATCCAGAAATGGAAAGTGTATGGCACAACTGTAAACCTACCAAGACAAGGCCGACCACCCAAACTTACTGGCCGAACAAGGAGAGCACTGATCAGAGATGCAGCCAAGAGGCCCATGGTGACTCTGGACGAAATGCAGAGACCCACAGCTCAGGTGGGGGAATCTCTCCACAGGACAACTATCAGTCGTGCACTGCACAAATGTGGTCTTTATGGAAGAGCGGCAAAAAGAAAGCCATTGTTGAAAGAAACCCATAAAGAATTAACACTGCACATCACCCTGAACACACCATCCCCACTGTCAAACATGGTGGTGGCAGCATCATGCTCTGGGGCTGCTTCTCTTCAGCAGGGACAGGGAAGTTGGTCAGAGTGATTGGAGGATGGATGGAGCCCAATACAGGGTAATCTTGGAAGAATACCTGTTGAAGTCTGCAAAAGACTTGAGACTAGGATGGAGGTTCACCCTTCAGCAGGACAATGACCCTAAACATACAGCCAGGGCTACAATGGAAGGGTTTAAAACGTCCAGACCTAAACCCAATCGAGAATTTGTGGCAAGATCTGAAAACTACTGTTCACAAACTCTCTCCATCTAATCTGACTGAGCTCGAGCTGTTTTGCAAAGAAGAACGGGCAGAAATTTCAGTCAACAGAAGTCCAAAGCTGGTGGATACATACCCTGAAAGACTCGCAGCTGTAATTGCAGCAAAAGGTGGGTCCACAAAGTACTGACTCAGAGGGGCTGAATACTTTTACACACCACACTTTTCAGTTTTTTATTTGTAAATAAAATAAAATGTAAATGTTTTGAATTATGCATCATTTTCTTTCCACTTCACAACTGTATACCACTTTGTGTTGATCTTTCACATTAAATTCCAATGAAATGTATTTATATTTGTGGTTGTAATGTAGCAAAATATGGAAAAGTTCAACAGGTATGAAAACTTTTGCAACCCACTGTACATAACACTGCATACCTTTATAATTATATCACAATTTACAATTATATCACATTTACATTTAGAGGCTAATGTCTTTACATACAGGACGGTGCTAAAGCAGTGAAAGCATCACACTCTTACGACAATTTACACACACATCTGAAAAGAAGCTGATATCTTGTCAGAGAGCACAAAGAACAAAGCTCAGTTCCAGATTTCTTCTGAATGCCTCCAGGCCTTGCAGGGATTTGTCATAATCCAGCAACTGATTTGACATAATGAAGTATTGATTAGCCAGACCAGGTGTTGGATGATGGATGCTATTGAGAAACTGTCAAACTTACAGAAACACGCTTGAGCAAATCCTTTCAGCTGATAATGAAGCTGCTAAAACGCTAATTAATCTCCAGTAAGTGCTCCATGTTTTCAACTAGAACTCATGTTAATGTGTTGACTGCTCGCTACGTAGCTGCTACTAACATTAGTGCTGCAACCATGACCATCAGTTCCACCCTCCACATAAATAAACAGCCTATACCAAGAGACAATCCTCTGTGTAGGCGTGCCTACCTGGACCTGGCGGAAGATTCCGGGGATGAACTCGTCCAGGTACTTGACGTGCCAGACGAGGAAGGAGCCGTCGACCGGGTGGAT
The DNA here is from genome assembly GCA_021613375.1 of Megaleporinus macrocephalus. NCBI lineage: Eukaryota > Metazoa > Chordata > Actinopteri > Characiformes > Anostomidae > Megaleporinus > Megaleporinus macrocephalus. The sequence goes on along the minus strand of CM038711.1, from coordinate 2,017,276 downwards.
GGTGAACAGCATGTCGGGGCTTTTGTTCCATTCCAAGGTGAGCGCCTCCATCTTGCGGTCGAGGAGGACGGAGGGCAGAGGCATGCTGCTGCTGGAGCCGGGAGACGAGGCCTTCGTGCTGCCCTCCTGCTCGCCCTCATCGTGCTCCGACGCCTTATCAGACATTTCATCCAGATCTACAGCAAGAGGGGTAGAAGATTAAAGACTATTAATAAAAGGGCACAACCAGAATCAGACAGTACTCGAGCAGGAAACATCTGAACTCTGAACTCTGAATGCAGGCTGCGTTTGAATGCTGTTGCTCTATCTTTGTAGACTCAGACTAAAGTGAAATCATGCTATAAACTCGTGTGGTCCAGACCTTCTGACTTTTCAGTTAAGTGGTTGAAATAGCAGGTGTGAATAGTGCCTCGCACCATGGCCCTGACCAAAGAACCAAGATCTGGATCAAAGTGAACCATGCTGTGAAAACACTATTTTGGAAAGTTTAAGACTAGAAACATCAGCAGGAGAAAAAGAACACAAGTGGTGAGATCTTCTCATCCCGGAGCAGATGAGAAGATGAAATATTTAAAGAGTACATCCACCCGAGTGTCGGGGCTCTCCTGCACACTCAGCACGTTATAACAAGCATGTGGAGGCGGGGCTTAGTGAGGAGCAAGCATCCAGTCAGACGCTTCTAGACTTCATATGTTGCTGAGACCACCAATGAGTGTGTTAACATGGGAAAGGTCGCTGCCCACTGTTTCATCATCAACTGAGACAAAGTTACAGATGCAGCACAACTGAATTTCTAACCACCTGGGGGCGCTCCAGATAGGTTTGGAACAGTAAAAGTTAGTTTAAATGTTTTCTGTTGGAAAAAAATGCTTGTTTTAACAAAGTTCTACAAGAAGTGAAACATAGATAGATTAAAAAAAGATAACTGCAGTCTGGCGCTCAGCACTAGCACTTCAATCCAAAAGAAATGGAAGAAAGACTTTCTGAGCAGGTTCGTGTCTACAGTCGTGTATATGAGAGCTTTACTGTATCATTTCATGCTGAATACTGTAATGACTGAAGAGCTAACTATAAATGTTAACATGCACACTTCAGGTTATCGCGCCATCTGTGCCACACTGGTGTGCAGTGCTGTCAGGAAAAGAGGTGCGGTGCCAAACTGACAGCATGCCGACTTCAGGCTCACTCCCCCAAAACAAATAATGCACTTGTTCGTTTGGAAAATGAAACCTGAACTAACCAGATCAAACAAATACAACGTGTCTCAAATCCTACTGAGCTCCCTACATAGGCAGCATTTTACATCATAGCATGTGCTCTCCAGACACGTAGACTGTCCCAATTCTTACATACCTTAAACATACTGTCTACTGAGGAACCTTATTTAGACCTGATTTTAAGAAGTATTGAACTCTTCCTCAGCCGCTAAGACAATCCCATGATGCACCGCAGGCTAATCTAGGAGCAGTGAAGTGGTTTTAAAATGTGAGTTATTTTGATTCTCTCTGGAGTTTTAATGTGTTTCTGGTCATATAATCACACAAAACAGTATTTTATTATCAACTCTGTAACGAGTCCTTCACCATTTACACTTTATACTCCAGACATTAGCATTTATGCTAGCAGATTTTTAAGCCTCGGGCTATTGTTTTGGATGCCGGCTGGTAACTTGGCAACGAGCTAAACCACCGGTCGCGTGCCACAGTGGGCGGGAACAAGCCGTGACACAGTCTCTCTCTAACTAGAGCGTCTCTGTAATCTGTTTTATGAGGAGAGATGAGGAGAGAACACTGCTACTTACACACTCACTACCTAGACAGCCTACTTACACACTCACTACCTAGACAGCCTACTTACACACTCACTACCTAGACAGTCTACTTATACACTCACTACCTAGACAGTCTACTTATACACTCACTACCTAGACAGCCTACTTACACACTCACTACCTAGACAGCCTACTTACACACTCACTACCTAGACAGCCTACTTACACACTCACTACCTAGACAGCCTACTTACACACTCACTACCTAGACAGCCTACTTACACACTCACTAGGGTTTGAGACACACCCAATAAAACATTAACCTTGATACAGACCTCATCCTAACTTTCATCCAGCACCAAGTTCAGCACCATTAGGTGTTTCTTGCTCAAACACAGACATACTAGGTGTGTCTGAGCAGGAAAAGCAGCAAACTGTGCCTAACAGTCAGCGTGTTATATAATAATGAATTCAATTTATGTTCAATTAGATCGATATCACAGGCCTCATATTAATATTAGCACAGTCAAATAATTACCCCTTTAAAGATCTTATGGGGGAACAGCTTGTAAAATATTAGATATGGCTTATGAAGTAATGCTTGCAGCCTGAAGGTCAGAGACCTCAGCTATGACTCAAGAGGTCATGGGGCTGATTTCAGTTGATGGCTACCGTCACTGTGAATACGAGCAAAGTGCAGCTCATGACAGTCATGTTGGGTTAAGAGTGCTGTAAAAGTAATAGAGGTGGGTTTAAATATCACAGCAGTCTCTGAGAACATGCCTTGTATAATTGCTGTAGCAGACAAATAAGATCTGAACAAGTGTTTAAGAACTAATCACTTCATGTTAACATACGTTGCTTACGTCTTTTGTTCTTCAGTTGAATGTTATTCAGTTATCTGCTCCGTTCTTTATGAATCGATGTATTATTATTACTATTATGCGCTGCATTACAATAGCGTGACCAGAAGCTACTGAGGCTGTGAGTGTATACCAAAGTCGAACTTGGCGGTGCTGTCCTGTCGGAGCTCGTCTGTGTTGTGATCCAGGTGCTGCTCTGAGAACTTCCTCAGCTGCTGCATGAACTGATCCATGGAGGAGGTGAAGCTCAAGTCTTTGTTATTCAGCCAGTGCACCACAAACCCACCATTGCCGTCCGCTGGAGAAAACAGTCCTGAACCGGCCAGCGCTGCCGGAATATCTGCCACGGAGAAAAATAGAGAGAGACTGTAAAAGAGGGAATATACTATAAACAAACCCTACATTAGCGTCCAAGAGTTAAAAAGTGCTTTGATCTTCTAGCAGTTCTCTTAAGTAATTGTGATGATCTGAAATAAGTGTGATTGTGTGATTATATAATGACTCAGGCATGCCTATTAATTCTATTGTACATTAAAATATAAATTAACATGCTAGTCCAGTTAAACTTGTAAAAAGATTTAAACTAATTATTTCAGAGCGACTGATAAAACATTAGAAATGATCAGAAATGAAGCTGTAATTACTGCAACGATCTATTAAATAAATGAAAATCATGAACATAATGCGATACCAAGCGACGGTGTGTACCTGTATTGGGGTTGATGCTGGCGGAGATGTGGAAGTGGCACAGGGCGTTGGCGTGGTGTGTGATGTGCCGGTGTGTCTCGTGTGAGCCCAGCTGGCTGGGCAGCAGCTCCGTGTGAGCCACCAGCGCAGAGGATCTCCTTCGACCGCGTCTTAGCTGCTTCAGGTGGTGTATCGACTGTAGACACACATACATGCAAATTCATGACTTTCCTAACTTGACTTTTTCAGGTTTGTTTATTTGGAGGAGGGCAATATTACTGACAGTTTATTAATGTAGAGGGTTTAATTAAGGGGGAGATACGCTGGAGAAGCTCTCTTTATACAGGTTCACCTGGAATTCAACAAGATGTTTGGTGTCCAGAATCAATATTTAGTGTATTCCTCTGCTGAGATTGAAACTCTTGACTCAAATGTGAATAACATTTGTTAGTTTAGTTTTCCTGCTTCCTCTTACAGCCCGTCAACTCTGCAGTGTGCCTGTCAGACTCTATACAGACACTGATTATGTTCTTATAGCGTGGTTAAATATAAACTAATTGAAAGATTGAACTAATTGAAACTAGTTGTTATTGTTACTGCACTGAATGTAGTACACAGTTCGTTTTAATCACTGGAGGATGTATTTGTGGACGTTTTGATGCTGAATGGCTGTGTGTGTTTGCTGGACATCTGACCTCCAGAGCGTGTTGGATCTTGTCCTTCTGGCCACTGTGGGGCAGTGAGGAACTGTAACTGGTACTGTTCTCTGTGATCTGACCCCCCAGCAGGCTGTCCTCCGGCAGCAGCGTCTCACTCCACAGCCGACAGATACCGTCCACACACGAGGTCAGCAGCACGTTGCACACTGACCCCCTGCAGCGCAGATAAAACCACTAACAGTTAAATACACATGACCAGGCATGAAGGAAGGCAAACAAGTAGAAAGCAAGCGCATACTTTAAACTACTAGCTAATTATCAGGCTGCTGTATTAATGGTTGTCAGTGATCATCACAACACCTCAAGGGATCAGCCGTGTGTGACTGTCTTGATTGATCAGCAGTTATTCTGAACTGGAGCTGATAAAACAGTCCACACTTAGGTTCTAAATTATCCCCCCAACACATCTCTGCCAAATACTCTGCGTTCTTAATGGGCCTGAATCTGGATAGAGCAGCTCTTCTTTATCTTCTAAACCACAGACTGTTTCCTGCAGCTGACTAACGCGAGTTGTTTTGGAGAAATTATGATCTAAAATGACGCATTTCTAGCGACCAGTGTTGTGTTGGTGGACGGAGGTGTGGCTGACGTACTTGGGCATGTATTTGCTGGTCTTCCTCCAGGAGAAGCCTGTAACAGTCCGGGGATGAGCCAGATAGACAAAGGAGAAATGCACCAGAGGAGCTTTCCTGTCCGGCACCTCCGGGATCACCATCGCTGACTTCCATCCTGTGGTGGGGTACCACACCTTCAACAGACAGTCGTCCTGAGAGAGAGAGAGAGAGAGAGAGATTACAGTTACAGTGATGCTCTGCAAAATCAGAGAGAGAGAGAGAGAGAGAGAGAGAGAGAGAGAGAGAGAGAGAGAGAGAGATATTACAGTTACAGTGATGCTCTGCAAAATCAGAGAGAGAGAGAGAAAGAAAGAGAGAGAGATATTACAGTTACAGTGATGCTCTGCAAAATCAGAGAGAGAGAGAGAGAAAGAAAGAGAGAGATATTACAGTTACAGTGATGCTCTGCAAAATCAGAGAGAGAGAGAGAGAGAGAGAGATATTACAGTTACAGTGATGCTCTGCAAAATCAGAGAGAGAGAGAGAGAGAGAGAGAGAAAGAGAGCGAGAGAGATATTACAGTTACAGTGATGCTCTGCAAAATCAGAGAGAGAGAGAGAGAGAGAGAGAGAGAGAGAGAGAGCGAGAGAGATATTACAGTTACAGTGATGCTCTGCAAAATCAGAGAGAAAGCGAGAGAGAGAGAGAAAGAGAGCGAGAGAGATATTACAGTTACAGTGATGCTCTGCAAAATCAGAGAGAGAGAGAGAGAGAGAGAGAGAGAGAGAGAGAGATATTACAGTTACAGTGATGCTCTGCAAAATCAGAGAGAGAGAGAGAGAGAGAAAGAGAGCGAGAGAGATATTACAGTTACAGTGATGCTCTGCAAAATCAGAGAGAAAGAGAGAGAGAGAGAGAGAGAGAGAGAGAGATATTACAGTTACAGTGATGCTCTGCAAAATCAGAGAGAAAGAGAGAGAGAGAGAAAGAGAGCGAGAGAGATATTACAGTTACAGTGATGCTCTGCAAAATCAGAGAGAAAGAGAGAGAGAGAGAAAGAGAGCGAGAGAGATATTACAGTTACAGTGATGCTCTGCAAAATCAGAGAGAGAGAGAGAGAGAGAGAGAAAGAGAGCGAGAGAGATATTACAGTTACAGTGATGCTCTGCAAAATCAGAGAGAAAGAGAGAGAGAGAGAGAGAAAGAGAGCGAGAGAGATATTACAGTTACAGTGATGCTCTGCAAAATCAGAGAGAGAGAGAGAGAGAGAGAGAGAGAGAGATATTACAGTTACAGTGATGCTCTGCAAAATCAGAGAGAGAGAGAGAGAGAGAGAGAGAGAGAGAGAGATGTGTGAGAGAGTGCGATGGACAAAGAGAGAGAGAGAAAGAATGGATTCATAAAAAACATCTAATACAGCTGCACTGGTAAAACACCAGAAGAAATCAGCATCTCGCTCCATCACTCCTCCTGCCTTCCAGTTCCAGTGTGACCAGTAAGCAGTCTTTTAGAGTAAACCACATCTTCAGAGTCAGCCATTTTCTTCACCCAAATTTTGTGCTCAATATTCTGAGATTACTGAATTGTGGTGTTATGAATCAAATCAAATCATGTGCTGAATGTTTGGTTGGACCTCTAATACAAATCTGTAGCGTGGAAGTCACATGCAGAGAATCCTGCAAGAGCATATTTTGAAATCAAATACTTAAAAGTGTAAACAGATAAGCTGATGAACCCTCTCAGGACTGAGTATGAAATGTAATGCACAGGTTCCGCAGCCTGAGGGCAGTTCACTGTGCCTGGACGTTTATTAGCCTGCACACTTCCCGTCCCAACACAAGCCTGAAACAGTTTGTATACTATGGAGCGACTGTGACTGCATGCGTTCCGACCCTGTTTTATCCTGCAAAGCTTAAAAAAAAGCCTGAAATCTGTCTGTTCTTCATCCCATGTTTATAGATTAGTATGTCATACATTGTGAGAAACCACATAATCAAGTCTATTGGAGATTAAAAACATTACCATTCCATTATTAGTCTTCCAGCTGCAAACATTTTCTTTGGAATTTGCTGTTTGTTGCTGAGTCTGAATGACTGCTTGTTTATCAGTGTATCTGAATCAAAGATTCCAACATAAATACAAAATTCTGCTTACTTTCTGCTTAATTGGTTTATTTTTTAATCTTAGAAAAATACCTTTAATAAAATGACTGGTCATTTCACTCTGCCTGCTTTAATCAAAATAAAAGAAATATGTGAGTTTAATGTGCAAATATAATGACTAGCACAAGTCCTAGAAATATTGTCTGCAAATATTTTTTCACTGCTGTAAAAAATAACGATCAGTCTTCACCCGATGTCCAACAGAGAAGATGTGATGAGCACATACGCGCTCTGCATGTGATTACGCTCTGCTCCTGCTGGCAATCTTAAAGACTTCACTACTGCACCTGAGATACAGACCAGGCTACGACAGCAGTTTCATTTGCCAGCACAGACATACAAGATGAGTGTAAAAGAGAGAGTGTGAGTGTGAGTGTGTGTGTGTGTGTGTGTGTGTGTGTGTGTAATAGCCCTACCTTCCCCACAGTGGCAAAGTATTCCCCATCAGGAGACCATTTGAGTATATGTACGACAGCAGCGGGCCTGTGAAAACAGATAGCAGCAGCAGGGGGTTATACTATGTGTGTACACAAACACAGTGACATGCATGTTGATCAGTTACATACAGGAGGAAAAGTAGAAGACGAGTCGAAGTCTGAACCACATAGCAAAGAAAAAAATCCCAATATATGATAGAATTGTCACGATACACAATACAGAGTTATTCAAAAGATCCCTCATCAATGTATTTAACTCCCAGTCAAAAAGGCCATGAAATGCTATCAGGATCCTCGGGACCAGCAGGCCACAACTGAAGTGCCATTGGGCAAGGCTGCCCACCGCTCCGGGCATGTGTGCCCACTGCCCCCTAGTGTGTATGTTCAGTAGTGTGTGTATATGTGGGTGTTTCACTGCACAGATGGGTTAAATGCGGAGGTCAAATTCCACTGTGTGCAAAACACATGTGGCTGATTCTAAATTGTAAAAAAATACTTGACAGGAAACTACACAGACTCCTCAGCAGATAAATATTTCTAATTCTCAACAAAATCTGCAGCCACACCTCCACATTTCAGTCTCAGAAGACAGTTTAGGATTTCCTGCTTCTCAATCAAACCAGCAATCACAAACTCATTTAGTAGTGGGTTTCCAATCCACTGACTTGTTGTACCTTTTGAAATATCTAAAAATTGTAAAATGAGTTTTTAAGCTGGATGAGGTGGAAAAGTTAGAATATCTAATGAGAAATGTAAAATGAGGGTGATGGAAAAGGGTTTTTTAAATAAACAATAACATACCAACGCTTAACGCTGCTGGACCAAACCCAATGCATGAAAACACGTCAATGAAAACACTAAGTGATTTTTCAAAACACTTAACTCAGAGAGCCCACAAGTAGATACAGACTGTTCACCATGCATTCAACTAGACATCTATAAAAATTCACCATCTTTAAAATTCAACATAAACAAAACTATTCAAGTTTAACTGCTGCCTGTCCTGCAGGGGTTAACTGGGTACAGAGCATAAACACTTACACAGCCACTGTAGGTCAGACTACACGCCTCAGCGAAAGTGAAACTGTCAGCGGTTACACGCGTGTGTGTAAAAGCTTTGTGTCTAGTGCTGCTTGCTGGGCAAGGCTGACATTGCGTTACATTCCAACATCAGCTGATAATCATCTCTTTTCTTCTTTTTTCATTTCCTCATTTTTTTTAAAGCCACAGGCTCTAGCCCTGCTTTCTCACACACCTGCCTGGATCCCTGCAGCTTGGAACACCTCACTGAGCGGTGCTGCCATCTGCATAGTACACGACAGGGCTAACATAATCACTCAATTAAACTCAATTATATAAAACAAAGCAAGACTCAGAACATTCTTCTACCGCTCGCTCTTACAGTGAGAAACACAGGCCTTTACCGGCTTTTACAGGCCTGTCCTTCCCCAAATACAGCATTTCACAATCTTCCAGACTGTGCATGGTTTGTTATTGCTGAGGTAAGTCAATTTTTACTGCTTGACCTTTTAAAACACCTGCATACCATAATAATATAATAAACTGTGGCAGCTCCAGGACAAATCTGACCCCCAGTATACCCCAACAATCTAATATACTTCAGTTCACTGCTCTAATACCTAGCATATGTAGTCTATAGGGCTGCGTATTGGCAAAAACCTGCAATACAATACATATCATGATACAGCAGTCATGATCCAATATATCGTCATATATAGCGATACTGCAAGCAAAGTGGTGTACAGCGATTTTTTAAAATCCTACTATTAAAACACTCCACTGTACGAACAGGTCTGCCAATGCATTGCGCCCTTGTGCCGCTTGTTAATGTTGGAGTGGAGCTGAAAATGGATTACAACACTGCCATCTAGTGGTCAAAGGTTTAAACACAACACACAATGATTCACAGTCTGCCAGGAATCTGTGTATCGATACTGTGCTTCCTACACCCCTAGTAGTCTATAGAACTTGTGCCTTTGCATAGTCCAATCCGCAGAGTAAACACCTGAGATCGAACATAGTTTAGTCTACAGTAAGGCTGAACGATTTGGGAAAAATATCTATTTGCAATTTTTTATTATTGTCATCTAAGACACGACAAGCATGTTCTCTTATTCTGCCTTAGAAGATGACTCAGGGTGGCAGGCGGTCAGTTAGTCGCCATTCTGTTATCAGGTATGCATCATGTGTAGAGATGGAAGGATCGATAGGCTATGTATCGGTATTGGCCGATTTTTAATCAAAACATGCGATCGGTGATTGGCCGGTATTTCTCCAATTTAGCCGATCCGAAGGCCAATCGATGGCATAAAACCAATGAGCTTCATTTCAGTATTTCCAGCTAGCATTTCGTTGAAACCCTGTAATTCCTATCTGAACCGCTAGGTGGAAACACATACCCTTTCATTTTCCACAGACTGACTAAAGCAGTTAACGTTCACGGCATGTGCTGAAAGAAAGCATGTTGTCCGTCTGACAGTTTGTTACCATATGTGACTCAGACTCATCCAGAAAGTTTTGTAAACTTAGTCAAATTAACGTGTCTCGTTGGGGAACCAATACAAGAACATTCAACACTACTAATCTGATACGGCACTTCAGAGTACACAACGCTTTTTTTGTTTTAATTTAAGGGTCTAAATTTAATAATTGCAGTAATGGCTATATTTGTTCGATTTGTTTATGTACTGCTAATTTTGTTAATATTATGTTTCACATGAGCTAGTTAAAAATGTTAATAAACCAGTTTAGCCCTGCAGTGGTATATAGCCCCGCCTCTATCGGTATCTATTGGCCGATCGCGCTGAAAGGTGATCGGCGATTGGAAACGGTCTCAAAAACGCTGATTGGTCCATCTGTAATCATGTAGGTTGTGATTATCTACAGGCAGGTCGGACAGGCAACACCACCATATCTTGTGGCACAGAAATACATTTAGATAGATAGATAGATAGATAGATAGATAGATAGATAGATAGATAGATAGATAGATAGATAGATAGATAGATAGATAGATAGATAGATAGATAGATAGATAGATAGATAGATAGATAGATAGATAGATAGATAGATAGATAGAGATAGATAGATGGAGATAGATGGATGGATGGATGGATGGATGGATGGATGGATGGATGGATAGATATATAGATACTTAATTGATCCCGAAGGAAATTTAGAAACCAGTAGCAGTTACACAGTACAAAAACAATAAGGTATATAAAGAAGAATAAAGAACTCCAATAATAAAAAAAGAATATATACAAGAAGGTAGGTAGATGGTCTGTCTGCCTCAACTGTGCTTTAAAGAAAGATCAGCGCAACACCATAAAGCCCACTGAAGGCTAGTCTGACATAAGGGTGCCATTTTCAGCCCTGATTGTTGTCTGTGAATACAGTTTTAAACGCTGGATATCATTTAGCCTTATACAGCACTGCGAGCGGGAGCAGGACACATATCGCTGAGTTTTGGTGTGAGCAGGATGAATTCTAGTGGGAACAGGATTACAGTAAAAATCAGTCCCACACAGACCTCTAGATCACACGCGCTGTGATATTGTGGGGAATTACAAACACTAACGTGTAGGCTGTGATTAAAACTGCAACTGCGGTCTTTCAAATTGCAATTTTGATATTAAAGTATTAATCTTCCACCCCCAGTTCTCTCTCTACAGCTTCCAGCTGAGCCCTATAGTCCAGTCCATATTCCCCTGTTTCAAAACATCACGAATATCTGCCCAACAAATGATTATCTAAGTGTGTTTTCACATATGTTTTTTTTTATATTAGCCAAACTCAGTTCAGTTCAAGTGAACCTGCAGTAATTCCACAATGTAAACAAACTATAAGAGGACTCTCTTCCGGTCCTGGTTCTCTCTCTGGTTCTTTTAAGCACTGATGAGATCTCACACCTTTTCTTGTTCTAGACTAGAAGTCCATAAGACCCCATTAGAACTCAGAGGCCTTCAGTTTCTAAAGATACCAACATTTCAGTCGGCGATATTAACTACCAGACACAGTTCAGTGTGAAAACAGCTTCTCACGGTTTCAACAAAGTAAAATCACATGGGCTCTTGAATCAAATCTCTTATATTAGTGTCTTGTCTCAAGATCACATGCAGGCTGTACTGTACTACCCTATATATGGTCTTTGGGGGTCTGATTTACGGGCTAAAGTGCTGTAAGACTGGAGATGAGAAATGGACCGATCAGCATTTTTGAGGCCGATTCCGATCATCAATCATCTTTCAGTACGATCGGTCGATACCGATTTAGGGCGGGGCTATATGACAAGGCGGGGCTACATGTAGTTATTAGCGCAAGCAAGTCATGAAACATGCTCTAAACTGGTTTATTACCATTTTTAACGAGCTCATGTGAAACAGCATAATATTTTAAACAAAATTAACAGCAAATAAACAAAGTAAATCAAACAAATATCTCCAATACTGCAATCATTACATTTAAATTTCAAACGAAAAAGCTAATTAAATGCTTGCAGTCAGAACTGCAGTCATTAAACACAGACTATTTTAATCTAAATCTGTAATCATTAAATGTGGAATATTGAATTGCTGCTGCTGTTCTGTTGGTACCGGTCAGATCTGGTCTGTAGGTGTTCTGGGTTATTTGTTTTGTGCTAGCTCTGCTGTTTGCTGATATTCACTGTATTCAGCCGTGTGCAGTGTCGTATCAGATTAGTAGAGTAGATAGAGTTAAATGTCTTTGGTTCCCACAAGACACGCTAATTTGACATATTTTACAAAACGTCCTGGATGAGTCTGCGTCACATACGGTAAACACTGCCAGACGGACGACATGCTCTCTATCAGCGCATGCTTTTCTCGCAGCTGCTTCAGTCAGTCTGTGGAAAACAAAAGTGTATGTATTTCCACCTAGTGGTTCAGATAGGAATTGCAGGGACCTGGCCGGAGGGGGTTTCGCGGACAACTCCTCTTCCTGGATGAAACACTAGCTGGAAGCATAGAGATTTTTTTAACATCATCAATCGGCTCTCGGGAACGACTAAATTGCAGAAATATTGGCCGATCACATATTTTGATTAAAAATCAACCGATACCGATACATAGCCGATCGATCCTTCCATCTCTACTGAAGAGATGTGTGCATACAGCTTCAAGGTCTTTAAGCAAACCGGGCCGTTTTGTATTTACAACGCACAAGTCAATCAAACAAACCGAACCGACTCAGTACCCAGTCCACTTCAGATGCTGAAACAGTGTGAAAAAGAGTGTGAAAACACTCTAAAGGGTAATATTCAGTTCCAGCCCTCATTCATACCTACACAGCCAGTGTGTTTCTGATTTAATAACTAAACCACAAAACTGTGTAGAGCAGTGTTTCTGAACTCTGATCCTGGAGGCCCAGCGGCCTGAACCTTTTACTGTTTAACCTGCTCCCAACACACCTGATCCAGCTCATCAGCTCATTACGGAGTTCAGTGGGATGATAAAACAGGAAAAGCACTACAAATGCAGGGCAGTGGGGCAGAGATCAGAAACACTAGAAAGCTCTTTATACAGCTTACCTCCTACCTGTGCTCACACAGTGCACCAGGTTGATGCATTTAACTTTAAAACAAATAACATGATCCCCTAGAGAGTCAACATATATGATTTGTTTCAACAGTAAACATTAAATATTACTACACTGGTTTCTGTTGATACATTAAACAGTGCAGAAGACAGAAAGTGTTTTGATTCTCCTGGTCTGGTACGTAATGTGATACACACACATTTGAGCTTAAGCTAAGCCACCCCCCGCACAAACACACAACCGACTTACTTGCACTGCCACACACACTTCCAGTCGTTGAGGACGGGGTGTGGTTTGTCGTCATTGAGCTCCTCTTCCTCCAGCAGTGTGTCCCCGCTGGGTGGAGCCCAAAGCTTCAGTCGCTCCGTTGCTGCCAGTATACGGTTACCTACAGAGACAAGAGCTGTTATTACACACTCAGCAAACATACACAGCAGAGCACCCACAATATCATCTCTCAACACACACTAAATCACATGCACACACGCAGCCACCCACCTTCAGCACTAGACGGCATACAAAGGAAAAACACAATCTTTCAACACACACAAAATCATCTAATGTGCATGAAGCATGGCATGTGTTACGACAACTCAGCCCCTAACGTCATGTTCAGGTCATTTAGCCTTTTAAGAATCGACAGCACTTTCAACAGAAAATCTTTTTCCCTCAGGGTAGAGCACAAAGGAACAGCTTTCCATAAGGTTCCATATGTGGACTGTATAGAGCAGAGGTCACTAATAGGCGGACCCAGATGTTGTCCAATGCAGACTTAAACTGATAAACTGCTGAGGGGGATTTAATTCTGACAGTAGCTACGTTTACATGCAGCCTGATAATCCGTTAAGAATCCTAATAGCTCAATCGGAATAGAATATATTCATGTATGCACCTCAAGGAGATGGGTAATCCCGTAAATAATCAGTTTAATAGAAGAATAATAGCCGAGTAAACGCCTGTATCCGATTACATTCCTAATCGGAAAGTTTAAATACGTTCTGCGCATGTGCAGTTTGCTTCATACCTTGAAGGATTTAAAGACAGTGAGCAGGATGGACGGCTGTAAAGCAATAACGAGCTGTTCAGACGAGTATATGAGAAAATGAACGATGGTGGATTTACATGAACTATAGAGCGAATTAAAAACAGGAAGTTTCTCAGATCAGAGTACTACAGAGCTAAAAACCTGAACGGTAAAACCGGCGGGGTTCCTTCCACTTTCTCGTTTTACTAAATTATGGATGAAGTCACAGGAGATCCCCCCAAAGCTAACACGGATGAAAACGGTGTTGCAGGACGTGACTTCCTCCTCTCGGCCTTCTTTAATAAGTATGTGAAGTATGTTTTCCTGAGTACGTAATTTTGAAGCAGTTAAAAACACGAGTGCGCTAACTGAAACCTCAGGTAACAAACTTCTGCTGGTCTCACTCTGACTAAACTTGCCTCACGCTTGTTGTCATGGTAACGTTTACACCAAGCTGTACTCTACGCATACGTATAGAGTGTTGAGTAGAGTGAGCATATAAACACCTCCGTCTTAATCTAGAATCAGAATGAGTTCAATCAGATTAGAGAAAATCTCTGCATGTAAACACAGCCAGTGTTTATTTGAAGCAGAGGAGCTTTTCTTGTTTTTACGGTATACGTGCTTTACAGCGCAGCCAAGGCACCAAGGCTCCTGAGAAGCAGCAGTCGGAGAATAAAGGGAGTCGGAGAATAAAGGGAGTCGGAGAATAAAGGGAGTCGGAGAATAAAGGGAGTCGGAGAATAAAGCGAGTCGGAGAATAAAGGGAGTCGGAGAATAAAGCGAGTCGGAGAATAAAGCGAGTCGGAGAATAAAGCGAGTCGGAGAATAAAGGGAGTCGGAGAATAAAGCGAGTCGGAGAATAAAGCGAGTGGGAGAATAAAGCGAGTGGGAGAATAAAGCGAGTCGGAGAATAAAGGGAGTCGGAGAATAAAGCGAGTCGGAGAATAAAGGGAGTCGGAGAATAAAGCGAGTCGGAGAATAAAGGGAGTGGGAGAATAAAGCGAGTCGGAGAATAAAGGGAGTCGGAGAATAAAGGGAGTGGGAGAATAAAGCGAGTCGGAGAATAAAGCGAGTCGGAGAATAAAGGGAGTGGGAGAATAAAGCGAGTGGGAGAATAAAGCGAGTCGGAGAATAAAGCGAGTCGGAGAATAAAGGGAGTCGGAGAATAAAGCGAGTCGGAGAATAAAGCGAGCAGGAGAATAAAGCGAGTCGGAGAATAAAGCGAGTGGGAGAATAAAGCGAGTGGGAGAATAAAGCGAGTGGGAGAATAAAGCGAGTCGGAGAATAAAGCGAGTCGGAGAATAAAGCGAGTGGAAGAATAAAGGGAGTCGGAGAATAAAGGGAGTCGGAGAATAAAGCGAGTGGGAGAATAAAGCGAGTGGGAGAATAAAGCGAGTGGGAGAATAAAGCGAGTGGGAGAATAAAGCGAGTGGGAGAATAAAGCGAGTGGGAGAATAAAGCGAGTGGAAGAATAAAGCGAGTCGGGGAGAATAAAGCGAGTGGGAGAATAAAGCGAGTGGGAGAATAAAGCGAGTGGGAGAATAAAGCGAGTGGAAGAATAAAGCGAGTGGGAGAATAAAGCGAGTGGGAGAATAAAGCGAGTGGGAGAATAAAGCGAGTCGGAGAATAAAGCGAGTCGGAGAATAAAGCGAGTCGGAGAATAAAGCGAGTCGGAGAATAAAGCGAGTCGGAGAATAAAGCGAGTGGGAGAATAAAGCGAGTCGGAGAATAAAGGGAGTCGGAGAATAAAGCGAGTGGGAGAATAAAGCGAGTCGGAGAATAAAGCGAGTGGAAGAATAAAGCGAGTGGGAGAATAAAGCGAGTGGGAGAATAAAGCGAGTGGGAGAATAAAGCGAGTGGGAGAATAAAGGGAGTGGGAGAATAAAGCGAGTGGGAGAATAAAGCGAGTGGGAGAATAAAGCGAGTGGGAGAATAAAGCGAGTGGGAGAATAAAGCGAGTGGGAGAATAAAGCGAGTCGGAGAATAAAGCGAGTGGAAGAATAAAGGGAGTCGGAGAATAAAGGGAGTCGGAGCATAAAGCGAGTGGGAGAATAAAGCGAGTGGGAGAATAAAGCGAGTGGGAGAATAAAGCGAGTGGGAGAATAAAGCGAGTGGGAGAATAAAGCGAGTGGGAGAATAAAGCGAGTGGGAGAATAAAGCGAGTGGGAGAATAAAGCGAGTGGAAGAATAAAGGGAGTCGGAGAATAAAGGGAGTGGGAGAATAAAGCGAGTGGGAGAATAAAGCGAGTGGGAGAGTAAAGCGAGTGGGAGAATAAAGCGAGTGGGAGAATAAAGCGAGTGGGAGAATAAAGCGAGTGGGAGAATAAAGCGAGTGGGAGAATAAAGCGAGTGGGAGAATAAAGCGAGTCGGAGAATAAAGCGAGTGGAAGAATAAAGCGAGTGGAAGAATAAAGCGAGTCGGAGAATAAAGCGAGTGGGAGAATAAAGCGAGTGGAAGAATAAAGGGAGTGGGAGAATAAAGCGAGTGGGAGAATAAAGCGAGTGGGAGAATAAAGCGAGTGGGAGAATAAAGCGAGTGGGAGAATAAAGCGAGTGGAAGAATAAAGCGAGTGGGAGAATAAAGCGAGTGGGAGAATAAAGCGAGTGGGAGAATAAAGCGAGTGGAAGAATAAAGGGAGTCGGAGAATAAAGGGAGTCGGAGCATAAAGCGAGTGGGAGAATAAAGGGAGTGGGAGAATAAAGCGAGTGGGAGAATAAAGCGAGTGGGAGAATAAAGCGAGTGGGAGAATAAAGCGAGTGGAAGAATAAAGCGAGTGGGAGAATAAAGCGAGTGGGAGAATAAAGCGAGTGGGAGAATAAAGCGAGTGGGAGAATAAAGCGAGTGGAAGAATAAAGGGAGTCGGAGAATAAAGGGAGTCGGAGCATAAAGCGAGTGGGAGAATAAAGCGAGTGGGAGAATAAAGCGAGTGGGAGAATAAAGCGAGTCGGAGAATAAAGCGAGTCGGAGAATAAAGCGAGTCAGAGCAACACTAATTCAGATGGTTCATTCCACAGTGAACGTTATTAGGAATAAACAGCGTCCCAGGCTCACCAACGAGCTCCTTCCTACGTGTATAAGAACGGCCCTGACGCCATTTCAGCCCAGATTAAACACAACCAAGAACTCACTCCTCTCACCAATGAAGAGAAAGTGTGAGAGAGGAATACAAGAGGCCATAAACTGCTCAGATGTGAAACTGAGTTAACGAGAAGAAGACTGCACGTTTTATTTACTTTTTCTAAACACAAGCACTTTGTGATGCACTTTTTTTCAAAAGCATTGTTTTTTAAGTAGCCCTTGTTTTAGGAGGAAAACACTTTTTTAAGTTCTATAAATAATGAACTGAGTTCAGCATTCAAAACAACCAATGTTGTTTGTTGAAGTATATTGAACAGTATTTGTAATTTGTGTTGCAGTTGATGATCCTGATAGAGGCTGATCTGTTGGACCTTAGCCTGAGGAAATTTCAGCTGAATGGACCTCACTGAATTCTTAATAAATACCTCTGGTAAACTTGATAAATACCTCTGGTATGGACTGTGGAGCGACAAGTAGAGACACGAACAAATACCAACACAGACTCACACAATGTAAATGCTGTCAGAGGCTAAGAATTCAACAGGTATTCACTAGAGGAGCATTTATAACATGCTGAAAGGTGTTAATCACTTGCATATTCACTCAGGCCTATCCAGCTACTCAGCACTGCACTTCTTAAGTCATTAATATATTTAATGTTATATTATATTATATTATATTATATTATATTATATTATATTTTGTACTTTGTGATGCCGTTTTCTGCTGAATTATACCCTACACCTGGAGCAAAGGCAAATCAGGTGTGCTAGAACAAGCAGAATCTTGCAAAGTGCTGACTTTGAAACACACACTCTCTCTCTCGTTTTCATAGATAATCCCATTCCTAAAAAAGTGTGGACGGTGAGTAAACCAGTGTATAGATCAGCTTTTCTTTTAACTGCACTCTGTAAGTGTTTTGGAACTGAGGAGACGACCCCTGTATGTTATAAACAGTTTGGAGTCTCTCTTGTCCTGTTTTTACTTTCATAGAGCTCCGGATGTTTTCAGAGGTGGTCTGGACTGCAGGCAGGTTAGTTTAGCTCCCGGACTGTTTTACTACAGAGCTGCTGCTGTAATACGTTCAGAATGTGATCGACTGTGTTGCTGAAATAAACAGACCCTTAAAAAACGTAGTCTACATGCAGCATATGTTGCTCCAAAACCCGGACATACTGCTCAGCATTAATGGAGCATCCCAGGTCATAGAAAGAGCATTAACACCTGCTTTTTTCCTACATCACTGACCTGTTACAATTGAACTTAATTAGCTTTCCACCAGGTGTTTATCAAAATGATGATACATTAAAAATAAATCAATAAATAAATATTTTGGATATCATTATATTTTTTTTTATAAACTTTCTCTCAGTCTTAATATCCATACTTTTATACTTTGATTATTTTCTCCCCTCATCTTTTAAGCTTTTAGAATTTTGTTTGCTCTTGTTTTATTAATTAACTTTTATCATTCCAATTATTCACCTTTTATTTTATATTAATGTATTATTATTTGTATTCTTTCTTTTTATTTTATATTTTCTTTAATCACCTGTGAAGTACCTTCAATCCTATTTGTCTGAAAGTTGCTATATAAATAAAGTTTGATTGATTGATTCTGTTTATATTTACATTTTTAACAGAATCTCAACTATTTTGGAAAAGGAGTTGTGTGTGCACATCTATACACTGAACATAAACAAATACATAAAAAGGTCAACCATAAACGTTTAGCTAAAAAGCTAATTTAATTCTGATACGTGAGTCACATTTGAATAAGTTGGCTTTAATGCAACTGGAGGATCATATTTTAAAATGTTCACATAACTGCACAAAGAACACAATACTTAGTGATGCAGGACATTACAGCAAAGACTAAACCAGCATAAACCTAGTTTGCAAAAATAGTAGCTAAAAAAATCTCAGATAACAGATGTACAATGAAGATCCAGGTTTTACAGCTGACCCTGACAAGTAGATGTGCTGGAGATCAGGTGACTCTTAACCATAGCTCGCTCTACAATAAACTACAGCTACAAAGTGTGCTGAGTGGAGACGCTACTTGCAAGAAGGCTATGCGTTCAGATGTAAAGTACAAGAGTGGTACAAGAACGAGGACGCATCAGACAGCAAACCCTCGTCCATGTTCTCAGAAAGACAGTGCAGTGCAGTTTTGAGGAAATCACACGAGCGGTGTGTGAAACGACAGTGACGGCTTTCGTGAGGTGCTGAGACTAGCGACTTCGGCATGACGTTACTTGTGCATACAGGATGTTTCTCAGTAGAAATGAGGGGGGCTTTTAACCACATGGCACAGAGCTAAGGTCAGCTACAACTGACTCTAATTAAAATGTCATGTCGCGTCTACTGAGTTTAGCCTTAAGCTGACTACTGGGAGCGTTTGAACAACAGAGAACACGAGAGAAAATACAAGGAAGAATAAACAAGAAGTGAAAGAAATCAGCATGGTTTCGCTATGGGATACCTGGAGAGGAACAGAGAACTAGATAGGTAATCATTTTTAGATTCATTTCAAAAACTGTTTTTATTTTCTTTAAAACAAGTTATTACTTCCGTCACTGACTGTTCATGTATATATAGAATGCTGTCTACTGGTTTCAGTCAGAGATATTTATCAACACTTTTCAGTAGAGAGCGTCCTGACGAGCTGTCTCACTGTCTGGTATGGTAACTGCATCATCTCAGACTGCAGGACCCTACAGCAGATTATAGGGGCCCTACAATCCATACCTCCCAAGCGTTGCTTCCACAAGGCCGCCAGCATCATGGCTGACCCCTCCCAGCCCGTCACACATCTGGCAGAAGGTACCAGAGCATCCGCTCAATCACCACCACCAGATTCACAACTGCTTCTTCCCCAAGGATGTTAAGACTACGGAACTGGACACCTGGACTAATCTAGAGCCCTTTCTACACCCACAGTCTGTCCACAAACCCCTTTGCCATCACTGCACACCTGCACTTTATTCTTAATCTGCTATGAGTCTCTACTTAACTGGACAGTCTACAGTTGTTTGCATTGCCTCCATAGATCACTACCCGCTGCTGAATGATGTATAGTATTTATTAGGGATGCACCGATACCACTTTTTCCTTACCAATACCGATACCGATACCAACTCTGATTTAAATGCTCGATATATGGCTATAAATCCTGATATTTATACTGTTCCACTTTTTATATGTTGTATTTTTTTATGTCTCTTCCTGAAAAAGATATAATAACCTTGAAAGAACCATTTACTGGTTGAGTAACTGCACATTAAAAATTTTCAGAGCTATGAAAAAATAAATATTGCCACAATGCAGAAACACGTGCAGCCATTTAGTCAAGCTTCATGGTATCGGCGCTCACCATTGCTGATACAGATACTGTGTTTAAGTGCCGGTATCAGTGCAACACTAGTATTTATAGTCATGTGTATTTAGGTTCTGGATATTTATTGTGTGTATTGTATGTATTATATGGTCTGTACTGTTTTACATTGCCCTGTATCTAGACTCTTTGTCATCCCGTACATTGTGTTGTTGTTGTTGTGTGTTTCACCATGAGACCTGAAGAACGACATTTCATTCCAATGCGTAGTTAGTCTAAAAAAAAACAACTAAAAAAACAAACTAAAGGTTTCCACATGAAGTTCAACATATCACCTGACAGTGCAGTATATGCTATATATGCCAGTTGTTTGTTCTGTGTTGGATTTTATGTAGGAGCAGCTTTACAGCTAAAAGCAAAGAGCCAGTTTCCAACTGCAACTTTTTTTATAATTATAAATACTATATGCATGTACTTGTTTTGGGGAAAAAATAGACATTCAGAACATATTTATGACTAAATTGCTAATTGCAATGGCTACAGTGTCACTACTGAAACAGTCACTACTATAAGTTTCGGTAAAGTTTTGCTAGTGTTAGGATTTTCAACAGTTATGCAAAAAATTTGTAATCCCATGTGACCAAAAGACTGGAAGATAAATTAGTTACCAATTTACTGATATAACATTTCATTGATATGTTTTAAATGTTTAAACAAACTGTTTTTAATTCTTTGGATTTTTGTTCCAGGAAGACGCAAAGCACAAAAATAATTATAAACTAATAATTATATTATTAAAATTATAAACATGGAGATTAACGGCTTAAATATGATAACATTTTTGGCAAAGACACTTATTCACTAATTTTTTTTCTCACCTTGTGGGTCCCAGGCCAGGCTGTAGGTCATGGTACTGAGCAAAAACTGGCCGGTCTTCTGCCATTGGTAGTTTAGTTGCTGAGGTTTAAACATAAACATAAACACAATTAAACATAAAGTGATGCAACAAATAAAAAACAAATCAAACAACTTCAAATCAGTCCCAGCACACACTGGAAGTCTGCATGCAATATCAGACACATTTTAAATCCAGCCAAATAACCCTGCTGAGGAAAGAGAGCTGACGAGATCAAAAGGGAAAGCGACTCATTACTGGCAGACTGAGACCCTCTGTAGAGCTGCAGTACTATAAATACTGCGTCCCGAAAGGTAGAGCTCTCCGTTATTTGATATGCAGAAACATTACTTAAGCAGGCAGCAGCTGATGAGCTGTAATTTGGACAGAATGGAGGCTCTTACATTGTGTTGCACATGGTGTTCATAATGAAGGGAAAGATGATACTGGTGGGGTGATACTCACTGCTTCATTTACTTTATCACCATCATCAACAGATGTACTATTACCTCCATCACTACAGTCCTCTTTAAAATTACCAACACAAATAACACACACCATCTTCTATGAATAAAAATAATTATGAATAAGATGGAGATGATGGCCAGATATGGACTACTGAGCTGAATTAGTTCACGCTACGGTTATATATATATATATATATATATACACATATATATATATATATATATATATATATATATATATATATATATATATATACACACACACACACACACACACAACTACTCAAAAGTTTGGGATCACAGTGAGATGTTCTTGTTTTAATGGAGTATCTTCTTCCTTAACACAACAATGGACTGACGGGTCTCTAAAGAAAGTTGTTTCTGGTCATTGTGAGTCGGTCAGCAAGCCATCAACTGCTGATCTTCAGATACTAAACTAACCTAGAATGTTGTTCCCTTTTATACTCACTTATTAGTAGAATGTTTTTCAGCTGTGCATCACAATTTATCAAGAGTGTCCAAACAACCAATTAGTCCAATAACATCCTTAACTTGGATTGGTGGTCGTACCAGGAGATTTAGACAGAGGACTGAGAATTGCTGATAATAGGACTATATTCTGATATATGTAAAAACAGTCTGCAGTTCCAGGATGTAGAGGAGTCTTATTTTAGCCACGCCCTCGTATTTTAAAGCAGGACACTGCATCCCTCTCATGGCCACATGGTGAGCAATTACATCCCATTGTTTTGAAGTAAATGTGTGAAAATCCAAAAACCAAGGCAATGTGTAGAACATCAACAACTGAGTTTGCTGCAGGTAAAACATGATGACGTTGTGTGTAAAAGCTGTTCAAAGCTGTGTTTGTATACACCTGTTCAGTGTCATGACGGAGGAGACAAAATGGGATGTTTAATAATTTGTTTAAAATAATAAAATAAACATTATTAAGGTAATGGCTTACTCAAAGCTAAAGGATTTTAGTCTAAAGTCATGGACACTCACCTTGTGCCTCTTGTTCAGGTTGGTAGCGATGGGCTCAAAAATACAGACAGTGTTTCCATAAGACGCAGCAATCTAGAACCAACAAGAGAACAGGTCTCAGAGACAGTGCTGATAACATAAATCAGACTTAATGTACCGCTGATAATTTAAGTCTCATAATATACATCACTGGTAATGTTTAAGTTCTTTGTTTTAGTTGGTTTTAATTGTTGGTAGTGCAGATACCAAAGCTTTATTTATGACTGGTCAAATGGTCTTTACAACAATCAACTCCTCACTTTACAACAGGATTTGCGTCTAAGGGTCAAATGTTGACTAAACAAAGAGGTTCTCTAAATTATTGTTGGGAGACTGGCCCGAAAAACAAAGTTCTTTTCGAACAAAATCTTAATTCCTCTTTGAACTCTCTACCATGGCAAAGACAAAGACTGTTTACAACAGTATATATGTCAGATATGGAGATTCTCGTAAGTGATTATTCACATAGCCTTCAACAGTCATACAACATGTATCATTATAGAAGGGTTACGATTCAATATATTAATATATATACTCTGATACTGTTAGCAGGGCGATATATTGCATTTTTTTACATATAATTTTAGGAAGGCTGTCACAGTCAAAAAAAAAAAAACAAACAAACATATGCACAAGGTTGTTAATGCTAACATTAGCCGTGTGCCCTTACGCTACTTGTTTACACTGAAATGGAAAAGTCACTGCAAACTGGTAGTCAGGGGTTTAAAGGCAATATGAAATTAATCATTGTCTGCAACAAACCTTTGACTGTAAACTACTGATTAAAAATCAATACTGTGTTTTTGAAAACCAATACAGACTTACAAAACATAATATTGCGTTAGCCGATTTTTAAAATATTTTTTATTTTTCTTACACAACTTTGTCTATTGTAACTAGAAAAAATAACTAATTCTATTGCTGAAGTAGCACTTCCTTTAAAACCTCCAACCTCCACACTTTAATGTTTAAATGATATACTAGCTCATAAGAGACAGACTGCAGGCTAGGTGACAAAAAAGATGTCACCCATCACCAAACTTTAATAAATATGGCAGTGTCAGCCAAGACTGTCTAAAGTCTAGAACAGTCTACAGACTAATTGATTCTAGAAATAATCTTTTTTAAAAACAGCAATGACATGTTTGGCTTATAGTAATGCATCAGTGCCAATGAGGAAACATAAGTCAGGCTTACCCGGCCAAGCTGGTGTGAGCACTCCACGCAGCCCACCTGGATGTTTCCATGCTGAGCTCCAGGGATGATCTGCACACACTCAAAATCACTGGCCAAGATCACGATATCACAGCCCGAACCGTACGCCTGCAGAGACAACAAAAGCAGCAGTCAGAAAAAGTAGAGAATGCTGTTTTTTTATAAGTAACACATTCGCATAGACGCACACAAAACTAACAAACGTACTGCCCATGGTGCCTGTCCACTCAGCTAACACCACCAGCCTATATATCGAGGGTGATCAGTGACTCTTAACACTTTATATCATCCATTCTATAGCAGCACTTTGCTACGCAGCACTACGTGATGCTGCACTGCACAATGTGGTGCATCCACTGTGCTGTGGTCTTCAGTCGACCAAGGGACACGACAATAGGGCTGTGTGTGGACATACTTTGGCTTCAAATTAAATAAAGATGGAAAGGCAGCAGACATGAACAAGCCAATATGTAAACAGTGCTTCATAACAGTTCCAGCTAACGATGCTAACACATCATATCTGGCCAAACACATGAAGGGCCAGTATGCTGACCTGAGAAATGTGTTTGAATGTATTAGCAATAAAAACAAATATGGAGGATACATGAGGTTGAAGTTAGTTCCAAACTAAGAGCCTTTATGCACTTAGTGAAGGTGTCCAGGAGAAGCTCAAACAGAAACAGTATTAAAAGTAAGCAAAATTAAAAAACGGTAACGGTATTTGTATTTGCATGCTTTAAACACACGTAAATATTAGTGAAAAGCATAAACGAAATCTGGCCAAGCATATTATTATGGTGTAAACTCTGGGTTACAGTACAGGCTTTCCAAGGAGGCTTCATATAACGTGAGTAGTTAATCAGTTGGTGATGTTTTGTTTGTGTTATCTATAATTTAATTGTGCACAACAGAGATTGTACTTCTAAACAAACTATACACTAAAAAATAATAAAAAAGAGATTAGTTAAATTAAAGATGAAGCTTGAATATAAAAAAAAAAATATGTGGCACATCAGCTCTTATTCAGTACAACAATGTTCAACATTAATAATTTGACCAGGTCTAGCTGGAAGCCTTTCACTGTCCATGTATCTGCTGCTGTCCTCATCTCTAATTTCATATCTTCTTCTCTCTTTCTTTCTCTCCTTCTCTCTCTCAGTCATTAACAGGGAGAGGCTACACACACACCCACACACACACACACACACACACACACACAGTTGCCAGGAGCGCCTAATCAGTCCAGACTTAAGAGCTGAATACAGCACACGTTCTTCAAGACAGTGTGTGCACACAGGTGTGTATGTGTGTGTGTGTGTGTGTGTGTGTGTGTGTGTGTGTGTGTGTGTGTGTGTGTGTGTGTGTGTGTGTGTGTGCTGCCATCCTCACTCCTAACTTATTAATGGAAGCACAGCAGAGGAGGGGGAGGAGTTCCCAGAGGCTCAAAAGCTCACTCAGCAGATTATAACCATGACCAGGCAAACATGACACATACACATACATACATTACCAGTAACACACATTGTACAATATACAGACTGAACATATACACAGAAATAAGGAAATGGAGACTACTGAGTGTACTAGAAAGAAGGAAGGAAAGAAAGAAAGAAAGAAAGAATGGGAAGAAAGGGAAGGAGAGACGTGAGAAAGGGAGGAAGGCTGCAGTAGAAAGAGACAGACAGCAACAAAAAAGAGAAATATAGACAAAAAGAGAAATATAGAGGTTACAGGAGAGAGAGACTGTGAGGAAGAAGGACAGAGAGAGGGGGCACAGAGAGAGATAAAGACAGAAAGAAGAGAAAGATTGCAGGATAGAGAGATGGAGAGGTAGAGAGACAGAGAGAGAGCAACAGAAGGAGAAGAAAGAGAATACTGGAGATAGAGAGGCTGCAGGAGCAAGATAACTACAGAAGGAGAGAGAGAGACACATAGAGAAAGAGATTGCAACAGAAGGAGAAAGAGAGAGATCGAAAGAGAGAGACAAAAGGAGAGACAGCTACAGAAGGAAAAATGAGAACGAGAGAGAAAGAGATTGCAACAGAAGGAGAAAGAGAGAGATGGAAAGAGAGAGACTAAAGGAGAGACAGTTACATAAGGAAAATGAGAAAGAGAGAGACAGAGAAAAGAAGAGACGTTGTAAAAGAAAGACAAAGAGGGAGAAGGACAGAGACAGTGAGAAAGAGAGACAGAGTAAGGAGTGGGGGGAGGACAGAGAGAGGGAAAGAACACAGAGATAGAGAGAGAGACTGCAGAAGAGATGTGTTATGGTGGGAATTAAAAGCAGTCACCGTCACAGTCACACACAGGCCTGCGCTCAAAATACCTCCCACACGTGCAGCCCAGCGCAGCCGCCTGCAGAGAGAAGGACCTTCAGGTTCTGCTTCTCACTTATTCACTCAGGCTGTAGACATTAACCATGTAAGTAATCTTCATACACTGACAGGGCTGTGTTTGAGACCCTGCTCGATATGATACATATGACACCGGGATTACAATCCAATATACTGTGGTTCAGTAGACAAGGTCATATATATCACAAATTATACTACGTAATTTTAGGAAAACTATCAGGGTGTTAAAAGTACACCACCACATGAAGGTAAAGTGAGACAGAGGTGCTGCATCAATGCCAATCAAAGTTAACCTGAAATTAACATTTATATCTAACACAATTCAGAATACCACATCATTTAAGAGATAAAACGAGAATTTTCCAGAAAAATAAGATGACTGCTGTGTAAAACACTCTGCTGGGTGGAGGTCGAGGTTTGAGTATCAGGAAATAAAAAAGGTGGTCTCGGGCTACTTTGACCTGGGCATTTATAGAGTGGTATCATGGCCTGTGAGAGGATTAATCTTCGTCCTGGTTTAACTTCTCTTAGAGGTGAGAAATCTAGTGGGTGTTTAAGAGCATCAACACTGCATCTTCAAATAATCTCACAAAAAAAAAAAATTCTGGCTTTTATGCATTTTAAGCATTTCTTAAAATTGACATACAACAAGAACATTTCCATGAAATAAATCTAATTTTAGTATAACAATTAGTGTTGCACCGATCAGTACCGATACTAGCACTTACACACAGTATCGGTATCGGCAATAGAAAGCTTATTGACTAAATGGCTGCAGGTGTTTCTGCATTGTGCCAATATTTATTTTTTCATGTCTCTGAAACTTTTTAATGTGCAGTTACTCAACCAGTAAATGGTGTTCTTTCAAGGTTATTATATAAGACATGAAAATACAACATATAAATAGTGGAACACTATAAATATCAGGATGTAAAGCCATATATTCAGCATTTAAGTCAGAGTTGGTATCGGTATCGGTACTCTGTATCGGCAGATACCTGAAAAGCTGGTATCGGTAAGAAAAAAAAAATTGGTATCCGTGCATCCCTAGTAACAATGTTCAACTTGTTTTTCTCTCTTTCATATTTATAATGGAACAGTATTAACCCAAACCATAATAAGCATAACTATGAAAAGAAAATAAATGCAGCTAGGGAAGCACTGACACCTTTTTTAGAGCGAGTACGAGTACATGTTTCTAGTACTCACTGATACAGAGTCCGATACCATACTGAATTATTCCTAATATTCTGAGTTGTGAAAGTTCTACGGCTGGTTGAGCTGTGGTTGAAAGGCAGAAATCTTGTTCTTTGGTGATTTACACTGCATGAAAACACTCAGACCACACTACACGAAATGTGGCCCCAACAGTCAGCTTCGTCTACACTGCTTACTTTCCGCCTCTGTGTATCCATTCGTATCCAGGAAGCTATTGT
Source organism: Megaleporinus macrocephalus (assembly GCA_021613375.1). Lineage (NCBI taxonomy): Eukaryota > Metazoa > Chordata > Actinopteri > Characiformes > Anostomidae > Megaleporinus > Megaleporinus macrocephalus. Next base: position 1,989,673 of record CM038711.1, on the reverse strand, counting down.
GACTCTCGCCTCAGTGTCTTCACCCACACTGGGGAAAAACGCTATCTTACCCAAAAAACTGGGGTTGATGTTGTGCCCACCCTTATTAGAGAAGACGCTGTGTCCACCCGTACTGGGAAAGTGTTTGTGATTTTGTCTGTGTAAGTATTTGTACACTAGTGTGAATATTCTAAGGAGGAATGTTTAAAGTGAAGTGTTTCTGATGGCCACAGCGTCAGCAGCTGTCTGTGTGAGCTGATACTCCTTTACTGCCAGCTTTATTCATTTGTTCATTAGCTTAATAGCGTACACTTAGATCACATGACATGGTTATCAGAATGTTGGTATCATAATTCATGAGTATAAGTATATGAGCATAGTAACAGCCCCATACCAGATACCAGTATTGGTACTGATGCATCCTTAGGCACAACTTTTAGTTTTTTGTGTTTATGCCACCTAAACGGAAAATTAACGCTCACTGTACTGCACTGTAACCTGTAGTCACCCCGGGGAATCATTAGTACAACACTAGCCTGTATTATATAAACTCTAGTATAAACACAAGTCTAAAACTTCCGACTTTCTGTTAGGAACAGTCAAGCAGAGGATAAAGCACAATATATCTTAATATACGGAACTGTAACCCCTGTATCATATGTATTATATAGCCAGGTTCTGGACACACAGGCCTACATGCTGCTACCATACTGCTATAATTTAAAAACCTTTGATAATTATTTGAATATTCTGATCTCTTATCTGATATCATCTCTAATGTGTAGGCTACATTCAAATTCAGATAACACTCATTGTAAAGAATGACTAAAAAGAGAAAAGTTATGAGTTTAAATATTCCCTAATTGCATCTTGGCTAGGGCTGTGTGTTGGCAAGAACCCAGCGATACAATACGTATTGTGATACACGATTCAATATATCGTGAATTTCTGTGATTTTTCAAATCCTACTATTAAAACACTCCACTGTATGAACAGGTTTGCCAATGCTTACAATAGAATTGCGCCCTTGTGCTACTTGTTAATGTTGGAGTGGAGCTGAAAATGAATTACAACACTGCACGGAATCAAAATCTAAATCAGAATCAAATTAAATTGTGAGATGTCTAAAGATTAAAACCAATGACTCTTCCACAACTCTCCAAAAGTGCAGAATACATTTAAGACACAGCAGCTTATTTATTCTGCAAATAAATACATGCATTTGTAAAGCCCAAAGTGGGCCGCTCCACCGGTTTCATCCCATTTCACAAAGAGAAGCCCTCTTCACATCCCTGGGCCACTTCAGCCTGAGTCCATGATGCACAGCTGCTATTTCCAAAGCACTACAGCTGCTGGTGGTTAAGACTAATGGCTTTATTTGGCTGTACAGATTTAGCCAAAACACACAGAAGCGTCCCCTGAAAAGACGTGTACAATACGACTATTAACACTCGCAGAAACAGCACCGCAGTCCTGTAAATGGGCTTCCTCTGTTAAAAGGGCACACAGGAAACACGCAGAGGAAAGCCGGGACTACTACAGGAATTCTTCACCCGTAACTACTAAACCTAATACATGTGTGTATGTACAGTACCGTGCAAGTTAAGCGAGTAAAAGACGTTCTGATCTCCTAAATACAAAGATGAAATTTTATATTTTAAGCAATAACAGTTTTCTATTTCTTATTATCTTTCACAGTTTAAAAAAAATACCAAAACAGTTTGGGTACCCTGCATGGTCAGTACTGTAGCACCTCCTTTGTGGTGTATCACAGCTTATAAGCACTGTTTTTAGCAGCTGAGAGTCTTTCAGTTCTTAATGTTCTGTGAGATTTTTGGGTCGTCTTGCATGTGCTTCTCCATTGAGGTCTATTAACAAATTTTGGATGCTCAGGTGAAAAGGCAAAACTTTTAGCTTGTTCCTCTTGAGGTAGACCATTGTGGATTTTGAGGTGTGTTTAGGATCATTATCCTCTTTTCAACAGCTTTTTACTGACTGATTAAATAAAATCCTTTCTTTTCTCTAGCAGTAAGATATTCTCTGTGCCATTGGCTGCAGCACAAGTTCAAATCATGATTGATCCACCCCCTGTTTAATAGCTGGAGAGTTATTTTCATGAAATTGTGTTGAATCTTGTGGCAATGACAGAGAAAAGGTTTTCTTCTGATGATTCTCTCCCATGAAGTTCATATTTGTGCAAGTGTCCAATAGTGCACCGTCGCTCCAGAGTCTGCTCAACCTTCCTGAAGAAGGTCTTCTCCAACAGGGTTTTTGATGTGCCTTTTTAACACTCATACGAGCAGTTCTTTCAGTTTTCTCAGTGTTCCAGACCTCAACTTGACCTCCAGCGTTCCTGTTAAATGCCATTTCTTAATTACATTAGGAACTGGGGGAGTGGTTACCTGAACACACTCTTCTATCTTTTTATAGCTTCTCCAGCTTTGTGGGCATCCGTTATTATAATGCTGGGCAGCTTCTTAGAGGAGCCCATGGCTGTGGATTGCTGGGACGAGGTTTGAGAAGTGTTTATAAAGTCTTTCCTAGCGATGACTGTGAACAAGCCACAGTGGTGAAGAGCTAATTAACGTCTGAGATCTCTGTGAAATTCTGAGAACTTAAATTTTGGCATCATGCCCCGGTTACTCACTCTAAAATTATAATAATAATACACAAAGTGTGGTTAAAATGTTGAAAAGAATGTTTCATCCACAAACTGAAGAAATTAGTTTATCTTCTATTTCCTAACTATTCACTGTAACAGATGTGTTGACAGCGTTGCTCAAACTTTGCATGCCACAGTGAAGTACATGTTTGTATATGAAGGTGTGAAAAAAGATTTGAAAAATGAAGTGTGTGTAAGGCAGTAATAAAAATGTCGAAGGTCCTTTAAAAAAATGGGTTAAAATAACTGTTTGCATGAATGAACAAACAAACAAATGAATGAATGAATGAATGAATGAATATAAGATCAAGCTATCTGGCCCCCACCCTCAGCATTAGTGCTTCTGGAGGAGCATTTATTCTGGAGAAGCACGACTCACTGCTAAAGGATTTATATTTCTGTTATTTCTAAGCACTAATAAATAATACATGGTACATAAAAAATCCTTTTCAAATCTGCAGGACTAGAACGAAACACCCAACCCTACTCTCTCACTCACATCTCTGTTCTCTCATCCTGAACAAGGATCAACCCAGACATCATTCATCGCTCCTCGAGAACATGATCCGCTTGACGACGAAAGCTCGGCTCAACTCGACGTGCGTGTGTTTTGACTGTAAAGCCTATCCAGCAGGATCAGGTGCTAAAGGGGTGTTTAAGGATTTAGACCAGCAACCACAGGAGATCTACTGACACTCTGCTTTTATAGAGTCTCTGTATGTGCATGTTGAGAGATAAATAACTACAGTTATTGACCTCACTGACTGATATTTAGGGTCTCCTCTACACACACAAAAAAAAAAAAAAAAAAAAAAAAAATATATATATATATATATATATATATATATATATATATATATATATATATATATATATATATATATATATATGAATAAATCAGATTAGCAAATTAATCTCAACTGTATTTGCCTACTGAATCTTTGTTTTTTTTCATTTGTTATACACTTATTTATTTCATATCTTTAGATTAAAATACATGTAACATGGACTGCTGCAGCTAATTCAGTGACACATTTTGCATTCAAATGGTGGCAATTGAAACAAATCCCAGGTAAGCAGATGAAATGTTTACTCAAAGCAATGAAAGACACTTAAACTGCTCTTTGAACTGCTACCTCTAGGGCTCCTTCAGCGACACATCTACAAAAGCACAGCAAGGATGCTGATATTCCATAGATGCGTTATTTATGCTGGAAGTGTGTTTGTGCTGTGTGTGTGAGGAGGCCGTGGGGGCAGTGTGAGTGTAAGTGCTTTAGACACACATTGCTGGGGTGCTTTCTCCTGCCATATCTAATGACGGCCAGAGCTTCCATACAAGCTCCCACCGACCACTCCAACAGCCCACCACACTGCTCCACAAACGCCTGAAACATCCCTCCTTCAGAGAGATCAGGAAGAACGAGAGCGGGAGAGAAAGAGATAGCGAGAGAGACACTTCCTCCTTGGCAGCCCGTGGGTTTGATGTATGGTTGGACAGTGTTGTTGTGAAGCTCCACACAGAGAGAACAGCACCACTTTCAGTGCTCTGACAGTGATGCTGGCGTTTCCTAAAAACGGTACAAACCAAACATGGACAAACCAAACTAATGTACAGTCAGCTATTCCAAATATGCATACAGCCAATAATATTGGTTAAACCAATTACATACATTTAACAATAAAATGAAAATGTAGTAACTGGCCAATACAAATGACTATATTTAATTGTATGTTTGGGTTGTACTAGAAGATTTACATGCTTACATTTTCCCAAAACACAATGTTCTTCTCATACTGCACATCTGTATTCACTTTCTGTCTGAAACACTGTGTCTTAAAGCGCCACCTCCTTATAAGTCCAGTATGCTCTGATAGGTCAGCTTGCCCATGCTGTTCTGATGGTCAACCACTACAGGTTCTGCCGCCACATAGCTGTGGCTGTTCTTACAATGTTGTTGTACTGGTCCAATCCTAAAGGTCTGGTAGAACACGCTGGTAGACCTCCACCTTTGCCATCTAGACTGGAGCACAGCGTTTCAGATTGGTCAGTATTTACTGTTTTAGCTTAATGGTAGGTGGGCAATAAAGACTGAGTTGGCATCACCTTGTGACAGAGAAAAGGGCTGGAATTCCAACCAGGCATTTTAGGCAGCTGAGAAAAGTGGTTTCTGTGGGAGAAAGTGTCACCCTCTGGCGTGTACTTTGGAATTTACAGCTTTTTGAAATTTTGGTATTATTGAAAGGCTAAGGCACAGTTAGTATTAATGCCTGATTTAAATAACAATATTAAAATGATTTTAAGAAGCAAAAAAGCAGCTGATATTTACAGATACAGTCAAATATATTTAGTCCAAGAGCATGTTCCCGAGTGATATGACTCATTTTGTGCTCTCAATCATCACACTTCTTACAGTTAAACACAAACACATGCTACAAAACATAAATATAGCTATACCAGGAGTCGAGCTTTCAACCATGCAACCATGGATATCCAATTACAATGCTTTTGAAAGTATGCTGTAAGCATTCTGACCAATCACAATTACAGAGGAGTTTAAGCAGGTGATCAAGGTACTCATGTAATAATTTCAGTCAAATGCAGGTTAATTAGTGCTGCAACAATAACCCCATTAACGTGGTGGTTTTGAATGCTTAGGTGCTGAGTACCTGACACACTGTGAGGGGCGTGAGGGTTTGTGTGCCAAAACTGGCAAACTCGCAGCACCTCTGACCCCACGTACTGTCCCTGCTTGTGGCCACACAAGAATTTGCTCGCTACGTGTGGAGCTTCATTCAAAATGAATAAATCTGAAGTGACACCAGCATAGCAAGTTTGCAGGGATTGATTTAGTGTGTTGTTGATATATTCAGTAAGTTTTTGATGTATTCAACGTGTTTTTGTAAAGAGCACAGCAACCGCTATTTGCAGCAATACATTCACAACACCGGCATTCTGTTGACATTCGGGACCACATGATGCAGATACATTGCTCAGAGACTTCAGCCGCTGAGACTGGTTCTTGCTCCTTTTTCATGAGCTCAAGGAGGAGCAAAATGTAGAGGGTGGACACGACGCTAAGAGACGAAGAGAAACTGTGGCAGAGCTGTGGATTTAGGAGGCCTTGGCTTTCTCTCTCTGAAATACAGCTCATCAACCTGAAAGCCTACATTATGCCAACTCCCACTGATTCAGCACATACAGCTTATAATATGCCTCGTCATCCTGCCATGGACTCAATGAATAACAGGAGTGGGCGATATTATGATACAATATCATCATCATGATCAATCATGATTAAGCTTTCTGTGTGGATGAGCCTTTGGAGAGCCTTTTGATCTGTAGGGCTGCTACTAACAAATATTGAGCATTTGTTTAGGAGTATTTACAGCATTATAACAGCTCTTTCTTTCACCTTGCAGCTGCTGTTATTCTGTTGTTAACCTGGTCAGGAACCCTCACAGAGCCAGAACATAGCAGGCAGACCAGCAAAGTGGACAGTGAGTGGGCACAGTGCTTAAAAATTCCAGCAGAAAAAATCCACACAACACACACTCAAACACCACCACCACATCAGTGTCACTGCAGTGCTGAGAATGATCCACCTACCATATAGTACCTGCTCTGTGGTGGTCATGTGGGGGTCTTGACTATTAAAGAACAATGTAACAAAGTATACAGAGAAACTGATGAACTACAGTCTGTAAATGTAGAACTACAAAGTGCTTCTTAATGGTCAGTGGAAATGATATCACAAAGAGTGAAGAAGCAAGGAGGTGGGTTTAATGAAGTGGCATCTAGGGGCCCTGATGACCAGGTTGGAAAAACACTGCTCTAGACCTAAACAGATCAAAGAAAAACACAAATCTGGAAAAAGGCTACAACCGAAAAAAACATATATACTGAAAAAACTATATATTACTAAGTGCTCAGATTTTGAACATGGCATACTTTAGTACTTAAAATTCTACAAGATCATTGAGAGATTTAAATTGCTACTATCTAATTACATTAACTTTGGCACTCACTAATAAATATATTGGTAAATGATCTATGGATTATTTTGACAATTAATCATGAAATTTCTGTTTGTTTTTGTAATTCAAGTAATAACAAAACAGAATGTATGAGAGCAGGAGAAGAATTTAAAATATGCATTATCATACAGGTCAAATAATCATTGCAATAATCAATTTTTCTTTTAATCAAATATCTGTAGTCCTACATTGAAGACAGGAACTACACTGATTAAAATGTAACGGGTTCAGATCCATAACAGACCCCCACCACAGACAAATAATTACATCAGACTAGAGTACGCTTAGGCAACTAAAGACTGGGGATGCTAATCATGCCACTTCGACCCAGAGGTCACAGGGTTATCTAAAAGGCAAAGACTGGGGGAAACAAAGACCCTTCCCGCTCACATGCTTTGCTAAGCTGTGGCTAGGTAGGAGGAGGAGGCGTGATAACACTTTATAATGGCAGAAGAAAGGAAACAATAGACAAGCCAATGTGAAAAGAGTTTAACATGATGAATGAGCCACAAATTCAGTGGCAATAAAGAACTGTCACGAGTTTACACCAAAATTTGGCTCTTCTGAATGTGGGAGAGAAGCATTGTGCTTCACCAGTGCACACGCTGCTACTCTACTGTCACTACTGCTGGGCAGTACGAATTAAGTTTAATATCATAATATTTCTGTAATGTGTTAATAAAGTTAATGGGCATATTAGTGATGTTTTTCTACGCTAAAATAATGTCCAACAAGACTCATCTTGTCATTTACTATCCATCTCATCACCCCACAGGCAAACTTACAAAGTACTGTAAACGTCAACAAGTCAGAATGTGCATTTAAAGATAATCTTGCATATTTAATTTTTAATAAAGCGCACAGAATGAACAAAAACATCACAATTTTATTTAATTATATTACACTATCAATACCACCACAAAAATAGCTAAGATTGTGAATGACTGTGAACCCAATGCACTCAAAAAACAAACAAAAAAACAAATACAAGTGTTATTAGATTAGTTAGATTGCATTTGTCTATAATTGTGATTTAGTTACAATCAAACCACCACAATTTATTCTACTATAGAGTTCTAATTCAAATAATAATTCAAACCACTCAGAAGCAGCTAAGCATTATTACAGCAGCTACAACATTTTACTACAACTGTAAAATAAAACTCATCTTATAAAGTGAAACTAACTTGCAAACACAGCTGACGAGGATCATACAGGTCTTAATGACAGTCAGTAAAGGACACGCACTTCATTCACGCCAACAACAGCAGCTCAGTGCTTTAGATTAAACTCAGTATTCAGAAAACCACTCAGTGTCAGTGAGGTTCTCTTGTTCAAAGGCTGGTGAGGAAAGTTTGGAGCTGCAGAGCTGTTAATGTCTGTATGTGTGTAATTACATGATTGGCTAATGGAGTAAAATGATTAAATTAAATGTACGTTTTAAACTACTACTTTTTTTTTTATTTACTCCCCACATCGTACCATAATTGGAACCACTGCTATATACAACATATGCCCAGTGCTAAAAATACAGCATCACAAGTTAGGAAACAGAGTCCTGACTCACTCAGTCATACAAACAGACACAGTCCAGATCATGGAAAAAGGAAAAAGGGAACAAATCACTCCTTCACTCCCTGATCCATATATAGAAAATAAGGTGCAAAACCAGCTTATTTTGAATTAATTGCTTTTGAGGCATCATATACAGGTTGACATATCATCTAAAAGATTAATCCAATGGTTATTTTAGTGAAGACATCATTGTGCATCCTTAATTCTAAAGAATAGCAAGGCGCTGTCATTTAGAATTAAGGAAAATGGGAAATGAGCAGGTAAAAATAAACAACGAGCACACAAACATTGTATGTGGAACAGGAGCTAAGAAACATGGAGGAAACGGCCCTTTAAGGTTCCTTTAAATAGCTTTGCTATTTTATTAAAGCAGTGTGTTAGTCAGCAGCACGGGGCAAAGCAACACAAAACACATCAGCCTGACCGACTACAAACACACAACAATAACAACAAGACGTAATTATAGCCCGGACGACACACCTAACACATCGACTGCTTTATGAGAATCCAATATTGCATTTATGGGCGAGTCCCATGAGGAAATAAACATTTTTGACAGGAAGTTAACACCATGTCATTGTGTCACTGAGGAATATTCTTGTCTGCCATAGAAAGGTTTCAGTTCTTGCTTCGAAAGCAATAAATCACTGCCTGAAAACTCGGGGGGTGTTTCATTAAAAAAGGACAAGAACAATTAACATCGTTTCCCCTTATCTGATTACACCAGGAAGACGCAGGTTAGAGGAAAGGCCATCGACTGACATCATGCAGGGAAACGTTTGAGAGGGACCGGCTGATACAGATCTGATCTGATTCCAGCGCTATATTAGGGCTCATGTTATGCAGAATATAATCGTTGGAATTGTACAGATTTGAATTACCATGATTAACAAACAGTATTGAAAGTGGAAATCCAATGTCTGGTTAGTTTGATATAGTATCAGTGCTTATCAGGTCTGCGCAATAGGGAAAAATATTTTCTTGTGAAAAACTGTGCAGTGTATGTTTAACCGCAAGTTAGTCTTTTAGTGCTCATTCAGTTTTTATTTTTTACCCAAAAGGGTGATTATTGTTTTTTACGCATCGCCATTGGGATACTCAACCATCATCGCCCTATCGCCTAGGTCTTGTGCTTATACAGTAAATCAGATACGCACAAGGCATTTATTTTTAACCATATTGTGCAGTCCTACCATCTCTGCATTCACCTACTGGTGGGCTATTTTGGGAAACAGCAGCATAAATTGTAAATTGTGTTATTCTGGAAGCTTATATTGTTGTATTACTGTAGAATTCTAGAGAAAACTCATGCAGCACAATGTCAAACTCTGCATCTACGCTGCGGCAACAAGAACAAAGCTGAGAATTGGTCCAAACTCGTGATGTCTTTTCATGTTCATGAAGAAAGTGCTACTCGTAACATCCGTAAAAGCTTTATTTCAAATGAGGATGGAAAAATCAGCAATATGTTAAAACACAAACAATATGGGCTAAAATTTCAGGAATGTGACGCTATATGCACGTAGAGGCACTACGTCCCAAATGAGCAGCATGCCCGTTACCAAGGGTAAATTCTAGGAGTGGGGGAAAAGAAATCGATACTGCATGGCATCAATATTTAGCATGGCAATATCATCTTGATTCATGGACAGTAACTATCAGCATTATACTATATTAAATGCAAATACAACATTAAACGGTAGAATAATAAAACCAAATGCTCTGAATTCAGCAGAAAGAACTGCATTAACGTGAGATGGGTGGATATCACAGGCAGTGAATTCCTATGTGGCTAGAGCAGCTCAAAGTTTTGCTTTGGGGACATAACCTGCAAATGAAACAAAGTAATAAATCACAATATAGCACAACACATCACAATACCATGCATATCGAAATTATCTAGCCAAATGACTGACGCTTCATAATAACATATTGTATCATGGGTCCTTCGATGGTTCCCACCTCTAGTAAATATTCTATGATAATTCTATGATTTTACATTTTATGAAATAAATAAACTGTTTATTGAATCACTTGATTTTATATTTGTTTTGCAAGTAACATGCTTTAAGAAATCATTTTACGGCATATCATTTTTTCACCCAGCAATCGATAAAGAAACCAATAAAGAATATGACTAATAAGCACGATCGATAACGGCATTGGTTTCAATAAAATCTTGTCAATTTCTATCCCTATTTAAAAGGGTATTGGCTCCAATACCAATCCAGACAATCCAGTAAATTCTTCTGATCTTTTATATATTTAAAGGTGCCACAGTATGTAAAACTGTATGTATCTTGTTATATAGTGTAATAATGAGGGTTCAGTAAATAGAACTGTGCATACCGTGAACCTCAAACACTGTTCTTCAAATACAGATCCTGCTTTTATAAAAGAGTGATGATAAAACGGTCTTAAAATCCTAGAACAGTGGCAGAGAAATCCAGCGTTCCAGGCTGAGTCTGCATTTTTCATTCCTTCCGAGCGAACCGAACTGTCCGTGGACATGGTTCATGTTCCGTTAACCCTTAAATGCTACAGCTTGTTCAGGCACCAGAATGTAGCTGTAGCAGTACTTGAGGTAAAACTGCAAAATCTTCAAAACTAGCTGGTAACATTAAGGCAACTTCAGCTCCCCAGTGCAAGTGACTATATGCAGAGGCCATTTCAACCCCACCAAACCCAGATGAGTGTTTCTGAGGCAGTTTAGATTAAATCAAGGCATTTTCGAATAGAAATATGATTTCTGTAAAGTTAACAATAGCATGTCTATATACATACAATGTGATTTCAGTGCTATAATGTATCACACTTCTAGTATACAGTGAACTATAAAAAAAATAATTTATAAACCTATAAATTACATTCCTCGCAAAGTAACAGTCTGCACTATACAGAGCTGTGTGTTTTAACCGTGCATTAAGCTTTTGAGTGAGTTTGTCTGAAAGAGTTAGGATCTTAAGGTTTAATTTATAGGGACGCAGCCAAATATGCCCTACACAATACACAGTGATATTTATGAAAGTCCAGCAGAGCCTGACACTCAGAGATGTAGTGCAAGTGAACAAGATGTACCTACAAGACAAACGACTTCAGAAATTAAACAATTTAAACAGAATTTAAACAATATTTAACACCATTTTTGCCACCAGATAAGCTGCTGTTTGCTCACCATGGTTATTACGAATACAGTATACAGTAAATAATCAAAAATAGGTTTTCTTAGGGCGTTTTCAGACCTGGTCCAGGTTTTTACTACACTGTATACACTGTATACGGTTAAGTTCTGGTATCACACTGCAGTCTAGCAAGCACACTACCCATAGCCACGTGCACACCCACATCCTGTCGTCATCGCCTACATGGGCTGGCGTGAAAGTGAACTTGAAGCAACTCTGATAGAGCTCTCACATGCACACATGGAGAGGTGAAGCTGCTCAGCAACCTCCCACCAAATCCATTCACTTAAAATCCAAGTTACAAAGATTTTGAAGTGCACAACCAGACGCCATGTCATTTTTGGCACTCGCGCCACACGTCTATATATATTATTATTATTTTCTACACTGCTCTCGTCCTGTCACTTTCTCTCTCTCCAAACGGCTCAGAAGTAAGGTATTAGTTATGGTTAGGATAAGGTATAGTTATTGAGTAGTGGCATGTTGAGACACCCCACAGCTGATTTTCAGTTCTCTTCCATTATTTTTCTCCTTCTAACGTTTAATGGGCGATGACAGCCTTCCTGTTATTGATCCGAAAGTCCGAACCATCCTAAGAAATGTTTGCAATCAAATCATGATTCAGTTAGATTTGGACCAAGTCGCCCCTTATAGTCGGACCACATTTTGATGCACGCTGCGATCCAAGGCATATTTCATAGCTGATATTTTGGTTCAGACTAAACTGAATAGTCTGAATGTCTGGAGACAAACAAGGTACATATGAAATGACCATTAAGCATCTAATATATCTTCACTGTCCAAAGAAATATATCTCCAAAATTCAAACATTACAGGACAGAACAAAAATAGTCTTTACTTTCAATGCAACTCAATAGAACTCATTTTTTTTCAAGCTATTTTTGAGCATTTCAAAGAGTGCGGACAGCAGCAGCTGCATTCAAATGATGTAATCCAACGGTAATCCAACAAGTAAATGCTGTTCAGTACATTTTATTTGTGACACAGCACGTTATCAAAATAAAGCCCTTTAAAAATGTAACTGTAAAACTGGTATTGGTACTGGGTATCAACTTATATGTGTTGGAGCACCTACACTACACCTACTGGCATTCACCCTGCATCTCCCGCTTCCAAAACCTGGAATTTTGTCCATATGCTGCATCCCTACATTGCACAGTCAGGAACCACATCTCCACACGAAGGCCTGTGCTGCTGATGCCAACATCCCGAGACCAAACTCTGACTGGCATTGAGATTCAACCACCCCAACGCTACCCAGCTGAGCCCATTTGCATTGGGAAGCCATCCACAACCATCACCCAGGAACTGAATGTAAACGTATCACTGCATGAACATAAATATTAATGCACATGTTGAGTTTCCAGACCCTATTATTCCTGTGTACGGACTCCATAAGCAAGACCACCAGCATCCTCTGCTTTCGCAATCTCACACATGCATCTGCATGCATTCATGCCCCTGTTTTCAAGAATGCAGCACCACCTCACCAGGATAATCTGCCACATAGGCCTAAAGACTGTAAGTGACCCAAGATCATATACAGATATATTATTTATGGTTTTTCCCCTCTCTGTAGGCCGACCTACATCCACAGAACCTACTGACAGGGGCTGAATTCAAGCGTGCCAATGCAAATAAGCCCATAAGGCTCAACCGAGCAGCCAATACGAGCCTGTAACCTTGACTGGATCACAGCAGCGCGAATTCTCCCGTTCCACCTTAAATGGTGCAGCCCCCGGCACCACAACGTAACTGCTGCACCGATTTAAGGTGGAACGGGAAAATTCGAAAGCCACCTCACGAAGCACCACAGCAGCGACAGCTAGCCAAGCTGTGAGGCGCCCGAATGCAACTGCTGCACCATTTAAGGTGGACCGGCGAAATTCGAACTTCAGCCTCCACAAAGCATCACAGCCACGGCTAGCTAAGCTCCAGCTAACCCGCTAAGCTAACCTGGGAACCAGAGACAGAGAAGGAGGAACGTTAGCGGGCGGCTTTGACACAAACGCAGCCGCGCTACTCCTGGTTGTCCTACCGTGAAGGGGACGTCGTTGACGCTTCCCACCGAGTAGCAGCAGTCCCCCGGGTTCACGGCTCCGGTCAGCACCTGGTGGAGATGCATCTTTTCCTTGTGTCGGTGCTGGGTTTGTCCTCCCCTCACTGAAGCGCCGCGACGGAGATTGTTAATAATTCACAGCACCGCTCGGTTCCTCCTCCATGAAGCTGAAGCTAACGCTAGCAAACCGGGAATCCCATCCGTCCCTCCGTCCGTCCGTTCGCCCGTCTGTCTGTCTGTCCCTGGCCTGTCACGGCACACACACTCTCACACTCACTCACTCCCTCCGCGGCTCTGTGTGAGGAAAATTCTGGAACACGGCCGAAAAAGAAACGACGGTTAAAATCCACAGCGGACCGTTTACGCTTAAATATTTAAAAACCAGCGGCTCCCGCTCGCGCTTGCCGCCGCCGCCGCTAAAAACTCTACTCAACACGGCTCGCGCACGCAGATGGATCACCGCAGCAGCAGCAGCGCGCGCGCGCACGCGCTATCCAGCCACGAGCGCGCGCGGTGGGAGGAGGCGGAGGGGGTGGGGGCGGGGTGTCGCGCGCACGCGCTCACGACACGAAAGCGAGCGGTAGAGGGAGCAGCTGCAGGAGCACTGAGCAGAGAGGCTTTATTTAAATAAATTATATATATATATATATATATATATATATATATATATATATATATATATATATATATATATATATATATATATATATATCAAACACTAACATAAAACATAAACAAAATAAGAACAAAACAATAAACAAGGTAAACTGTAAACTAGTAAAAATACAAAATACTGTTAAAATATAAATATATTGACTAGCAAGAAACCAAGTAAACTGTAAACTAGAAAGATAAATAAATAATAATAATAATAATAATAAAATATATATATATGTAAGTACATAACATAACATAATGTTGCGTAGCATAGCAAAACGTAGCATTGCAAAACGTAGCATTGCATAACGTAATGTAACATAACATAACATAATGTAATGTAGTGTAGCTAGGCATAGCGAAACATAGTGTAGCATAACATAACATAACATAACATATAGCATAAAAAAATGTGGTGTAGTATAGCATAACATAACAACATAACATAACGTAGTGTAATGTAGCATAACATAACATATAACATAACATAATGTAACATAACATAATGTAATGTAGTGTAGCTAGGCATAGCGAAACGTAGTGTAGCATAACATAACATAACATAACGTAGTGTAGTGTAGCGTAGTGTAGCATAACATAACATAACGTAACGAAATGTAGTGTAGTGTAGCATAACATAACATAACTTAATGAAATGTAGTGTAGTGTAACATAACATAACATAACTTAATGAAATGTAGTGTAGTGTAACATAACATAACTTAATGAAATGTAGTGTAGTGTAGTGTAGTGTAGCATAACATAACATAACATAACATAACATAACGTAGTGTAGTGTAGCGTAGTGTAGCATAACATAACATAACATAACATAACATAACGTAACGTGGTGTAGTGTAGCATAACATAACATAACGTAACGTAACGTAATGTAACGTAACATAACGTAACGTAACGTAGTGTAGTGTAGCATAACATAACATAACATGGCGTAACGTAGTGTAGTGTAGCATAACATAACGTAACGTAACGTAACGTAACGTAACGTAACGTAGTGTAGTGTAGTGTAGCATAACATAACATAACATAACGTAACGTAGTGCAGTGTAGCATAACATAACATAACATACAACATAACATAACATAACATGGCGTAACGTAGTGTAGTGTAGCATAACATAACGTAACGTAACGTAACGTAACGTAACGTAACGTAGTGTAGTGTAGTGTAGCATAACATAACATAACGTAACGTAGTGCAGTGTAGCATAACATAACATAACATACAACATAACATAACATAACATAATGTAACGTAGTGTAGTGTAGCATAACATAACATAACATACAACATAACATAACATAACACAACATAATGTAACGTAGTGTAGTGTAGTGTAGTGTAGCATAATATAACATAACGTAACATAACGTAACGTAACATAACGTAACAGAGTGTAGTGTAGCATAACATAACATAACATAACATAACATAACATAACATAACATAACATAACATAACATAACATAATGTAACATAACATAACATAACATAACATAACATAACACAACATAACATAACATAACATAACATAACATAACATAACATAATGTAACGTAGTGTAGTGTAGTGTAGTGTAGCATAATATAACATAACGTAACATAACGTAACGTAACATAACGTAACAGAGTGTAGTGTAGCATAACATAACATAACATAACATAACATAACATAACATAACATAACATAACATAAGAGTTCTGTGAGGAGGACGAGATTTGATTGAAATAATAAAAAACTGTATGTTGTATAAAAGCCACAGAGATTAATCACATATAACACAATCAGAGCGTCTGATCAGCTCTCTCTCTCGGTGTCTGTTCTTTTTTGAGAAGGTGTTTATGAATCTACAGCGTGTTTGTTAGCTTTAGCAGAATAATGAACTTCTCGTTGGTGTCCAGTACTTTGTTGGTACAGCTCAGTTATCATAGTCTGTTAACATCGGCTAACGCTGCACTCGCACTTTCACAGACGCAGTAGTGAGGTCTGCACAAGCACACGGCCTGGTGATGCGCGGTGGGCTCCTCTGCCTGCAGTGCTTCTGTTCAGATCTGCAGAGTTCGGACGTCCTGCGAAGTCAAAAACACACTTACTGAAGCGCAATTTCCTGATGCACCTCCTGGCAGCAAACTTCACTTAATCAGAAAACCTCAGTGCCTCACTCCTGGTCCCTCAGACTCACCGCAGCAGAGCCCGATCTGATTATACACTGAATTCTGTGCTCCTGCGAGAGACCAGCAGCAGATCAGGATACGGAGACACGTACTTCATATTCCCAGTTCTGAAAAAGGATGGATGTGGTTCAGTTTGATGAGTGAATGCTGGGGAGCGTACCGCGAGGATGTATGGACCAGTGGGTCCCATCTCTGGTCCTGGAGGACCCGCTGCCCAGCACATTTTAGTGCTCCCAACACACCTGATCCAACCATTCCGCTCATTAACAAGCCCCTCCTGCACGGTGAGAGTGTCAGGAAGGAAAACGGGGGTCCTCCAGGAGCAGGCCTGGGAGCCGCTGGTGTAGATGTTATGATCCTGTAGATGCTGTAGGCTTTGTTCCTCCTGAGTGCTGTGATTCAGTCAGGACTTTATGAGTTTGGAATTTGAAATTCTCAGCTCTGAGCGTGTTCCTGGAGGTTACAGCCCGTGCTGATATGTGATAACTGTATATCTACCAGTGAGAGGCGCTGCTGGAAGAGTGAGTGTGGTGCCTGCGGCGCTGCTGTTACCTGAACATAACAGGAGTGGTCATTACACAGCACGCTTGAAAGGTGACCATCTTTCATTTCTCCTAGCAACCAATACCTCTTTTTCCAGCAGCTAACACATAATTTCTCTTTCTCTCTCTCTCTTTATATCTCTCCTTCTTTCTCTCTCTCTCTTTATATATATACATATATATCTTTCTCTCTAACTCTCTCCTTTTTTATCTCTCTCTCCTTTATCTCTCTCTCTGTTTATATATATATATATATATATATGTCTTTAACTCTCTCTTTAACTCTCTCCCTCTTTATCTCTCTCTAAACAAATCTCTCAAACCACAAACGTTATACTTTCACTAACTGGCCACTTTATTAGAAACACCAACCTTGTACTTCCACTAACTGGCCAATTTATTAGAAACATCCAACTTGTGTGTCCACAAACTGGCCACTTTATTAGGAACACCTACCTTGTGCTTCCACTAACTGGCCACTTTATTAGAAACACCCACCTTGTGCTTCCACTAACTGGCCACTTTATTAGAAACACCCACCTTGTGCTTCCACTAACAGGCCACTTTATTAGAAACACCAACCTTGTTCCTTTACTAACTGGCCACTTTATTAGAAACACCTACCTTGTGCTTCCACTAACTGGCCACTTTATTAGAAACACCTGCCTTGTGCTTCCACTAACTGGCCACTTTATTAGAAACACCTACCTTGTGCTTCCACTATCTGGCCACTTTATTAGAAACACCTACCTTGTGCTTCCACTAACTGGACACACTGATTTAAGACACGCTCAGAGCAATAATCATGCCCTTCATCATTTTCATGGCTGCGGTTCGAAGCTTGCGATTGTGGACGTGCGAGTAGCCGCAGGGCCAGAGACCACAGCCAATCCACTCCTGCCATCCTTCACCGGTCACTTGCTGTGGTCCACTCTAACAGCAGGGGTTGTTGATTTGATCTGTCAGTGCAGATTTATATAGTACAGAAATCCTCTACAACTCAGATCCTCAAACCACAGCTCTTATAACCTCACCTGGACACTCCAGAGACCAATTCAATAAACAGCTGACCGTAATGGTCCTCATGAGCTCCTGAACACTGAGAGTGAACCAGGTTAAAGTACAGTCTGATATCCTGAATCGGATAGAATATTATTAATATTACACGTTTAAACTTTGTCTGTAACACATATTATTAGATTATCTGATAGTATCTGAGGTGGCCATCTTTCATTTCTTCTAGCAACCAATATTTCTTTTTACAGCAGCTAACACATAATCTCTCTCTCTCTCTCTCTCTCTCTCTCTCTCTCTCTCTCTCTCTCTCTTTCTCTTTCTCTTTATCTCTCTCCTTTTTTATTTCTCTCTTTACATCTCCCTCTCTCTCTCTCTCTCTCTCTCTCTCTCTCTCTTTCTCTTTATCTCTCTCCGTTTTTATTTCTCTATTTACATCTCCCTCTCTCTCTCTCTCTCTCTCTCTCTCTCTTTCTCTTTATCTCTCTCCTTTTTTATTTCTCTCTTTACATTTCCCTCTCTCTCTTTATCTCTCTCTCTCTCTCTCTCTCTCTTTCTCTTTATCTCTCTCCGTTTTTATTTCTCTATTTACATTTCCCTCTCTCTCTTTATCTCTCTCTCTCTCTCAGACACAACTACAACCAATCCACTTTATTTCAAACCATAAAACATTGTACTTTCACTAACTGGCCACTTTATTAGAAACACCCACCTTGTGCTTTCACTAGCTGGCCACTTTATTAGAAACACCTACCTTGTAGTTTCACTAACTGGCCACTTTATAAGAAACACCCACCTTGTGCTTCCACTAACTGGCCACTTTATTAGAAACACCTACCTTGTACTTTCACTAACCAGCCACTTTATTAGAAACACCCACCTTGTGCTTCCATTAGCTTACTTTTAGTAACTGTAGTATTTGATTGCACCCTGCCCTGCAGCTCTGTGAGATTTGTAGTTTGTTTAAACTCTGTTTTGTTTAATATTTGTGGTGTGATGACCGTGTGGTTTGATTGATGTTAAACTCTGTAATCATACTGTGTGAGTTAAGCTGTGTGTCCTGGTTTGGCTGTCGTGCTGGTTCAGCAGCTCCTGACGGCCTGTAATCTCGTCAGGTGGTGGTGAGGCTTATAATCTGATTCAGCTCCGGTACACTGTCAGTGCAGCACAGACAGACCAAGCCTAACACCTACTACACAACATCTACTCACTGCTCTCTGTTAGGTATACATACATACAGATGTGTATATGTATATATATATATATATATATATATATATATATATATATATATATATATATATATATATATATATATAAAAATATTTACAGTTCCAAAATAAATATGGTAAAGTGCCTGAAGTAAAAGTTTGGGTACCCTGCATGGTCAGTTGTAACAAATCAGACTTGGACATGACGTTTCGATCTATATGCAGGGCTTTAACTTCAACAAGGGCTGAAATGTGAACACAGAGCTGGGAGAGTCCCGGGAGACCAGGTGAGCTGGTGTCTGAGGCAGCCAGGGGAAGCGGCTACTGGAGCAGGTGAGATGGTTAGTGTCGGGGTAGCTGCTGTTGTTAGCCACTGAGCCTCGAGGACCCCAGGAGTGGTTCTCCCGTCTGAGCAGTGGATGGCAGGACAAGCTAGGATCTAGGCCTGTCTGAACAGTTCAAAAAACAAAGGCTAGTCCTTACGTTGTTCCAAAGCTCGCCAGGAGAAGGATCCCTGTGGGGGTCCACACCACTCTCTGTTCCCGGGGGGAGTGTAAGAACACAGTTTATATTCATTAATTTCAAGAGTCACCTGAGGACCAGCGGAAGCTGCGGAGAACGCTCGTTTGAGGGAGCGAGCCAAACAGTCTGATGGCCACACCAACCTTACTTCCTGGAGACCAATGGGGTAGAGATGCCAGGTCTATAAACAGATTTTGGATGATGTTCAGATGAGGGCTCTAGCAAAACCTTCAGTTTCAGAGTGTTTAGGATCATTATCCTCTTTTCATCTCCAGCTTTTTTACTGACTGTGTGATGTTCACTCCCAGAATTTGCTGGTTTAAATGAAATCCTTTCTTCTCTCTACCAGTGAGATGTTCTTTTTGCCACAGGCTGCAGCACAAGCTCAAATCATGATTGGTCCACCTCATCTTCATCTTTTACTTTACAGCTTTTGGAGAATCAGTCCCTGTTTTACTCACTAACTGCTCACAGGAACAGGCATCCTCTCCAGTGTACCCAAACTATTGCATGCCACTCTATTCAGCCAGCAAACCTTTTATCTGTATATACATCTCTTCATCTATCATACCATTAACCATCTGTTCAACTATTCATCCACCCATTGATCTATCCATCCATTCATCTCTCTCTCTCCCTCTCTCAGCTTATCCATCAATCGATCCATCTATCCATCTACTTGTTCCATTAACCCTTATTTCTATCAACCAGTTAATCTTTACATTCCATTCATCCTGCGTCCATCTTTCTTTCTATCTGTCTATCTCTGTATTATTCTCTAACTCTTTTTCAATAGACCTGTCTCCCCTAGCTCTCTCTATTTCTCTTCTCCCTTTCTGACTCCCTCTCTTTTATATCTTTCTTTCTCTCTGTCTCTCTCTCTGTCTGTGTCTCTCTCTGCCTCTCTCTCTCTCTGTTTCTCTTTCTCTGTTTCTCTCTCTCTCTCTCTCTCTCTCTCTCTCTCTCTCTCTCTCTCTCTCTCTCTGTCTCTCTCTCTGTCAGTGATGAGATTAGAGAGGGATGTGAAGGAGAGAGTTTAGATGACTAAGACTCTGAGAATATCAGGAGCTGTGGCCCTGATAAAGAATCACAGTAACCCAGTATTATCTCTCTCTCTCCCTCTCTCTCTCTCTCTCTCTCTCTCTCTCTATATATATATATATATATATATATATATATATATATATATATATATATATATATATATATATATATATATATATATATATATATATATGTATCTGTGTCTCTCTCTGTCTCCCTCTCAGTATCTCTCTCTGTATCTCTCTCTCTCTCCTTCTCTCAGTATCTCTCTTTCTCTCTTTCTCCTTCTCTCAGTATTTCTCTCTATCTCTCTCTCCTTCTCTCAGTATCTCTCTCAGTAGCTCTCTCTCTCTCTCTCTCTCTCTCTCGCTCAGAGGGAAACAGATGGGTCTGTGTCCCCCGCACCTCCTCCTCTGTGGGTTTTATAATAATTCATGCTCGCGCTGGATATGGCAGTGAGAGGAGGAGAGATAAGGATTGTGCTGTATTGATCTGGAGGTGGAGATTCAGCAGTATTGATTTTGAAGTGTTAGGATTAATATCCCACAGTTACAGCACTGCTCAATAATACACACAGTTTTAACCAAAACTAAAACAACACACATTAAAACAACAGATATTAAACAACAGATATTAAACAACACATATTAAAACAACAGATATTAAACAACAGATATTAAACAACACATATTAAAACAACAGATATTAAACAACACATATTAAAACAACACATATTAAAACAACAGATATTAAACAACAGATATTAAACAACAGATATTAAACAACAGATATTAAAACAACAGATATTAAACAACAGATATTAAACAACAAATATCAAACAACACATATTAAACAACACATATTAAACAACAGATATTAAACAACAGATATTAAAACAACAGATATTAAACAACAAATATTAAAACAACAGATATTAAACAACAGATATTAAAACAACAGATATTAAACAACAGATATTAAACAACAAATATTAAACAACAGATATTAAACAACAGATATTAAAACAACAGATATTAAAACAACAGATATTAAACAAAAGATATTAAAACAACAGATATTAAACAACAGATATTAAACAACAGATATTAAACAACAAATATTAAACAACAGATATTAAAACAACAGATATTAAACAACAGATATTAAACAACAAATATTAAACAACAGATATTAAACAACAGATATTATACAACAAATATTAAACAACAGATATTAAAACAACAGATATTAAAACAACAGATATTAAACAATAGATATTAAAACAACAGATATTAAACAACAGATATTAAACAACAAATATTAAACAACAGATATTAAAACAACAGATATTAAACAACAGATATTAAAACAACGGATATTAAACAACGGATATTAAAACAACAGATATTAAACAACACATATTAAACAACAGATATTAAACAACAGATATTAAACAACAGATATTAAAACAACAGATATTAAACAACAGATATTAAACAACAGATATTAAACAACAGATATTAAAACAACAGGTATTAAACAACAGATATTAAACAACAGATATTAAACAACAGATATTAAAACAACACACATTAAAACAACAGATATTAAACAACAGATATTAAAACAACGGATATTAAACAACAGATATTAAAAAAACAGATATTAAAACAACACACATTAAAACAACAGATATTAAACAACAGATATTAAACAACAGATATTAAAACAACACACATTAAAACAACAGATATTAAACAACAGATATTAAACAACAGATATTAAAACAACAGATATTAAACAACAAATATTAAACAACAGATATTAAACAACAGATATTAAAACAACAGATATTAAACAACAGATATTAAAACAACAGATATTAAACAACAGATATTAAACAACAGATATTAAAACAACAGATATTAAACAACGGATATTAAAACAACGGATATTAAACAACAGACATTAAAACAACAGATATTAAAACAACACACATTAAAACAACAGATATTAAACAACAGATATTAAAACAACACACATTAAAACAACAGATATTAAACAACAGATATTAAACAACAGATATTAAAACAACACACATTAAAACAACAGATATTAAACAACAGATATTAAACAACAGATATTAAAACAACAGATATTAAAACAACAGATATTAAACAACAGACATTAAACAACAGACATTAAACAACAAATATTAAACAACAGATATTAAAACAACAGATATTAAAACAACAGATATTAAACAACAGATATTAAACAACAGACATTAAACAACAAATATTAAACAACAGATATTAAAACAACAGATATTAAACAACAGATATTAAACAACAGATATTAAACAACAGATATTAAACAACAGACATTAAACAACAAATATTAAACAACAGATATTAAACAACAGATATTAAACAACAGACATTAAACAACAGATATTAAACAACAGATATTAAACAGCAGATATTAAAACAACAGATATTAAACAACAGATATTAAACAACAGATATTAAAACAACAGATATTAAACAACAGATATTAAACAACAGATATTAAAACAACAGATATTAAAACAACAGATATTAAACAACAGATATTAAACAACAGATATTAAACAACAGATATTAAACAGATATTAAAACAACAGGTACTAAACAACAAATATTAAACAACAGATATTAAAACAACAGATATTAAACAACAGATATTAAAACAACGGATATTAAACAACGGATATTAAAACAACAGATATTAAACAACACATATTAAACAACAGATATTAAACAACAAATATTAAACAACAGATATTAAAACAACAGATATTAAAACAACGGATATTAAACAACGGATATTAAAACAACGGATATTAAACAACAGATATTAAAACAACAGATATTAAACAACACATATTAAACAACAGATATTAAACAACAGATATTAAACAACAAATATTAAACAACAGATATTAAAACAACAGATATTAAAACAACAGATATTAAACAACAAATATTAAACAACAAATATTAAAACAACAGATATTAAACAACAAATATTAAACAACAGATATTAAACAACAGATATTAAAACAACAGATATTATACAACAAATATTAAACAACAGATATTAAACAACAGATATTAAAACAACAGATATTAAACAACAGATATTAAAACAACGGATATTAAAACAACGGATATTAAACAACGGATATTAAAACAACGGATATTAAACAACGGATATTAAACAACAGATATTAAAACAACAGATATTAAACAACAGATATTAAACAACAAATATTAAAACAACAGATATTAAACAACAGATACTAAAACAACAGATATTAAACAACAGATATTAAACAACAGATATTAAAACAACAGATATTAAACAACAGATATTAAACAACAAATATTAAAACAACAGATATTAAACAACAGATACTAAAACAACAGATATTAAACAACGGATATTAAACAACAAATATTAAAACAACAGATATTAAACAACAGATATTAAAACAACAGATATTAAAACAACACACATTAAAACAACAGATATTAAACAACGGATATTAAACAACGGATATTAAACAACAAATATTAAAACAACAGATATTAAACAACGGATATTAAACAACGGATATTAAACAACAAATATTAAAACAACAGATATTAAACAACAGATACTAAAACAACAGATATTAAACAACAGATATTAAACAACAGATATTAAACAACAAATATTAAAACAACAGATATTAAACAACAGATATTAAAACAACAGTATGTAAATCTGCTGTAATTCAAATCCTGGGACTGTGTTGAAGTATGAGAGGGGCGGGGCTTTAGTCTATCACAACAACGCTGAGAAACTATTTCCTACTGCACACCATCAGTCATATATATCATAACTCATCAATTAATGCTTTAATCACTGTTTATACTAGTCACATAAACAATCCTTTTACATTAACATGCATCAAAGATAAAAATAATTAAACAGTTGAGGTGTAAACAAATTAATTCAGAATTTTTTGTTGTGGACGTGAATTAAACCAGACATACACCAGACATTTACACCATCAAACACCTTCATTATTCTTTTAATGTTCATTCAGTTCAGTACTCGGTTTAATAATCACTACTGACTACTGATAAACTCATTTACACCATCAAACATCCTCATTATTCTTTTAATGATCATTCAGTTCAGTACTCAGTTTAATAATCACTACTGACTACTGATAAACTCATTTACACCATCAAACATCCTCATTATTCTTTTAATGTTCGTTCAGTTCAGTACTCGGTTTAATAATCACTACTGACTACTGATAAACTCATTTACACCATCAAACATCCTCATTATTCTTTTATTGATCATTCAGTTCAGTACTCAGTTTAATAATCACTACTGACTACTGATAAACTCATTTTACACCATCAAACATCCTCATTATTCTTTTATTGATCATTCAGTTCAGTACTCAGTTTAATAATCACTACTGACTACTGATAAACTCATTTACACCATCAAACATCCTCATTATTCTTTTATTGATCATTCAGTTCAGTACTCAGTTTAATAATCACTACTGACTACTGATAAACTCATTTACACCATCAAACATCCTCATTATTCTTTTATTGATCATTCAGTTCAGTACTCAGTTTAATAATCACTACTGACTACTGATAAACTCATTTACACCATCAAACATCCTCATTATTCTTTTAATGATCATTCAGTTCAGTACTCAGTTTAATAATCACTACTGACTACTGATAAACTCATTTACACCATCAAACATCCTCATTATTCTTTTAATGATCATTCAGTTCAGTACTCAGTTTAATAATCACTACTGACTACTGATAAACTCATTTACACCATCAAACATCCTCATTATTCTTTTAATGATCGTTCAGTTCAGTACTCGGTTTAATAATCACTACTGACTACTGATAAACTCATTTACACCATCAAACATCCTCATTATTCTTTTAATGATCGTTCAGTTCAGTACTCGGTTTAATAATCACTACTGACTACTGATAAACTCATTTACACCATCAAACATCCTCATTATTCTTTTAATGTTCATTCAGTTCAGTACTCAGTTTAATAATCACTACTGACTACTGATAAACTCATTTACACCATCAAACATCCTCATTATTCTTTTAATGATCATTCAGTTCAGTACTCAGTTTAATAATCACTACTGACTACTGATAAACTCATTTACACCATCAAATATCCTCATTATTCTTTTAATGATCATTCACTTCAGTACTCAGTTTAATAATCACTACTGACTACTGATAAACTCATTTACACCATCAAACATCCTCATTATTCTTTTAATGTTCGTTCAGTTCAGTACTCAGTTTAATAATCACTACTGACTACTGATAAACTCATTTACACCATCAAACATCCTCATTATTCTTTTAATGTTCGTTCAGTTCAGTACTCAGTTTAATGATCACTACTGACTACTGATAAACTCATTTACACCATCAAACATCTTCATTATTCTTTTAATGATCATTCAGTTCAGTACTCAGTTTAATAATCACTACTGACTACTGATAAACTCATTTACATCATCAAACATCTTCATTATTCTTTTAATGATCATTCAGTTCAGTACTCAGTTTAATAATCACTACTGACTACTGATAAATTTACACCATCAAACATCCTCATTATTATTTTAATGTTCATTCAGTTCAGTACTCAGTTTAATAATCACTACTGACTACTGATAAACTCATTTACACCATCAAACATCCTCATTATTCTTTTAATGTTCGTTCAGTTCAGTACTCAGTTTAATAATCACTACTGACTACTGATAAACTCATATACACCATCAAACATCCTCATTATTCTTTTAATGTTCGTTCAGTTCAGTACTCAGTTTAATAATCACTACTGACTACTGATAAACTCATTTACACCATCAAACATCCAACAAACTGGAGTACCCGGAGGAACCCACTCAAGCACGGAGAGAACATGCTCACTCCATGGCCCGGACAGGGAATCTAACCCGGAATGAGGAGACAGTATATTACATTCCATTCCTACTAATCAACCTCCACAATTGTACACGCGGCACCTTTACACTACACAATCACTGTTTATTTAATGTGTAGAGCACAGACACACTCTGTAGGGGTGTGTTACTTATTCACACACTCAAAGAACCGACATTGCAATAGAATTTAAACAGCAGAGCACAAACTTGTGCACACGGCTGAATTCACACTCGTGTGTGAGAGTGTGTGGAGCTAAATCCGTCTCATCAGTGGAGTCTCTCTCTGGATGGGAACAGATGGCGACAGACAGCAGAATCCTGAGGGATACACCTCCAGTCCTGTGTGTGCGAGAGAGAGAGAGAGAGAGAGAGAGAGAGAGAGAGAGAGAGAGAGAGAGAGAGAGAGAGAGAGAGAGAGAGAGAGAGAGAGAGAGAGAGAGAGAGAGAGAGAGAGAGAGAGAGAGACCATGCGGGGATCAAGGGCTTGGCACTGTGCCAGTAGGCCACAAAACCCTGGGAGATCTCCTAATCCTGCTCATTGTTGACAGGTCAGTGGGTTGCAGTAACTGTGTGTGTGATTCAGAGGCCTAACGTTAAACTAGACTCGACCAACACAGAGACTGCAGCCTTAAAGAGGAACTCCAAAGAAATATCCAACACAAATTCCTGAACAACAGAGCTTTACACATGAACACAGAGAGACTCAGAGGGGATATGGTGTGAGATGGTGTTTACAGTGGTGGTGATGGTGTTTACAGTGGTGGTGATGCTGTTTACAGTGGTGATGATGGTGTTTACAGTGGTGATGATGGTGTTTACAGTGGTGGTGATGGTGTTTACAGTGATAGTGATCTTTACAGTGGTGGTGATGGTGTTTACAGTGGTGGTGATGGTGTTTACAGTGGTGATGATGGTGTTTACAGTGGTGGTGATGGTGTTTACAGTGATAGTGATCTTTACAGTGGTGGTGATGGTGTTTACAGTGGTGGTGATGGTGTTTACAGTGGTGGTGATGCTGTTTACAGTGGTGATGATGGTGTTTACAGTGGTGGTGATGGTGTTTACAGTGGTGGTGATGCTGTTTACAGTGGTGATGATGGTGTTTACAGTGATAGTGATCTTTACAGTGGTGGTGATGGTGTTTACAGTGGTGGTGATGGTGTTTACAGTGGTGGTGATGATGTTTACAGTGGTGGTGATGGTGTTTACAGTGGTGGAGATGTTTACAGTGGTGGTGATGTTTACAGTAGTGGTGATGGTGTTTACAGTGGTGGTGATGGTGTTTACAGTGGTGGTGATGTTTACAGTAGTGGTGATGGTGTTTACAGTGGTGGTGATGTTTACAGTGGTGGTGATGGTCTTTACAGTGGTGGTGATGGTGTTTACAGTGATGCTGATCTTTACAGTGGGGGTGATGGTGTTTACAGTGGTGGAGATGATGTTTACAGTGGTGATGATGGTGTTTACAGTGGTGGTGATGGTGTTTACAGTGATACTGATCTTTACAGTGGGGGTGATGGTGTTTACAGTGGTGGAGATGATGTTTACAGTGATAGTGATGTTTACAGTGGTGGTGATGGTGTTTACAGTGATAGTGATCTTTACAGTGGTGGTGATGGTGTTTACAGTGATAGTGATCTTTACAGTGGTGGTGATGGTGTTTACAGTGGTGGTGATGGTGTGTACAGTGGTGATGATGGTGTTTACAGTGGTGATGATGGTGTTTACAGTGGTGGTGATAGTGATCTTTACAGTGGCGGTGATGGTGTTTACAGTGGTGATGATGGTGTTTACAGTGGTGGAGATGTTGTTTACAGTGGTGGAGATGTTTACACTGGTGAAGATGTTGTTTACAGTGGTGGTGGTGGTGTATACAGTGGTGGTGGTGGTGTATACAGTGGTGGTGATGGTGTTTACAGTGGTGGTGGTGGTGTTTACAGTGGTGGTGATGGTGTTTACAGTGGTGGTGATGGTATTTACAGTGGTGGTGGTGGTGGTGGTGGTGATGGTGTTTACAGTGGTGGTGATGGTATTTACAGTGGTGGTGATGGTGTTTACAGTGGTGGAGATGTTTACAGTGGTGGAGATGTTTACAGTGGTGGTGATGGTGTTTACAGTGGTGGTGATGGTGTTTACAGTGGTGGTGATGGTAACCAGGGGTCTCCATGTCTGCAACACTAATCTACACATTGTATTTACTATTAAGCCCACCAGTGAAGACACGTGTCTTCTGAGTTTATCTGGATGTTGATGGTAAATTGAATGGTAATAAAGTCTGAGTTAGGATATCATCACTGCCCAAAGAAAAACATGTATCTCCAAAATAGCAACTTTACAGGAGAGGACAAAAACTTTCTTACTTTTAATGTAAGTCAATGGAACCAGAAGTTTTTGCAAGCTGGAGAGTTTCTATTGGTCCATTCATCATGAAACAGTATATAAAAGAACAGCTATTGTGCTCAAATGATGTAGAAAAGTTTTTTCTTTGGACGGCGATGATATGATTGATAGTGATGGTATGCATAGTTTCTTAACATTGTCTTGACTGACAGAAGCCCCGCCCCTTTCACACTTTGACTGCTCACATCTTAACCACTTAATTATGTATGAATATTGACAACTGCTGACAGGAAGATCTGCCCTAATCAGGCCTTCATAGTGACGTTACAACCATAAACCAGGAGCCCTGTCTGATCAGACACTCTAATCAGATTTCTACATCCATCACAAGATACAAGGAGAACAGATATAAAATTTAAAATATAATAAAGGAAGGGAAACTATGTGGAACTGGATGGTATTTATTTGTGGTACTGCTTCTCAAAGTTGGCCTGCAGTACAGTAATCTGTCCAGGCGATACGGTTGCCTAGAAACAGAGGCCCATGTCCTGCCTTTCTCTCTCTTGCCGGGCTGGGATGACCTTTGCCCTGTGTGGCTGTCTTTGCCCCTAGCTGACCCTGTCAGACTGGGCTAATCTGTCCCATCTGACTTGGGGACCCCAATGTCCTTCGACCGACTGACCTTATATAGACTTAAATCCCAGACGGGGGCGCTCTTTATGTCAAGCACATTAGAAACACCCAGCTTGTACTTCCACTAACTGGCCACTTTATTAGAAATACCTACTTTGTGTTTCCCCTAACTGGCCACTTTATTAGAAACACCTGCCTTGCGCTTCCACTAACAGGCCACTTTATTAGAAACACCTACCTTGCGCGTCCACTAACTGGCCACTTTATTAGAAACACCTACTTTGTGTTTCCACGAATTGGCCACTTTATTAGAAACACCTACCTTGCACTTCCACTAACTGGCCGCTTTATTAGAAACACTCATATTGTACT
Organism: Megaleporinus macrocephalus; assembly: GCA_021613375.1. NCBI lineage: Eukaryota > Metazoa > Chordata > Actinopteri > Characiformes > Anostomidae > Megaleporinus > Megaleporinus macrocephalus. Next base: position 1,959,565 of record CM038711.1, on the reverse strand, counting down.
TCCACTAACTGGCCACTTTATTAGAAACACCTACCTTGCACTTCCACTAACTGGCCGCTTTATTAGAAACACCCATATTGTACTTCCACTAACTGGCCACTTTATTAGAAACACCCACCTCCACTAATGAGTTTATTTGTTGTTTTGAGAGTAAGCCTCACTGAGAGAGTGTTTATCTGTAAATGAGTTGTTGTTGTTGTTGTTGTTGTGTAATCAGTTGTGTTACTGCTGCGGTCTGTGCTGAGGCAGGTTGTGTGGAGTCAGTATTTACAGCCATGCTGAGCTGAGTGGGTAGAAGTGACCAGCCTGCAGACCCAGCGTCTCTATTCTGCTCCTCTGTTCACCATCTGTTAGTGGATCCCCAGCTTCCTGACAGGCAGGAAACAGCAGGTGTGTCCAGCGGAGGTCACTTCTGGTATACAGACAGTCAGCACTGTTACACAAACAACTGTACCTCTAATGGTCCCCAACTCCTGAAGACATCACCACCGACATCATACCTGAACTCTTTAATAACCAGGAAACCAGCAGGAAAAAACAGAGATCATACAAGGAGTATCAGATTCCTCACACCCTGATAGACAGAGAGACAGACAGACAGACAGTAGGCCAGGTAGACAGACAGACGGACAGTAGGCCAGGTAGACAGACAGACAGACAGTAGGCCAGATAGACAGACAGACAGACAGACAGTAGGCCAGGTAGACAGACAGACAGACAGTAGGCCAGATAGACAGACAGACAGACAGACAGACAGTAGGCCAGGTAGACAGACAGACAGACAGTAGGCCAGATAGACAGACAGGCAGACAGTGGGCAAGATAGACAGACACACAGAAAGCTGGATAGACAGATAGACAGACTGACAGACAGTAGACCAGATAGACAGAGAGACAGATAGACAGACAGACAGACAGACGGACAGACAGTGGGCAAGATAGACAGACACACAGAAAGCTGGATAGACAGATAGACAGACTGACAGACAGTAGACCAGATAGACAGAGAGACAGATAGACAGACAGACAGACAGACAGACGGACAGACAGTGGGCAAGATAGACAGATGGACAGATAGACAGATATATAGACACACAGAAAACTGAATAGACAGATAAACAGACAGAGAGACAAACTAAAAGCTAGATAGAGAGACAGACAGACAGAAGTGCAGAAAGGACCATAACAGAAGACCAGATAGACAGACAGGTAGAGAGACAGGAAGTCAGACATACAGATAAAAGACAGACAGACGGGCAGAGACAAAGTTTTAATATAATATAGATTATTTTATTATATAATGTAGTAATAGTGCTGGACACTGGTTTAGTCTGTGTTTACTGTATATACTGTGTATGCAGACAAAATGCAATATAAACAATAAATACAGACATTTAACAATACACAGTATATACATTAAACACAGTATATACATTAAACACAGTATATACAGTAAACACAGTATATACATTAAACACAGTATATACAGTAAACACAGCATACAGAGTATACACAGTATACACGGAATACACAGTATATACATTAAACACAGTATATACATTAAACACAGTATATACAGTAAACACAGCATACAGAGTATACACAGTATACACGGAATACACAGTATATACATTAAACACAGTATATACAGTAAACACAGCATACAGAGTATACACAAGATACACAGAATACACAGTATATACATTAAACACAGTATACAGAGTATACACAGTATACACGGAATACACAGTATATACATTAAACACAGTATACAGAGTATACACAGCATACAGAGTATACACAGTATACACGGAATACACAGTATATACATTAAACACAGTATACAGAGTATACACAGTATACACGGAATACACAGTATATACATTAAACACAGTATATACAGTAAACACAGCATACAGAGTATACACAGTATACACGGAATACACAGTATATACATTAAACACAGTATATACAGTAAACACAACATCCAGAGTATAAACAGTAAACACAACATCCAGAGTATATACAGTAAAGACAATATATACAGTAAACACAGTATACAGAGTATATACAGTAAACACAATATATACAGTAAACACAGTATACAGAGTATGTACAGTAAACACAATATATACAGTAAACACAGTATACAGAGTATGTACAGTAAATACAGTATATACAGTAAACACAGTATACAGAGTATAAACAGTAAACACAACATCCAGAGTATATACAGTAAACACAGTATACAGAGTATGTACAGTAAATACAGTATATAGAGTATATACAGTAAATACAGTATATAGCGTATATACAGTATACAGAATATATACAGGATGCACAATATGTACAGTATATACAGTATAAACACTACACAGAGGTGCGGAAGTGTTAAAAAACGATGTCCTATTCATTAGTATGTGTTGTGTATTGTTTTTTGTCTGTGTGGTTATTGTTTGTGTATTAGATAGAATACTAGAAATACACAAACTTCTGAAATCAAATTCTTAAATCTTCTGTGCTTATTTAACTACACACATCATCTCGTTTATATCTGCTCAAAGAATTTGAGCCTCGTGGTGTAACGGTCCCTTGAGGACCCAGGTAGTTCACTGGCCCCAGTGGTCAGTAATTCATGCCCAACGCAACTGGACACATGGGCTGTATTAGTTCTGCTTAAGATTTTCTTTGAGGCCCAGCAGGGGGCAGTAGTGCATCAACCCACACAGCAGTGAACGTGTTGTTACTGAGTCACTTAAACAGATCAGCCATAATATTACTTCACCACCACCCCCCACCCACAATCCCCAGCCCACCCCCCACCCCCCCACCTCCACTCACTGTCCACTGTATCAGCTACACTGACCATACAGGACCTCCACTCACTGTCCACTGTATCGGCTCCACTGACCATACAGGACCTACACTCACTGTCCACTGTATCAGCTCCACTGACCATACAGGACCTCCACTCACTGTCCACTGTATCAGCTCCACTGACCATACAGGACCTCCACTCACTGTCCACTGTATCAGCTCCACTGACCATACAGGACCTCCACTCACTGTCCACTGTATCAGCTCCACTGACCATACAGGAGCTCCACCTATAGACTGTAGTTCATCTGATTCTCTGTATACTTTATTACTCTGTTCTTTAATGATCAGGACCCCCACAGGACCACCACAGAGCAGATACTACTAGGGAGGTGGCTCATTCTCAGCACTGCAGGGACACTGATGTGATGGTGGTGTGTTAGTGTTTGTGTGTGTGGTGCTGGTGTGAGTGGATCAGACACAGCAGTGTTACTGCTGGACTGAGAATCGTCCACCAACCAAAACTATTCGGACAGCAGTGTCCTGTGGGCGGCGTCCTGTGTCCACTGATGAAGAACTAGAGGAACACAAACTGTACAGCAGCAGATGAGCTACTGTCTCTGACTTTACATCTACAAGGTGGACCAGCAAGTAGTAGGAGTGTCTAATAGAGTGGACAGTGAGTGGACACAGTGTTTAAACACTCCAGAAGCAGCACTGCTGTGTCTGATCCACTCACACCAGCACAACACAAACTAGCCATAAGTGTAAAGTGTAGTGTCATGTTATGCTGGCTGCTGTCACTGGGGGGCGATATAGAATTGATGGGGCAGAGAACACAAATTTACAGCTGCTGTGGGCAAGAGGACGTCTGACACAAAGGTAACACACACACACACACACACACACACACACACACACACACACACACACACATATCTTGGTGGCAGGATGTAACAATGTAGTTAAATACATTAGAGTACTGGAGTATTATATATTATAGTTAAAATATACTTAAATATTGACTTATATACAGTGATAAATAAATAATGACCTATAAAACATCATTAATATTTCATTATTTTAGGATCATTAGTAATTATTAGCTATTATTATCTATAATTATTATAATTATATATTATATATTATATTTTATATATATTATAATTATTATCATATAATGATTTCAGTATATAAGGCCGCACAGTGAAGCAGTGAGTCGTGCTGTTGCCCCACAGCAACCAGGGAGCTTTCTGTTTGGAGTCTCTATGTGGGTTTCATCCTCCAGGTGGTCCGGTTTCCTCCCGCAGTAGTAACACATACAGGCTGGAGGTAATGAATTGCCTCTCAGGTGTGTGCGTGTCTGTACTGTGTTGCACTGATTAGCGGTTTGGATGATGATGTTAAGATATGAAGTCTTTATTTTGAGGTTTTAAGTAAATATTTTGAGTAAACACACCAATATTTCTGGATAGAAAGTCAAAGTTTGACCTGCTGCTGCTGAAATATTGAAGGAGAAAGTAAATCTATGGGTGGGAATGGACTTTTCTGGTGGGCTTCTGTAGTTTTCTTACTGAAGAAGGTGCATACAGAAAACACTTATCCTCATTTTCTTACATACCAAATCTGTTTACTATGATGAGCTACTATTTTTAGTATTTATTATAACTGGAATCTGCACTGTCTGTGCTGAAGCCCCGATCTCAGCTCACACTGACCAATGCACTGAGATAATCTGGCCACCAGAGGGCGATATTACTCCATCAGTTATGAACACACAGCTCCTAAAGACAGGCCTGTGGACCTCCAGACACTTTTACACAACAGAAGAAAACATATAACAAATGCTGGACATTTAAAAAAAACCTGGAGTTACAGAGCTGTTGGTTAAGTTTACTTACTGCTGAGTGTCTATGTTACTGTATGTACTGCTGAGTGTCTCTATGTTACTGTATGTACTACTGAGTATCTCTATGTTACTGTATGTACTACTGAGTATCTCTATGTTACTGTATGTACTGCTGAGTGTCTCTATGTTACTGTATGTACTGCTGAGTGTCTCTATGTTACTGTATGTACTGCTGAGTGTCTCTATGTTACTGTATGTACTGCTGAGTGTCTCTATGTTACTGTATGTACTGCTGAGTGTCTCTATGTTACTGTATGTACTACTGAGTATCTCTATGTTACTGTATGTACTACTGAGTATCTCTATGTTACTGTATGTACTGCTGAGTATCTCTATGTTACTGTATGTACTGCTGAGTGTCTCTATGTTACTGTATGTACTGCTGAGTGTCTCTATGTTACTGTATGTTCTGCTGAGTATCTCTATGTTACTGTATGTACTGCTGAGTGTCTATGTTACTGTATGTACTGCTGAGTGTCTCTATGTTACTGTATGTTCTGCTGAGTATCTCTATGTTACTGTATGTACTGCTGAGTATCTATGTTACTGTATGTCCTGCTGAGTGTCTCTATGTTACTTTATGTACTGCTGAGTGTCTCTATGTTACTGTATGTACTGCTGAGTGTCTCTATGTTACTGTATGTACTGCTGAGTGTCTCTATGTTACTGTATGTACTGCTGAGTGTCTCTATGTTACTGTATGTACTACTGAGTGTCTCTATGTTACTGTATGTACTACTGAGTATCTCTATGTTACTGTATGTACTGCTGAGTATCTCTATGTTACTGTATGTACTGCTGAGTGTCTCTATGTTACTGTATGTACTGCTGAGTGTCTCTATGTTACTGTATGTTCTGCTGAGTATCTCTATGTTACTGTATGTACTGCTGAGTGTCTATGTTACTGTATGTACTGCTGAGTGTCTCTATGTTACTGTATGTTCTGCTGAGTATCTCTATGTTACTGTATGTACTGCTGAGTATCTATGTTACTGTATGTCCTGCTGAGTGTCTCTATGTTACTTTATGTACTGCTGAGTGTCTATGTTACTTTATGTACTGCTGAGTGTCTGTGTTACTGTATGTACTGCTGAGTGTCTGTGTTACTGTATGTACTGCTGAGTGTTTCTATGTTACTGTATGTACTGCTGAGTGTCTATGTTACTGTATGTACTGCTGAGTATCTATGTTACTGTATGTACTGCTGAGTGTCTATGTTACTGTATGTACTGCTGAGTGTCTCTATGTTACTGTATGTACTGCTGAGTATCTATGTTACTGTATGTACTGCTGAGTGTCTATGTTACTGTATTTACTGCTGAGTATCTCTATGTTACTGTATGTACTGCTGAGTGTCTATGTTACTGTATGTACTGCTGAGTATCTCTATGTTACTGTATGTACTGCTGAGTGTCTATGTTACTGTATGTACTGCTGAGTTTCTATGTTACTGTATGTACTGCTGAGTGTCTCTATGTTACTGTATGTACTGCTGAGTGTCTATGTTACTGTATGTACTGCTGAGTGTCTCTATGTTACTGTATGTACTGCTGAGTGTCTATGTTACTGTATGTACTGCTGAGTGTCTATGTTACTGTATGTACTGCTGAGTATCTATGTTACTGTATGTACTGCTGAGTGTCTATGTTACTGTATGTACTGCTGAGTGTCTCTATGTTACTGTATGTACTGCTGAGTGTCTATGTTACTGTATGTACTGCTGAGTGTCTCTATGTTACTGTATGTACTGCTGAGTGTCTATGTTACTGTATGTACTGCTGAGTGTCTCTATGTTACTGTATGTACTGCTGAGTATCTCTATGTTACTGTATGTACTGCTGAGTGTCTATGTTACTGTATGTACTGCTGAGTGTCTCTATGTTACTGTATGTACTGCTGAGTTTCTATGTTACTGTATGTACTGCTGAGAGTCTCTATGTTACTGTATGTACTGCTGAGTGTCTCTATGTTACTGTATGTACTGCTGAGTATCTATGTTACTGTATGTACTGCTGAGTGTCTATGTTACTATATGTACTGCTGAGTATCTCTATGTTACTGTATGTACTGCTGAGTGTCTATGTTACTGTATGTACTGCTGAGTATCTCTATGTTACTGTATGTACTGCTGAGTTTCTATGTTACTGTATGTACTGCTGAGTGTCTCTATGTTACTGTATGTACTGCTGAGTGTCTATGTTACTGTATGTACTGCTGAGTATCTCTATGTTATTGTATGTACTGCTGAGTATCTATGTTACTGTATGTACTGCTGAGTGTCTCTATGTTACTGTATGTACTGCTGAGTGTTTCTATGTTACTGTATGTACTGCTGAGTGTCTCTATGTTACTGTATGTACTGCTGAGTGTTTCTATGTTACTGTATGTACTGCTGAGTGTCTATGTTACTGTATGTACTGCTGAGTGTCTATGTTACTGTATGTACTGCTGAGTATCTATGTTACTGTATGTACTGCTGAGTGTCTATGTTACTGTATGTACTGCTGAGTATCTCTATGTTACTGTATGTACTGCTGAGTGTCTATGTTACTGTATGTACTGCTGAGTATCTATGTTACTGTATGTACTGCTGAGTGTCTATGTTACTGTATGTACTGCTGAGTATCTCTATGTTACTGTATGTACTGCTGAGTGTCTATGTTACTGTATGTACTGCTGAGTGTCTCTACACACACACCAGTGAACACACACACACTAGGGACAGTGAAACACCCATATACACATTCACTAGTGAACAGACACACTAGGGGGCAATGAGCCGAGAGCGGAGGGCAGCCCTACCACGGCGCTCGGGGAGCAGTCAGGGGTTAGGCGCCTTGATCAAGGGTACTTTAGTCGTGTCCTGTCTGTTCATGTAGCCAGGTTCATATTTTGGCTCTTCAGCTACGATGTAATTTAGAAACTCCGGTGACGTTACAATGAGAAACACAACGTAACACAACATATACTTATTCTGAAGCCTTTGTGTTCACCACAGGCCGTGACAGTGGTGACTTTTTGCAAATCATTCATTTTTCTATAATTCAGCTTAAAGACAGAGTTCTGAATCTACCGGTGAGTAACGGTGAGTACGGAACGACCACACAACTTCAGAGGTTCCATTTTCACTTCCATTAGAACGGACTGGTCACTGCGCCGCCTGCTAATGTGAGCGCAGGGTCAGCTTCTCCTGTTTCTCCTGGCAGATTCAGGATGATCAATTCCAGCTTTCCAAAGCTACACACACACACACACACACACACACTCATACACACTCGCACACATTCACACACACACTGTGCCTGTTGTTGGTGTGAGTGTGTAGTGTGTGCAGTCGTATAGTGGCCTGCTGGCCAGCACGGAGCCTGAACCACAGGAGCGCAGAGGAGAGGAAATGAACCTGCCATATGCTACTGAGCATCTCTGCCCAACACATATGCTGCTTTACACACACACACACACACACACACACACACATATGCTTTAACATATGTGTGCACACTTTCTGCTTTTCCTTGACTGCTTTACTGTCTGAGGTGGAAACTGCCCACTGCCCACTAACCAGCTGGACAGTAGTGCGCTAACGCAGTAACGCAGTAACGTAATAACGCTGTAATGCAGAAACACAGTAACACAGTAACACAGCAACGCAATAACACAGTAACACAGCAACACAGCAACGCAATAATGCAGCAACGCAATAACACAGTAACGCTGTAATGCAGAAACACAGTAACACAGCAACGCAATAACACAGTAACGCTGTAATGCAGTAACGCAGTAACGCAGCAACGCAATAATGCAGCAATGCAATAACGCAGTAACGCTGTAATGCAGTAATGCAGCAACATAATAACACTGTAATGCAGAAACACAGTAACACAGCAATGCAGCAACGCAATAATGCAGCAACGCAATAACACAGTAACACAGCAACGCAATAATGCAGCAACGCAATAACACAGTAACGCTGTAATGCAGTAACGCAGTAACGCAGCAACGCAATAATGCAGCAATGCAATAACGCAGTAACGCTGTAATGCAGTAATGCAGCAACATAATAACACTGTAATGCAGAAACACAGTAACACAGCAATGCAGCAACGCAATAATGCAGCAACGCAATAACACAGTAACGCTGTAATGCACTAACGGTGTAATGCAGTAACGGTGTAATGCAGGAACACAGCAACGTAATAATGCAGCAACGCAATAACACAGTAACGCTGTAATGCAGTAACGTAATAACGCTGTAATGCAGAAACACAGTAACACAGCAACGCAATAATGCAGCAATGCAATAACGCTGTAATGCAGTAACGCAGCAACGTAATAACACTGTAATGCAGTAACACAGTGACGCAGCAATGCAATAATGCAGCAACGCTGTAATGCAGTAATGCAGCAACGTAATAATGCTGTAATGCAGTAACACAGCAACGCAATAATGCAGCAACGCAATAGCGCTGTAATGCAGTAATACTGTAATGCAGAAACACAGCAACATAATAATGCTGTAATGCAGTAACACAGCAACGCAGCAACGCAGTAACACAGTAACATTGTAAAGCAGTAACACAGTAACACAGTAACACAGTAACACTGTAAAGCAGTAACGCAGTAACACAGTAACACTGTAACACTGTAAAGCAGTAACGCAGTAACGCAGTAACACAGTAACACTGTAACACTAAAGCAGTAACGCAGTAACACAGTAACACAGTAACACTAAAGCAGTAACGCAGTAACACAGTAACACAGTAACACTGTAAAGCAGTAACACAGTAATGCAGTAACACAGTAACACTGTAACACTGTAAAGCAGCAACGCAGTAACACAGTAACACAGTAACACTAAAGCAGTAACGCAGTAACACTGTAAAGCAGCAACGCAGTAACGCAGTAACGCAGTAGCACAGTAACACAGTAACACTGTAAAGCAGTAACGCAGTAACACAGTAACACAGTAACACTGTAAAGCAGCAACGCAGTAACGCAGTAACACAGTAACATTGTAAAGCAGTAACGCAGTAACACAGTAACACTGTAAAGCAGTAACGCAGTAACACAGTAACACTGTAACACTGTAAAGCAGTAACGCAGTAGCACAGTAACACAGTAACACTGTAAAGCAGTAACGCAGTAACACAGTAACACTGTAAAGCAGTAACGCAGTAACACAGTAACACAGTAACACTGTAAAGCAGCAACGCAGTAACACAGTAACACTGTAAAGCAGTAACGCAGTAACACAGTAACACAGTAACACTGTAAAGCAGCAACGCAGTAACACAGTAACATTGTAAAGCAGTAACGCAGTAACGCAGTAACACAGTAACACTGTAAAGCAGCAACGCAGTAACACAGTAACACAGCAATGCTGTAACACTGTAACACTGTAAAGCAGTAACACAGTAACACTGTAACACTGTAAAGCAGCAACGCAGTAACACAGTAACACAGTAATACAGTAACACTGTAAAGCAGTAACGCAGTAACACAGTAATAGAGTAACACTGTAAAGCAGCAACGCAGTAACGCAGGAATGCAGTAACACTGTAAAGCAGCAACGCAGTAACGCAGTAACACAGTAACACAGTAACACTGTAAAGCAGCAACGCAGTAACGCAGTAACACAGTAACACTGTAAAGCAGCAACGCAGTAACGCAGTAACACAGTAACACTGTAAAGCAGCAACGCAGTAACACTGTAAAGCAGTAACGCAGTAACACAGTAACACTGTAAAGCAGCAACGCAGTAACACAGTAACACTGTAAAGCAGTAACGCAGTAACACAGTAACACAGTAACATTGTAAAGCAGTAACGCAGTAACGCAGTAACACAGTAACACTGTAAAGCAGCAACGCAGTAACACAGTAACACAGCAACGCTGTAACACTGTAACACTGTAAAGCAGTAACACAGTAACACTGTAACACTGTAAAGCAGCAACGCAGTAACACAGTAACACAGTAATACAGTAACACTGTAAAGCAGTAACGCAGTAACACAGTAATACAGTAACACTGTAAAGCAGCAACGCAGTAACGCAGTAACACAGTAACACTGTAACACAGTAATACAGTAACACTGTAAAGCAGTAACGCAGTAACGCAGTAACACTGTAAAGCAGCAACGCAGTAACGCAGGAATGCAGTAACACAGTAACACAGTAACACTGTAAAGCAGCAATGCAGTAACGCAGGAATGCAGTAACACAGTAACACTGTAACACAGTAACACTGTAAAGCAGTAACGCAGTAAAGCAGTAACGCAGTAAAGCTGCACAGACAGAAACTTTTCAAACTTTCAGATCTTGTTTAGGACAGAGGAACACACGCCAGTCTTCACTACTCACCTGTCTGTTAGTGCTAGAGCTGCATTAGACTTTATCCACATTCACATCAAAGAGGTTAAACACAGACAGCACGATCTGAGGCTTGGATGCAGCTGCTCAGTCATGGAGACCCATTCCATGAAGCTCTCTACGCTCTGTTCTTGAGCTGATCTAAGGCCACATGAAGTTTGGAGGTCTGTAATGATGGACTCTGTAGAAAGTTGGTGACCTCTGTGCTCTATGCTCCTCAGCATCCGCTGACCCGCTCTGTCATTGTACGTGTTCTACCACTTGGTGTCTGAGTTGCTGTCGTTCTCAATCACTTCCACTTTGTTCTAACACCACTGACAGTCCACTGTGGAATATTTAGTAGTGAGGAAACTTCACCACTGGACTTGTTGCACAGGTGGCGTCCTATCACGGTACCACGCTGGAGTTCACTGAGCTCCTGAGAGACCCACTCTTTACTAATGTGTGTAGAAGCAGTCTGCAGGACTAGGAGCTGGTCTTATACACCTGTGGAGATGGAAGTGATTGGAACACCTGAACTCAGTGATGTGGATGGGAGAGTGAACACCTTTGGTGACTCGATGAGCTGAGAGTAGTGGAGAAGAGCTGGTGGAGCTGGAGAGAGATTCCAGTGTGCAGTACCACGCAGTTCCATGAGGGGGTAGTATGTGACAACAGCTCAGAGTGTTCAAAAACAGCCCTGTCATTGGCTAGAGAGGAGCTGTTCTCGTTGTTGATTGGTCAGCTGTATGGTGCGTGTCCTGAAAAGACGTTTGTGCTACACGCAGTACACTCCACACACAGTACACTCCACACACAGTACACTCCACACAGAGTACACTCCACACAGAGTACACTCCACACACGGTACACTCCACACACGGTACACTCCACACGCAGTACACTCCACACAGAGTACACTCCACACACGGTACACTCCACACACAGTACACTCCACACACAGTACTCTTCACACACGGTACACTCCACACACGGTACACTCCACACACAGTACAGTCCACACACAGTACACTTCACACACAGTACCCTCCACACAGAGTACACTCCACACACGGTACACTCCACACACAGTACAGTCCACACACTGTACACTCCACACACAGTACAGTCCACACACTGTACACTCCACACACAGTACACTCCACACACAGTACACTCCACACACAGTAAACTTTACACTCAGTACACTCCACACTCAGTACACTTCACACTCAGTACACTTCACACTCAGTACACTTTACACTCAGTACACTTTACACTCAGTACACTCCACAAAGA
>CM038711.1:1939693-1942193 GCA_021613375.1 Megaleporinus macrocephalus | reverse complement strand
CTAAACTGCTGTAGGCTGAATAGGTGGAGTCAAACTGTTGAAGGCTGAATGGGTGGAACTAAACTGCTAAGACTGAATGGGTGGAGCTAAACTACTGTAGGCTGAATGGGTGGAACTAAACTGCTGTAGGCTGAAAGGGTGGAGCTTATCTGCTGTAGGCTGAATGGGTGGAGCTAAACTACTGTAGACTGAATGGTGGAGCTAAACTGCTGTAGGCTGAATGGGTGGAACTAAACTGCTGTAGGCTGAGTGGGTGGAGCTGAACTGCTGTAGGCTGAATGGGTGGAACTAAACTGCTGTAGGCTGAGTGGGTGGAGCTAAACTGCTGTAGACTGAATGGGTGGAGCTAAACTGCTGTAGGCTGAGTGGGTGGAGCTAAACTGCTGTAGACTGTATGGGTGGAGTTAATCTGCTGTAGACTAAATGGGTGGAGCTAAACTGCTGTAGACTGAATGGGTGGAGTTAATCTGCTGTAGACTAAATGGGTGGAGCTAAACTGCTGTAGGCTGAATGGGTGGAGCTAAACTACTGTAGACTGAATGGGTGGAGATAAACTGCTGTAGGCTGAATGGGTGGAGCTAAACGGCTGTAGTCTGAATGGGTGGCGCTAAACTGCTGTAGGATAAATGGGTGGAGCTAAAATGCTGTAGGCTGAATGGGTAGAGCTAATCTGCTGTAGACTGTATAGGTGGAGCTAAACGGCTGTAGTCTGAATGGGTGGAGCTAAACTGCTGTAGGCTGAATAGGTGGAGTCAAACTGTTGAAGGCTGAATGGGTGGAACTAAACTGCTAAGACTGAATGGGTGGAGCTAAACTACTGTAGGCTGAATGGGTGGAACTAAACTGCTGTAGGCTGAAAGGGTGGAGCTTATCTGCTGTAGGCTGAATGGGTGGAGCTAAACTACTGTAGACTGAATGGTGGAGCTAAACTGCTGTAGGCTGAATGGGTGGAACTAAACTGCTGTAGGCTGAGTGGGTGGAGCTAAACTGCTGTAGGCTGAATGGGTGGAACTAAACTGCTGTAGGCTGAGTGGGTGGAGCTAAACTGCTGTAGGCTGAATGGGTGGAGCTAAACTGCTGTAGGCTGAGTGGGTGGAGCTAAACTGCTGTAGACTGTATGGGTGGAGTTAATCTGCTGTAGACTAAATGGGTGGAGCTAAACTGCTGTAGACTGAATGGGTGGAGTTAATCTGCTGTAGACTAAATGGGTGGAGCTAAACTGCTGTAGGCTGAATGGGTGGAGCTAAACTACTGTAGACTGAATGGGTGGAGATAAACTGCTGTAGGCTGAATGGGTGGAACTAAACTGCTGTAGGCTGAGTGGGTGGAGCTAATCTGCTGTAGGCTGAATGGGTGGAGCTAAACTACTGTAGACTGAATGGGTGGAGCTAAACTGCTGTAGGCTGAATGGGTGGAACTAAACTGCTGTAGGCTGAGTGGGTGGAGCTAAACTGCTGTAGGCTGAATGGGTGGAGCTAAACTGCTGTGGGATAAATGGGTGGAGCTTAAATGCTGTAGGCTAAAGGGGTGGAGCTAATCTGCTGTAGACTGTATGGGTGGAGTTAAACGGCTGTAGTCTGAATGGGTGGAGCTAAACTGCTGTAGGCTGAATGGGTGGAGCTAATCTGCTGTAGGCTGAGTGGGTGGAGCTAAACTGCTAAAGGCTGAGTGGGTGGAGCTAAACTGCTGTAGGCTGATGATTTCTTTGATTTGAGCTCTAGAGTTGCTCCTACTAGAGAAATGAGGTTCTGTGCTTGTACACAGGTCTGCTGCTGGTGTACGACCAGAGAGATCTACATGCGCGTCTGTATGAAGCTGTGAACGTAAATATCTGGACGCCGCTGGTCGCGTGGAAGCCGAATGACGAACACGTCCGTCAGCACTTTCCTTTCAGACACAGAAAAGCCAATGAATAGAAAACGATTCCTCTGAAATAAGCGAGATCTGGGCGTCTCATTGTGGCTCTGATGTTTTCTGATGGACTCTGATAACGCATTCCGCCTCAGAGGCTCTGTGCCGCCCCCTCCGTGCCTCGGGTTTTTGTCCAGGAGGCTTTTGGGTCACAAAGCTCTTTAAAACGAGGGGATTTGGGGAAAAATAGCTGCTCCAGATTATATTCAAAGCTCGTCCTTTCAGACGAAAGGCAGGTTGTTCTCGCGTCGGCAGAGTAAATATTAAAACGTGCCTCTCCACAAACAGGCGGCGGACGAGGAGCGAGATTGAGTTATCGGGTTTGTTCTGACTCATATGAATTCAGAGGGGGCTGCGGTGAAATCCGCCTCCACCCACCCACCCCGCCAAAAACATTCTCATAAATTTCTGATTATCTGAACGTTTGGTGAGCAGAAATTAGTTTCTTTTGAAAATCGATGGCGTCGCGTATGAGCTGAAAAATAACACGTCCCGGGCGGGAAGCGGCGAGGCAGAGGCAGGAAGTCTGGCCTTTTCCCTTTACGGCAGTTTGTCTCTGTCGCTGGACTGTATTGATCTCAGGTTTGTT
>CM038711.1:1924693-1932193 GCA_021613375.1 Megaleporinus macrocephalus | reverse complement strand
GTGAGTCAAGGTCAGAACCCTGTTTCACATTAAACTCTCCTCTTCTTGCCCTGCGGCCTAAAACACCATAATTAGAGTTTAAAGAGAACTATTTCCAGAAAAGAAACGAGACCGACTGAAACACCCAGACGTTAAAAATACCAGATATAAAAATAGAAACCGATCACTGTGACATGAACACGAGCCATTTAAAACATAAACATTTCCTTTTTCATTATTTTTGATATAATATATATAACATATATATAAAACATATAATATATACATATACCTATAATATAATAATAATATTTTTTAATGTTTCTCTTATGTTTTCTGTGTTTTGAATGACATTTCTTGTTTGCTGCAAACTGCAAAAACCTTTGTTCATGTGTCCACTAGAGTGGTGTTCATGGAGGAACATCATAAAGACCACCTGGATGTTCCACAACGCTTCTGGGAAAACTCTTCAATGGACAGATGAAACAAAGGAGGAACCTTTTAGTACACACCAACACCAAAACCTCATCCCAACAGTGAAGCACGGCGGTGGGGTATCAGGGCTTGGAGCTGCTTTGCTGCCTCGGGGTCTGGACGCCTCGTGGCAATTGAGGGATCATGATAGAGCAACAGTCCATGACCTCTGCCTGAGGAGACTCTGGGTGATGTGACAAGACAATAAACCCAAAGCACACAAGTCAGTCAGCTAAGGAACGTCTGGAAAAGAAGAAGATCTGTGTTTGGAATGGAGAGTCCTGACCTTAACCCTGTTGAGGTGCTGACCTTAAGACCTCAAGCAGGACATCCCAGAAATCCTGATGGAGCACTGAAACACATCTGCAGGTCCAGGACTCCTCCTCAGTGTTGTGTAGATCTTATTAGCAGATGCAGGAGATGTTTGTCGGAGGTGAAGCTGCTGAAGAGGATCTACAGGTTATTACATTAAAGGGTCACTCACTGTTTCTGTCCTGAGCTGTGGACGTTACTCAGTGTGGTCAATAAAAGGCGTGAACAGTACAAACCGTGTTATTAGTTTAGTTGGATTGTGTTTGTCTGTAATTGTGACTGAGATAACAATCACATCAGATAAGATTTATTAGTAATCAATGCAGAAATACAGATAATTACTAACAGCTCACTCTCTCACTCCAGCTGAGTGTGTACACAGAGACTCTTAAAGCACTGCATTAAGCTGACATCACCAGGACTTTGTGGGGGATAGTAGTAGGACTGTTAGTAGGACTGTTAGTAGGACTGTTAGTAGGACTGTTCGTAGGACTGTTCGTAGTACTGTTAGTAGTACTGCTAGTAGGACTGTTAGTAGTACTGTTAGTAGTACTGTTAGTAGGACTGTTCGTAGGACTGTTCGTAGTACTGTTAGTAGTACTGTTAGTAGGACTGTTCGTAGGACTGTTCGTAGTACTGTTAGTAGTACTGCTAGTAGGACTGTTAGTAGTACTGTTAGTAGTACTGTTAGTAGGACTGTTCGTAGGACTGTTCGTAGTACTGTTAGTAGTACTGTTAGTAGGACTGTTCGTAGGACTGTTCGTAGTACTGTTAGTAGTACTGTTAGTAGTATTGTTAGTAGTACTGTTCGTAGGACTGTTCGTAGTACTGTTAGTAGTACTGTTAGTAGTATTGTTAGTAGTACTGTTAGTAGTACTGCTAGTAGGACTGTTAGTAGTACTGTTAGTAGTAATGTTAGTAGTACTGTTCGTAGGACTGTTCGTAGTACTGTTAGTAGTATTGTTAGTAGTACTGTTAGTAGGACTGTTAGTAGGACTGTTAGTAGTACTGTTAGTAGGACTGTTCGTAGTACTGTTAGTAGGAATGTTAGTAGTATTGTTAGTAGTATTGTTAATAGTACTGTTCGTAGGACTGTTCGTAGTACTGTTAGTAGTATTGTTAGTAGTACTGTTAGTAGGACTGTTAGTAGGACTGTTAGTAGTACTGTTAGTAGGACTGTTCGTAGTACTGTTAGTAGGAATGTTAGTAGTATTGTTAGTAGTAATGTTAGTAGTACTGTTCGTAGGACTGTTCGTAGTACTGTTAGTAGTATTGTTAGTAGTACTGTTAGTAGGACTGTTAGTAGTACTGTTAGTAGGACTGTTCGTAGTACTGTTAGTAGGACTGTTAGTAGTATTGTTAGTAGTACTGTTAGTAGGACTGTTAGTAGTATTGATAGTAGTACTGTTAGTAGGAATGTTAGTAGTATTGTTAGTAGTACTGTTAGTAGTACTGTTAGTAGGAATGTTAGTAGGAATGTTAGTAGGAATGTTAGTAGTACTGTTAGTAGGACTGTTCGTAGGACTGTTAGTAGTACTGTTAGTAGTACTGTTAGTAGGACTGTTCGTAGGACTCTTCGTAGTACTGTTAGTAGGACTGTTAGTAGGACTGTTCGTAGGACTGTTCGTAGTACTGTTAGTAGTACTGTTAGTAGGAATGTTAGTAGTACTGTTAGTAGTATTGTTAGTAGTATTGTTAGTAGGACTGTTCGTAGGACTGTTCGTAGTACTGTTAGTAGGACTGTTAGTAGGACTGTTAGTAGTACTGTTAGTAGGACTGTTCGTAGTACTGTTAGTAGTACTGTTAGTAGGAATGTTAGTAGTATTGTTAGTAGTACTGTTAGTAGGAATGTTAGTAGTATTGTTAGTAGGAATGTTAGTAGGAATGTTAGAAGGAATGTTAGTAGTATTGTTAGTAGGAATGTTAGTAGGAATGTTAGTAGTATTGTTAGTAGTACTGTTAGTAGGAATGTTAGTAGGAATGTTAGTAGTACTGTTAGTAGGAATGTTAGTAGTACTGTTAGTAGGACTGTTAGTAGGAATGTTAGTAGGTATGTTAGTAGTACTGTTAGTAGTATTGTTAGTAGTACTGTTAGTAGGAATGTTAGTAGTATTGTTAGTAGTACTGTTAGTAGGAATGTTAGTAGTATTGTTAGTAGGAATGTTAGTAGGAATGTTAGAAGGAATGTTAGTAGTATTGTTAGTAGTACTGTTAGTAGTATTGTTAGTAGTACTGTTAGTAGGAATGTTAGTAGTATTGTTAGTAGTACTGTTAGTAGGAATGTTAGTAGTATTGTTAGTAGGAATGTTAGTAGGAATGTTAGAAGGAATGTTAGTAGGACTGTTAGTAGTACTGTTAGTAGTATTGTTAGTAGTACTGTTAGTAGGAATGTTAGTAGTATTGTTAGTAGTACTGTTAGTAGGAATGTTAGTAGTATTGTTAGTAGTAATGTTAGTAGGAATGTTAGTAGTATTGTTAGTAGTACTGTTAGTAGGAATGTTAGTAGTATTGTTAATAGTACTGTTAGTAGGAATGTTAGTAGGAATGTTAGTAGTACTGTTAGTAGGAATGTTAGTAGTACTGTTAGTAGGACTGTTAGTAGGAATGTTAGTAGGAATGTTAGTAGGACTGTTAGTAGTACTGTTAGTAGTATTGTTAGTAGTACTGTTAGTAGGAATGTTAGTAGTACTGTTAGTAGGAATGTTAGTAGTATTGTTAGTAGTACTGTTAGTAGGAATGTTAGTAGGAATGTTAGTAGGACTGTTAGTAGTACTGTTAGTAGTATTGTTAGTAGTACTGTTAGTAGTATTGTTAGTAGTACTGTTAGTAGGAATGTTAGTAGGACTGTTAGTAGTACTGTTAGTAGTATTGTTAGTAGTACTGTTAGTAGTATTGTTAGTAGTACTGTTAGTAGTACTGTTAGTAGTAATGTTAGTAGGAATGTTAGTAGTACTGTTAGTAGTATTGTTAGTAGTACTGTTAGTAGAAATGTTAGTAGGAATGTTAGTAGTACTGTTAGTAGTAATGTTAGTAGGAATGTTAGTAGTACTGTTAGTAGTACTGTTAGTAGTAATGTTAGTAGGAATGTTAGTAGGACTGTTAGTAGTACTGTTAGTAGTATTGTTAGTAGTACTGTTAGTAGTATTGTTAGTAGTACTGTTAGTAGTAATGTTAGTAGGAATGTTAGTAGTACTGTTAGTAGTACTGTTAGTAGTATTGTTAGTAGTACTGTTAGTAGTACTATTAGTAGTATTGTTAGTAGTACTGTTAGTAGTAATGTTAGTAGTATTGTTAGTAGTACTGTTAGTAGTACTGTTAGTACTACTGTTAGTAGTATTGTTAGTAGTACTGTTAGTAGGAATGTTAGTAGTAATGTTAGTAGGAATGTTAGTAGTACTGTTAGTAGTACTGTTAGTAGGAATGTTAGTAGTATTGTTAGTAGTACTGTTAGTAGTACTGTTAGTAGGAATGTTAGTAGTATTGTTAGTAGTACTGTTAGTATGAATGTTAGTAGGAATGTTAGTAGTATTGTTAGTAGTACTGTTAGTAGTAATGTTAGTAGTAATGTTAGTAGGAATGTTAGTAGTAATGTTAGTAGGAATGTAAAGAGTACTGTTAGTAGTACTGTTAGTAGCAATGTTAGTAGGAATGTTAGTAGTAATGTTAGTAGGAATGTTAGTAGTACTGTTAGTAGGAATGTTAGTAGTAATGTTAGTAGGAATGTTAGTAGTACTGTTAGTAGTACTGTTAGTAGGAATGTTAGTAGGAATGTTAGTAGTATTGTTAGTAGTACTGTTAGTATGAATGTTAGTAGGAATGTTAGTAGTATTGTTAGTAGTACTGTTAGTAGTACTGTTAGTAGTAATGTTAGTAGGAATGTTAGTAGTACTGTTAGTAGTACTGTTAGTAGAAATGTTAGTAGGAATGTTAGTAGTACTGTTAGTAGTAATGTTAGTAGGAATGTTAGTAGTACTGTTAGTAGTACTGTTAGTAGTAATGTTAGTAGGAATGTTAGTAGTACTGTTAGTAGTATTGTTAGTAGTATTGTTAGTAGTACTGTTAGTAGTACTGTTAGTAGTATTGTTAGTAGTACTGTTAGTAGTACTGTTAGTAGTAATGTTAGTAGTACTGTTAGTAGTACTGTTAGTACTACTGTTAGTAGTATTGTTAGTAGTACTGTTAGTAGGAATGTTAGTAGTAATGTTAGTAGAAATGTTAGTAGTATTGTTAGTAGTACTGTTAGTAGGAATGTTAGTAGTAATGTTAGTAGGAATGTTAGTAGTACTGTTAGTAGCAATGTTAGTAGGAATGTTAGTAGTATTGTTAGTAGTACTGTTAGTAGGAATGTTAGTAGGAATGTTAGTAGTATTGTTAGTAGTATTGTTAGTAGTACTGTTAGTAGTACTGTTAGTAGCAATGTTAGTAGGAATGTTAGTAGTAATGTTAGTAGGAATGTTAGTAGTACTGTTAGTAGGAATGTTAGTAGTAATGTTAGTAGGAATGTTAGTAGTACTGTTAGTAGTACTGTTAGTAGTAATGTTAGTAGGAATGTTAGTAGTATTGTTAGTAGTACTGTTAGTATGAATGTTAGTATGAATGTTAGTAGTACTGTTAGTAGTACTGTTAGTAGGACTGTTAGTAGGATTGTTAGTAGTACTGTTAGTAGGAATGTTAGTAGTATTGTTAGTAGTACTGTTAGTAGGAATGTTAGTAGGACTGTTCATAGGACTGTTCGTAGTACTGTTAGTAGGACTGTTAGTAGGATTGTTAGTAGTACTGTTAGTAGGAATGTTAGTAGTATTGTTAGTAGTACTGTTAGTAGGACTGTTAGTAGGACTGTTCGTAGGACTGTTCGTAGTACTGTTAGTAGGACTGTTAGTAGGATTGTTAGTAGTACTGTTAGTAGGAATGTTAGTAGTATTGTTAGTAGTACTGTTAGTAGGAATGTTAGTAGTATTGTTAGTAGTACTGTTAGTAGGAATGTTAGTAGGAATGTTAGTAGGAATGTTAGTAGTATTGTTAGTAGTACTGTTAGTAGTACTGTTAGTAGTACTGTTAGTAGGAATGTTAGTAGTACTGTTAGTAGTACTGTTAGTAGGAATGTTAGTAGTATTGTTAGTAGTACTGTTAGTAGGAATGTTAGTAGTATTGTTAGTAGTACTGTTAGTAGGAATGTTAGTAGTATTGTTAGTAGGAATGTTAGTAGGAATGTTAGTAGTATTGTTAGTAGTACTGTTAGTAGTACAGTTAGTAGTACTGTTAGTAGTATTGTTAGTAGTACTGTTAGTAGTAATGTTAGTAGTATTGTTAGTAGTACTGTTAGTAGTATTGTTAGTAGTACTGTTAGTAGTAATGTTAGTAGGAATGTTAGTAGAACTGTTAGTAGTACTGTTAGTAGTAATGTTAGTAGTAATGTTAGTAGGAATGTTAGTAGGAATGTTAGTAGTATTGTTAGTAGTACTGTTAGTAGGGATATTAGTAGGGATATTCATATGGATATTAGTAGGGATGTTAGTAGGGATATTAGTAGGGATATTAGTAGGAATATTCATATGGATATTAGTAGGGATATTAGTAGGAATATTCATATGGATGTTAGTAGGGATGCTAGCAGGGATGTTAGTAGGAATGTTAGTAGGAATGTTAGTAGTACTGTTAGTAGGAATGTTAGTAGTACTGTTAGTAGTAATGTTAGTAGGAATGTTAGTAGGGATATTCATATGGATATTAGTAGGGATGATAGTAGGGATATTCATATGGATGTTAGTAGGGATGTTAGCAGGGATGGGGGCACAGCCTTTGAAACAGTGCACTCCCCACCATGAATGTTAGTAGTACTGTTAGTAGGACTGTTAGTAGGACTGTTCGTAGGACTGTTCGTAGGACTGTTCGTAGTACTGTTAGTAGGACTGTTAGTAGGATTGTTAGTAGTACTGTTAGTAGGAATGTTAGTAGTATTGTTAGTAGTACTGTTAGTAGGAATGTTAGTAGTATTGTTAGTAGTACTGTTAGTAGGAATGTTAGTAGTATTGTTAGTAGGAATGTTAGTAGGAATGTTAGTAGGAATGTTAGTAGTATTGTTAGTAGTACTGTTAGTAGTACTGTTAGTAGTACTGTTAGTAGGAATGTTAGTAGTATTGTTAGTAGTACTGTTAGTAGGAATGTTAGTAGTATTGTTAGTAGGAATGTTAGTAGGAATGTTAGTAGTATTGTTAGTAGTACTGTTAGTAGTACAGTTAGTAGTACTGTTAGTAGTATTGTTAGTAGTACTGTTAGTAGTAATGTTAGTAGTATTGTTAGTAGTACTGTTAGTAGTATTGTTAGTAGTACTGTTAGTAGTACTGTTAGTAGTAATGTTAGTAGGAATGTTAGTAGAACTGTTAGTAGTACTGTTAGTAGTAATGTTAGTAGGAATGTTAGTAGGAATGTTAGTAGGAATGTTAGTAGTATTGTTAGTAGTACTGTTAGTAGGGATATTAGTAGGGATATTCATATGGATATTAGTAGGGATGTTAGTAGGGATATTAGTAGGGATATTAGTAGGAATATTCATATGGATATTAGTAGGGATATTAGTAGGAATATTCATATGGATGTTAGTAGGGATGTTAGCAGGGATGTTAGTAGGAATGTTAGTAGGAATGTTAGTAGTACTGTTAGTAGGAATGTTAGTAGTACTGTTAGTAGTAATGTTAGTAGGAATGTTAGTAGGGATATTCATATGGATATTAGTAG
>CM038711.1:1904693-1912193 GCA_021613375.1 Megaleporinus macrocephalus | reverse complement strand
CTCTCTCTCCCTCATCTCACTCTCACTATACTCTCTCTCTATATACACTCTCTATCCTCCATCTCTCACACTCTCACACTCATACTCTCTCTATCCACACACTCTACTCAACACTCACACAATCTCTCACACTCTCTCAATACCTCATCTCTCTACACTCACTCTATCACACACATCACTCTTACTACAAACACTCCACTCACCTCAAACACACACTCTCTATCACTACTCACTAACCCACATCTCACACAATCATTCACCTCTCTAATCACTACACACACAATCTTACTTTCATCTACACATCAATACTCACACTCACTCTTACTCTCACTACTCTAATCACTCTACTCTCACTATATCATTTCATCTCTCTCTAAATCTCTCTCTACTATCTTTCACTCACACTCATTCTATTTCTCTCTCTCATCTTCTCACTCACATCTATCACTCTCTCTTCTTCTATATCACTCTCACACTACCACACTCACTCTCTCAATCTCACTCTGCAATCACTCTACTCTCACTCAACACTCACACTCTCTCTCTCCCCCTCTCTCACTCTCACTCACTCTCTCTCTTACCACTCTCTCTCATCTTCACTCTCTTTCTCTCTCTCTCTCTCACTCTCTCTCTCTCACACTCACTCTCTCTCTTTCTATTTCTTCATCACTTATTAACACTCTCCTATCTCTCATCTCTCTCATCTCTATCTCACTCCCTCTCACATCTCTACTTCTCTCTACTATCTCTTCCTATCACACTCACACACTCTATAACCTCTCACATCTCTATCTCAATATCACACCATTTCTCACTCCCTACTCTCTCACTCTCTCTACTCATCCCTCATCCATCTCTCTTCTCTCAATTCACACACAAACACCAACACACACACAATCACTCATCACTCTCTCTATCCACTCAACACACTCCACACAATCCCACATCTACAATCTCACACACACACACTACATCTCACTCACACTCCCATCTCTCTACACACACTCCTCTATCACACTTCACTCACCACATACTCACACTCATCTTCTCCTCTCCTCACTTATTCAATCAACACACTCACACACACTCACACACTACTCATTAACTATAACACACTCCACTATCTATCTCTCTCTCACTTCTATCTATCTCTCTCTCTCTCTATTCACTCTTCACTCTCTCTATCTCTCTCTTCTCTCTATCACTCTCTCTCTCCTCAATCATCCTCTCTCTCACTATTCATCCTTTATCCACTCCTCTCTCAATCACTCTCTCTCTCTTTCCACTCTCTCCTCTCTCTCTCTCTTTCTCTCTCTCTCTCTCTCTGTCACTCCTCTCGCATCTCTTTCACACACTATACTCTTCTCATCTCTCATCATCTCTCTGCCTCTCTCTGATCTCTCTATACTCTTTCTCTCTTATCACTCTCTTCTACTCTCTCTCCTTTCCTCTCATCACTCTTCACTCCTCTATCACTCTCGTCTACTCTACTCTCTCTATCTCTCACTCTCTCTCTCGACATCACTCTCTCTCTCACTCTCTCTCATCTCTCTCTCACTCTCTCTCTCTCTCTCTCTCACTCCTCTCCTCTCTCTCTCTCTCTCTATCACTCTCTCTCTCTCTCTCTCTCCTCTCTCTCTCTCATCTCTCTCTGATCACTCTCATCACTCTCTCTCTCTCTCGTCTCATCACTCTCTCTCATCTCGTCTCTCTCTCCTCTCTCTCTCTCTCTCTCTCACTCCTCTCTCTCATTCCTCTCTCGCTCTCTCTCTTTCTCTCTCTCGTCTCCTTTTCTTCTCTCTCTCTCTCTTTCTTTCTCCTCTCTCCCGTCTCTCTCTCTCCTCTCTCTTTCTTCGCTCCCTCTCTCTCTCTATCAACTCTCTCTCTCTCTCATCTCACTCTCTCTCACTCCGCTCTCACTCTCTCTCTCTCTCTCCCTCTCTTCTCTCTCTCTATCACTCTCTCTCTCTCTCTCTATCACTTACTCTCACTCCATCTCTCTCGCTCTCTCGTCTCTCTCTCTCTATCACTCTCTACTCACTCTCTATCACTCCCTCGTCTCTATCACTCTCTCTCTCTTCCTCTCTCCTATCACTCTCTCGCTCTCTCTCCCTCTCTCTCTCTCTCTCTCTCTCTCTCTCTCATCTATCGCTCTCTCTCTATCTCTCTCTCTCTCATCTCTCTCTCTCTCTATCACTCTCTTCTCATCTCTCTCTTTCTCTCTCACACACTCTCACTCTCTCCATCACTCTTCTCTCTCATCTCGCTCTCGCTCATCTACCACTCGTCACTCTCTCTCGCTTCTCAACTCTCTCTCTCTCTCTCTATCGCTCTCTCTCTCTCTATCGCTCTCTTCTCTCTCTCTCTCTACTCTCATCACTAACTCTCTCTCACTCTCCTCCATAAACTCTACTACTCTCTCTATCATCTCTTTCACTCTCTCTATCCTCAACTCTCTATCACTCTCCACTCATCTCTCTCTCCTATCACTCTCACTCTCTCTCTCTCTTACATCACTCTCTCATCTCTCTCTCTCTCTTCTTCTCTCTCTCTCCTCTATCATCTCCCTCTCTCTCTCTACTCTCTCTCTCTCCCTCTGCACTCTCTCTCTCTCTATCACTCCTCTCTCTCTCTCTCTCTCTTCACTCTCTCTCTTCTCTCTCTCTCATTCTCTCTTTCTCTCTCTCTCTCTTCTATCTCTCTCTCTCTTTCTTTCTCTCTCTCTCTCTTTCTCTCTCGTCTCATTTCTTACTCTCTCTCTATCTCTTTCCTCTCGCTCTCTCTCTTTTCTCTCTCTCTCATTTCTTTCTCTCTCTCTCGTTTTCTTTTCTCTCTCTCTCTCTCTCTCCCTCCCTCTTTCACTCATCTCTCTCTCTCTCTATCACTCCTCTATCACTCCCTCTCTTCTCTCTCCCTCATCACTCCCTCTACTCACTCTCTCTCTCTCTCTCTCTCTTCTCTCTTCTCTCTCTCTTTTCTCTCTCTCTCTCTCTCTCCTCTCTCTTTCCTATTTCCTCTCTCTCTTTCTATCTCTCTCTCTCTTTCTATCTCTCTCTCTATCTCTCTCTCTCACTCGCTCACTCTCTCTCTCTTTCTCTCTTTCTCTCTCTCTCTCTCTTTCTCTCTCTCTCTCTATCACTCCCTCTATCACTCCATCTCTATATCTCTCTCTATCACTCCCTCTATCACTCCCTTTCTATTTCTCTATTCCTCTCTCTATCACTCTCTCTCTTTCTCTATTCCTCTGTATCCCTCCCTCTATCACTCCATCTCTCTTTCCCCATCTCTCTATCACTTCCTCTCTCTTTCTCTATTCCTCCCTCTATCACTCCCTCTCTCTTTCTCTATTCCTCCCTCTGTCACTCCCTCTCTCTTTCCTCTGTCTCTATCTCTATTCCTCCCTCTGTCACTCCCTCTCTCTTTCCTCTGTCTCTATCTCACTATTCCTCCCTCTATCCCTCCCTCTTTCCATCTCCCTTTCTCTATTCCTCCCTATATCCCTCCCTCTCTCTTTTCCCATCTATCTCTTTATTCCTCCCTCTATCACTCCCTCTTTTCCCCATCTCTCTATCCCTCTTTTCCTCCCTCTCTCTTTCCCTGTCTTTCTCTTTCTCTATTCCTCCCTCTATCACTCCCTCTCTTTCCCCAGTCTCCCCCTTTCTCTATTCCTCCCTCTAACTCTCTCTACCTCTCTTACTTTCTCTCTCACATTACTTCCTTTCTCTCTTTATTATTCTCTCTCTTTCTTTCTCCGTCCATCATACACACACTCAGACTTGCTATTGTAAATCTTTGTTGCTTGTCCTCTGTCTGACCTTCACTCGTTTCTCTCTCTCTCTCTCTCTCTCTCTCTCTCTCTAATGTAAAGTAGTTCTTCTAGAGCAGCGTCGGTGTGAAGAGCTGGTGTGGACGCTGTTGAGGTCACCACACATTCACGAAAGTGTGAAAGACGTCATGTATCCTTGTCGTGCAGTAAAAGCCGACTGCAGTCTCCGGAATAAATATCCAGCTGTAGAATTCCCAGTCCCGGCCCTGGTGACCCCAGGCCCTGCTCATGTTTAGGATTTCTTACGTTATATGTGACTCATTCAGAAGATGGTGAGTTGGTTCAGCTGTGTTTGATGAAGGTCTAGAAGATGGCAGCTTTGCCACAGTTTGTGAAATTCCTGTCCTGCTAGAACTGCTCTAGACAACTGTAAGTGATGTTACTGTGAAGTGGAATATTTTAAAAGTGCTATGCCCCTGGCTCCAGCACCGGACTCCGAAATGGTGTAAAACTCCACCACTGGACTCTGGACGGTTTAAAACTCCACCACTGGACTCCGAAATGGTGTAAAGCTCCACTACTGGACTCTGGACGGTTTAAAACTCCACCACTGGACTCCGAAATGGTGTAAAGCTCCACCACCGGACTCTAGAGGAATCAATCATGCTTTATTGTCTGGCAGACTGATGGAGGAATCTGGGTTTGGAGGGTGAATCCAGTAGATGCTACCTACCAGAATGCAGCAGTATGATGTGGTGGAGGAATGTTGATAGACTGATGGGTTGCTGGGTTTAGGGTTTGGGTTCAGATCCTCAGTTACAGTGAAGAGTGATGTTAATTCTACAGCACCAGATAGATTTCACACAGACACAGATTCCTACAGACGCACTCCAAAGTGGTGTGGAAAGCCTTCAGCTCCAGCTACAAATCTAACTCCAATGGTTTTGGAATAGGGCGTTCAACAGGCTCTTACTGGCCAGGTGTCCACACACTTTTGTCCATGCATTGGTGCGCCTGCCTCTCCACAGTACAGACGCGTTAGCTTCTCTCCTGACGAACTTTGGCAAGAGTTCCATTTCCCAGCTCACACGCTGGTGACACGCATATGTTCACACATCCATAATCCAGTCAGCCGAGCCGCAGGAGTGGAACAGGAGTGGAGGCTCGCGAGAGTCGGGATTGATTTATTTCTTTATTTTTATTTTTTGAAAAACGGGCCTTATTTATTTACCCTTACAACTCATTAAAGCCCCCACTATTAATCCTGCCTTTATTACGCGGCCGCGGCCCCCAAACTAATTCAGCGCTTATGGATGCGTGAGCTCCGGCGCCGGCCACACACTGGCGGGGAAATGTCATGTTTGTAATTATCCGCAGGGTTTTCACTCTTCTAGACGGAAGCAGTAATGAAATGGCTCTGGTATAAAATGAGCAGGGGGGGGTTGTGGGGGGGGGGGTTAGGAGGGGGGGCCCTGATGAAGTGATCAGCGATATCGCTTTTTTCTTTTTTTCTTTTCTGGAGTGGTGGATTTGCAGTCTGATTGATTAACGTGGTCAGGGGGAAAAGGAGGAAGAGGTGGAGTGATCCTTCATCCCAGAGCTAATGCCGCAGGGACGCAGAGATCAATAAACAAGTCATGCTCAGAATACAAAGTAGTTGTGTGTGTGTGTGTGTGTGTGTGTGAGGGATGTGTGTGTAACACATATAGCACATATCATCATGTGAAGGTGCTAAGATGTCATATATGTGTTACTATTACACGTTTACATGTATATGTAATTATATATCGTCACTGTCCAATGAAAAAATAGTTTCTCCAATATTGCAACTTTACAGGAGAGCCCAAAAACATACTTTACTTTCAATGTAAGTCAATGGAACCAGAATTATTTCCAAGCTATTTTGGAGCATTTCTATTGGTCCATTAGTCATAAAATTTTCACACAATATAAACGATAAATGCATAAATGCTGTGTTCAAATTATGTAAAAAACTTAAAATCTACAAAAATGGAGATGTGGACATGTATTTCATTGGACAGCGATGTTATGCATGACCCGTTTCCCAAAAAAAGTTGGGACGCTGCTGCTCCACACGCAGTTCTGAGTCTCCTTTGTCGTGATTTTCCCATCATAGTGCTCCAGATGTTTTCTGTGGGCGACCAATGGTTGATTGTGTTTCTGAAATAAACAGACCTTCTCTTCCTCCTTATCATCCATGATTTCTTAAAAGAATTCCGAACTTCCATATAACAGGACTCATTTTCACATCTCCTCAGTCCCTCTTAACCGAGCTCGGGCCCGGAGAAGGCGGCGGCGCTGTTTCTGGATCTGTTTGTATCTGGTTTCTTCTTTAAATGGTAGAGTTTTAACTTGCGTGTGTGGAGCAGTGATGAACTGTGATGATGGTGTTGGGTAGTTTTCCTGCAGAGGCCATGCAGTGATTTCACTCCAGAACCGGATCTGAGGGTCCAAAGATCACCACCGTCCGGTACTGGTTCGGGCCTGGTGAGGTTTCTGCACCTCTCTAGGTGACCCCTCCCTCACTTTACTTCTACTATGTAAGCACTTCCACCCAGCACTTCGTGAGCTCCCAGTCTACGGAGTTCTAGGTACTGTAGGTCCGGACACTCTCACTCCCATGACAACGGCGGCAGCTCGTTAGCACAGCCCATACAACCCAGCCACGCCCACCCCTCAGTGCGTGGCATTGTTTGAACTGTTTGGAGAAGCGCTTACCCGTCCATGGTCTCTACGCTGTCGCTCAACGAGTCTCTCCGCAGGTCCGGCCGCCCTTGGCATCTCTACAAGGGGGTCCTGGCATGCTCCCTGGAGCTCGAGAGATCTGCAGACTTGTCGACCTGCCCGAGCCCTCACCTCCAACTGGCTGAGCCTTTTCCCTGGCATCTCTGTGGAGTGAGGTTGGTGAGCCCAGACTTCCTGACTTGCTCCCCCTAGCGAGTGTCCTCCCTGGCCCCGGCCGGTCCCCTTAATGACTATTTTAACTCAGCGCACAGAAACGTGAATATCACCTTCCCTGAGTTCAGAGAAGGTGCCCTCCTTCAGGATTTCCTCCAGGTGAGCTCCAGAGCACGGCTAGGACTAACTATCTTCTGTTCAAACTGCCTAGACAGGGCTGGTTCCTGTTCTCTTTCTCCACAGAACACGAGGTGCTGCCCTGTTCCCCATCGCACAGCCAGGAGAACCTGAGGGGAGCCTACGAGGTAACGTGGCTCACACCTATCCCGCCTGCTCCACGGACTGACTGGCTGCCAGCCTCAGGCTTCCTGCCTCCTGTTCCACTGGAATACTCACTTAAGCGAGCGCTGGACTCTCTTTAGTTGTTTTTGTTCTTATTGTTGAGTAAATAAAGCCTTGCACATGAATCGTATGGAACCTCTCGAGTCTGATTCCTTACATACTAAGTTTAATAGAAACACTAGTACTAAGATGACTTGCTGTAGTTCTAAAAGTTTCCATTCTTGCTTGGTATCCGATTCCAGCTGCTCCACTCACAGTTCGGAGTCTCCTGTGTCCTGTTTTTTCCCTTCATAGTGTATCTGATGTTTTCAGTGTGTGACCGGTGGTCTGGACTGCAGGCAGGTCAGTTCAGCACCCGGACTGTGATGCGTACAGAATGTGGTTGACTCTGTTTCTGTAATAAACAGACCTTCTCTTCCTCCTTATCCCAGATGATCCAAGATTTCCCAAAAGAATTCCAGACTTTCATTCCA
>CM038711.1:1877193-1899693 GCA_021613375.1 Megaleporinus macrocephalus | reverse complement strand
AGCAATAATTCTAACCAATCAGTGCTCAGTAACAGTAAAGCTAATCTATAAGTGCTCTGTAGCAGTAAGGCTAACCGATGCACATTCATTCAGAAGCAGTGATACTAACCAGTCAGTACTCAGCAGCAATAATGCTAACCAATTAGCATGATTACTGCTAACCAATCAGCACCTAACAGCAGTAATGCTAACCAAACAGTGCTCAGTAGCAGTAACGCCAGCCAATCAGCAGACAGTGGCAGTAATTCTAACCAATTAGCACTTTTACTGCTAACCAATCAGCACTCAGTAGCAGTAACTCTAACCAACTAGCACTGTTACTGCTAACCAATCAGCACTAGCAGCAATGCTAATTAACCAGTGCTCAGTAACAGTAATGCTAACTGATGTGCCTTCACAAGCAGTAATAGTAACCAGTCAGTACCTACTAGCAGCAATGCTAACCAATCAGTGCTTAGTAGCAGTAATGCTAACTAATCAGCTCTCAGTAACAGTAATGCCCACCAATCAGCTCTCATTAGCAGTAACACTAACTAGTGAGCTCTGAGTAGCAGTAATGCTAACCACTCAGTGTTCAGTAGCAGTAATGCTAACCACTCAGTGTTCAGTAGCAGTAACGCTAACCACTCAGTGTTCAGTAGCAGTAATGCTAACCACTCAGTGTTCAGTAGCAGTAATGCTAACCACTCAGTGTTCAGTAGCAGTAATGCTAACCGATGCACATTCAGAAGCAGTAATGCTAATGAATCAATACTCAGTAGGGTGAGTGCTAGGTAGCTAAGTTTGGAGGCTAAGCAGCTACAAGAGGAACTGGCTGGTGGATATTTTCCTCGATTGGCTGTTTAATGAGTGTAGATAAGGTTAAGTTGGGCAGTTAGACTGCTACTCTGTGGAGCGTTGAGTAGCTATGTTAGGAGGTTAGTGAACAAAGTAGCTTTAATGATGCTGCTACAATCAGTTGTCTTGAAGAACTGAGAGCTCACCAGCATTAGCACGTTAGCTGAGGTTCGCTAATGATAAACTGGTTCATGCTACAGTCACAGCATAAGATTTTAGTCTAACACCAAATCAAACCCCCCAGAAATGAACTGAGTTTACATTTATAAAAATAAACCAGTCTTAAATGTAAAAATGAGTAAGCAAATGTTAAAAAATGTCCAAAAACGACCCCCCCAGGTCAGCCCCCCATCTCTCTTGCGGGCGGTCTGTGTGTCTCTGAGGGTAAGACGAGGAAGACGAACGAGGACAGTGAGAATTAACGAGACGATAGAAAACTGCAAGGATCTGCTAGAATTACGGGAAAGAAACACTTGAACGAACAGCTTCTTAATTTCTCATTCACTCGTCATAATAGCGCGCGGATACGCGGCGTATGGAAGTGAATTAGAATATAATGTATTTGTTTTATGCTTTACTGAACATTGGCTCATATTCTCCGCCACAATCGGCAACTTTTAAATTGACTTTTAAATTGAGCTGCTCAGGGCGGATGCCCTGCATACACAATCCACCTCTCAGCTCACACGGGGTGCGAGTGTATGTGTGTTTGAGTGTTTTTATCTCTTTGTGGGGTCCTGACCCTCCCGAACTCATCCGGTTCCGATAAAGCATGAGTGTTTAGCGGCGGAGGGGACAGAGGGAGTTCTCTCCAGAAGGAACTGCTGCAGAACTTGGAGGGCCGCATGAGCTTCCTCCAGGACAAATGAAGCTTTGCCGCATCTTCTGTATCTTTTTAATTGAACTGCTGCTAATGCTGGAGTCCTGGTTATGGATGGCTGTGGCATCACTGGCGATCGATCTCTCTATGACAGCGTGGCAGTGCCGGAGGAGCCGCAGGAATGTGCTTGTTTTATCCAAAACGTATCAGTATTTATTAAATCAATGATGTTGAAGTGAAGCAAACCAACCGCGAAAGTGATACCGGTCAGTCCAGCTGGGTCACAGCGAAAGCAGAGAGAACCAGACGGCCCTGCAGCTTCCTTCACCTCATTCCGGGGAATCCCGAGCTGTTCCTAGGCCAGCTTGGAAATGTAGTCCCTCCAGCTGATACTGGGACGACCTCTGGGTCTCATCCCAGTTGGCCGTGTCTGGGAAGCCTTCAATGGGACGCAGCCAGGGGGGCATCCGGATCAGATACCCGAACCACCTGGACTGGCTCCTCTCAGTGTCGAGGAGTGGCGGCTCTACTGAGCTTCTCAACCTGTCAAGTAGACTCCAGCCCACCAGCCTGCCTGGGAAGCTTGTTTCTGATGCTCGTATCTGCAGATATCATTCTTACCCAAAGCTGATGACCACAGCTGGGGTGGGGCTGTAGACTGACCGGTGTACACAGACCCCTCTTCACCATTACTGCTGTCCCAGCCTGTGGTCAATCTCACGGTCCCTCTTCCCATCACTCGGGAACAAGATCCCAACTTAACCTCTTCCTCCTGGGGCAGGACCTCCACCACACCCGGGGGACACATGCCGTCCTTTTCCGGGACAGGACCGTTCTTGTGAATTAATAATCTTAAATCAATATGGTTGAGTAAATCGATTATTTGACCTGTTTCTGTGGGCCCCCTGGTGGCCACTGCCCTGGATATTTCTATTAATGTAATAGGTGGGGCTGGGGAGGCGGAGCTACAGGCTAGCCCTGAGCATATGAGACGAGCAGCTACAGAGAGAGAGGAACTGGCCAGAAGACGAAGGACTCTTTATATTTATTTATATAAGTCATGTATAAATGTGTAGATGAAGCCTGCAGGGTGATCCGTGCTGGTTGTCTGAGAGTGTTCATGTCTCTGAGCTCCTGTCAGGTCTCCAGCTGAGCCTTTTGGGGACATTATTATATATAAAAAGCTTGTATTTACTCTGTAAACACTTTATTATTAAATATTAATCAGTATTAATAGAGTAAGTAGAGCTTTTTCATACGTCAGTGTGTGTATTTAACTCTTTCCAAGCTTCTCCTAAACAACCTAGTATTATTATCAGTTCTCATCTAATACCTGCTTTGACTGCTCAGTACTTCATTAAGATAAATCAAGATTTGCTGCTGAAGGAACTGAACACATTCATACAATGTCTGGGGCGTCCAGGAGAAATCTGGAACCTAACTTTGTTCTTCAGACTGGAGCTCAAGATCTGATCTACTTAACATATTCAATAACATATTCATGATACTTTGTATTGTATGTATAATTATTTACATCTGTTCTAATCAGATCTGCTGATCTTACTGGTAAATGTACACTTATTGATCAGATAAAGACTTTTACACTATCAGCTCAGTGTATAACTACAGTGTAATTAAATCATAATAGTTTAAATTAATAGAAATTTAATTTGCCCTTCAAAATATACTGAAACTGGATGTTATAGCTACTTTTCATCTTCACATACTCGTTTCATTAGCAGGCAATTATGTGGTGCTGAGAACGTCCGGAGAAACGTGTGAACTCCTGAGTGGGAATGTGAAATATTAAGGTGGAAACGAACTGAGAGCAGCAACATTTATAAACTAATTCAGCACTAATTCAGCACATTTATAAACTAATTCAGTACTAATTCAGCACATTTATAAACTAATTCACTGTTACATGCTGGGGTATTCAGATACATCATTTTCTCCTTCAGTTCTGAAATAAAAGAGCGTCCTGAGACTTTTGACTTACGCTGTATATACAAGATACACTCGAGATAAACACACATATGGCAAAATGGTAAAAAGGGGTGAATATATGCCAAAAAAATTAAAGTCAATGCAAAATTTCCCACTTTCTCAAACTTGTGTATTCAGTTAACTTATGTTTAGAACATTTTACTCCAGTTATTAGTGATCAATGAAATGTGGAGTCACTTTACTGCCAGCATGGTGTAAGAAATATGTGTAAATCAGCCGATAAAGTACGATAATTTGACTATATATATAAATTGACAGTATAATAATATAATAAGTGATAAATAATAATGAGAGATGACAGATATATGACAAATTTAATATAATTACACTACAACATGATTTTTGCTTTGCCCACACACAGTAGTGTAAGACTGTGTGTGTGTGTGTCTGAGAGAGAAAGTGTGTGGTGTGTGTGTAGTGTGTGTGAGAGTGTGTGTGTGTATGTGTGAGAGAGAAAGTGTGTGTGTGTAAGAAGGTGTGTGTGTCTGAGAGAGAGAGTGTGTGGTGTGTGTGTGTGTAGTGTGTGTGAGAGTGTGTGTGTGTGTGTGTGAGAGAGTGTGTGTGTGTGTGTGTGGTGTGTTTGTGTGTGTGTGTGTGTGTAGTGTGTGTGAGAGTGTGTGTGTGTGTGTGTGTGTGAGAGAGTGTGTGTGTGTGTGTGTGGTGTGTTTGTGTGTGTGTGTGTGTGTGAGTGTGTGTGAGTGTGTGTGTGTGTGTGTGTGTGTAGTGTGTGAGAGTGTGTGTGTGTGTGTAGTGTGTGTGTGTGTGTGAGGGAGAGAGTGTGTGTGTGTATATAGGTGTGTGTGTGTGTGTGTGTGTAGTGTGAGAGTGTGTGTGTGTGTGTGTGTAGTGTGTGTGTGTGAGAGAGAGAGTGTGTGTGTATATAGGTGTGTGTGTGTGTGTGAGAGAGAGAGAGAGTGTGTGTGTGTATATAGGTGTGTCTGTGTGTGTGTGTGTAGTGTGTGAGAGTGTGTGTGTGTGTGTGTAGTGTGTGTGTGTGAGAGAGAGAGAGTGTGTGTGTGTGTGTGTGTGTGGTGTGAGAGAGAGAGTGTGTGTGTGTGTGAGAGTGTGTGTGTGTGTGTGTGTGTGTAGTGTGTGTGTGTGTGTGAGAGAGAGAGAGTGTGTGTGTGTATATACGTGTGTGTGTGTGTGTGTGTGTGTGTGTGTGGTGTGTGTCTAAGGCGTGTGTGATGGATGAGTTTGGACAGTAGGGGTTTGGTGACCTCGTTCCCCGGAGGCTTGAGGGAGAGATTAAAGCTGCAGGCTCTGACATTAACTCGTGGAACCAAGTGTGTGTGTGTGTGTGTGTTTGTAAGTGTGTGTGTGTGCGCTCTGTTCTACCATGTCAAACACAGCACCTCTCACACACACACTCACACACACACACACACACACTGCACTCCTGGGTAAGAAACCGTTGACATTTTAACTACCATTCTTCATCTTATCTACAGACAGGACGAGCTCGCTAAATGCTAAATGCCAGTCGTGACAATAGGTGGGCTGAAGTCATCCACTGGTAAAGAAACAGGTCAGATCAGATCATACCGCTCCCTCTGATGGGGGTCTCGCCTCTTTTTTGAAGTTTTCTGGCTTTGATAGCTGCACCTGCTATTCATATAGCAAAGGCTACGCTAGCAGTTCCGTCTGGAGGGGTGGAGGGTCAGCGGTCTTCCAACAACAAACACGGAGAGAGCAACACTGAATATCCACTCTGACCTACACACTGCTACAAAACCTTAAACTACATGTGGATCATCAGAAGAAGCCATGTGAACAAGACCAGCACTGAGGCTAATCTACA
Organism: Megaleporinus macrocephalus; assembly: GCA_021613375.1. Taxonomy (NCBI): domain Eukaryota; kingdom Metazoa; phylum Chordata; class Actinopteri; order Characiformes; family Anostomidae; genus Megaleporinus; species Megaleporinus macrocephalus. The sequence continues at coordinate 1,894,228 of CM038711.1, read as the reverse complement.
CAGCTATCTGGACCCTGTAGGTTCTACTATACCTTCTGATTTAGGTACTTCTCTATGTAGCTAATGAAGTAGGAGCTAGGCAGCCAGCTGATCTAGGACAGTGTTCCCAGCTAGAGGACGCAGTGCCACTGGGCACGTCCTCCTCGGCCATGCGGCCCTCTCGCGTCATCTACCTCAAGGCAGTGGAGAGACTGAGATGTTCTACCTCCTCCCCAATGTGCAGCAGAGCTCCTTGAGGCTTGCGGCATCAATTCTCGCACCACTGGAGGCATCGGCAACAACAACGCCTGTAAGGTTGCTGCTGGAACCGCAACTCTAGGCCTCGGCCAACCAAGCCGCCAGCACCTGCTTGAATCGTCACTGAAGGGCTGCTGTCAATGCTGTGGGACCACCATGACGCCACCCTGTTCTCTGTCCTCCAGCCGGGATCCGCTAACAAGCCTTGTCGAAGTATCTCTTCTATCCTCTTCACCGCCTGCCTCACTCTCTTCTCTGCCATTTCGCCTTCGAGCTGGTGGTAGCGCCATGCCTCTCCAGTCCTTGGTAGCTGGATAATCTAGGGAACTAGGTAGCTGGATAATCTAGGGAACTAGGTTTTTGGATAATCTAGGGAACTAGGCGGCTGGATAATCTAGGGAACTAGGTGGCTGGATAATCTAGGGAACTAGGTGGCTGGATAATCTAGGGAACTAGGTGGCTGGATAATCTAGGGAACTAGGTAGCTGGATAATCTAGGGATCTAGGCAGCTGGATAATCAAGGGATCTAGGCAGCTGGATAATCTAGGGAACTAGGTAGCTGGATAATCTAGGGAACTAGGTAGCTGGATAATCTAGGGATCTAGGCAGCTGGATAATCAAGGGAACTAGGTAGCTGGATAATCTAGGGAACTAGGTAGCTGGATAATCTAGGGAACTAGGTAGCTGGATAATCTAGGGATCTAGGTAGCTGGATAATCAAGGGATCTAGGTAGCTGGATAATCTAGGGAACTAGGTGGCTGGATAATCTAGGGAACTAGGTAGCTGGATAATCAAGGGAACTAGGTAGCTGGATAATCTAGGGAACTAGGTAGCTGGATAATCTAAGGAACTAGGTAGCTGGATAATCTAGGGATCTAGGCAGCTGGATAATCAAGGGAACTAGGTAGCTGGATAATCTAGGGAACTAGGTGGCTGGATAATCTAGGGAACTAGGTAGCTGGATAATCAAGGGAACTAGGTAGCTGGATAATCTAGGGATCTAGGCAGCTGGATAATCAAGGGATCTAGGCAGCTGGATAATCAAGGGAACTAGGTAGCTGGATAATCTAGGGAACTAGGTGGCTGGATAATCTAGGGAACTAGGTTGCTGGATAATCTAGGGATCTAGGCAGCTGGATAATCAAGGGAACTAGGTAGCTGGATAAACTAGGGAACTAGGTAGCTGGATAATCTAGGGAACTAGGCGGCTGGATTATCTAGGGAATTTGGTAGCTGGATAATCTAGGTAACTGGGTAGCTGGATAATCTAGGAAACCAGGCAGTTGGATAATCTAGGGAACTAGGTAGCTGGATAATCTAGGGAACTAGGTAGCTGGATAATCAATGGAACTAGGTAGCTGGATAATCTAGGGAACTAGGTAGCTGGATAATCTAGGGAACTAGGTAGCTGGATAATCTAGGAAACCAGGCAGTTGGATAATCTAGGGAACTAGGTAGCTGGATAATCAAGGGAACTAGGTAGCTGGATACGAAGCTGGATAATCTAGGGAACTAAGCAGTTGGATAATCTAGGGAACTAGGTTTTTGGATAATCTAGGGAACTAGGCGGCTGGATAATCTAGGGAACTAGGTGGCTGGATAATCTAGGGAACTAGGTGGCTGGATAATCTAGGGAACTAGGTGGCTGGATAATCTAGGGAACTAGGTAGCTGGATAATCTAGGGATCTAGGCAGCTGGATAATCAAGGGATCTAGGCAGCTGGATAATCTAGGGAACTAGGTAGCTGGATAATCTAGGGAACTAGGTAGCTGGATAATCTAGGGATCTAGGCAGCTGGATAATCAAGGGAACTAGGTAGCTGGATAATCTAGGGAACTAGGTAGCTGGATAATCTAGGGAACTAGGTAGCTGGATAATCTAGGGATCTAGGCAGCTGGATAATCAAGGGATCTAGGTAGCTGGATAATCTAGGGAACTAGGTGGCTGGATAATCTAGGGAACTAGGTAGCTGGATAATCAAGGGAACTAGGTAGCTGGATAATCTAGGGAACTAGGTAGCTGGATAATCTAAGGAACTAGGTAGCTGGATAATCTAGGGATCTAGGCAGCTGGATAATCAAGGGAACTAGGTAGCTGGATAATCTAGGGAACTAGGTGGCTGGATAATCTAGGGAACTAGGTAGCTGATAATCAAGGGAACTAGGTAGCTGGATAATCTAGGGATCTAGGCAGCTGGATAATCAAGGGATCTAGGCAGCTGGATAATCAAGGGAACTAGGTAGCTGGATAATCTAGGGAACTAGGTGGCTGGATAATCTAGGGAACTAGGTTGCTGGATAATCTAGGGATCTAGGCAGCTGGATAATCAAGGGAACTAGGTAGCTGGATAAACTAGGGAACTAGGTAGCTGGATAATCTAGGGAACTAGGCGGCTGGATTATCTAGGGAATTTGGTAGCTGGATAATCTAGGTAACTGGGTAGCTGGATAATCTAGGAAACCAGGCAGTTGGATAATCTAGGGAACTAGGTAGCTGGATAATCTAGGGAACTAGGTAGCTGGATAATCAATGGAACTAGGTAGCTGGATAATCTAGGGAACTAGGTAGCTGGATAATCTAGGGAACTAGGTAGCTGGATAATCTAGGAAACCAGGCAGTTGGATAATCTAGGGAACTAGGTAGCTGGATAATCAAGGGAACTAGGTAGCTGGATACGAAGCTGGATAATCTAGGGAACTAAGCAGTTGGATAATCTAGGCAACCAGGTTTTTGGATAATCTAGGGAACTAGGTGGCTGGATAATCTAGGGATCTAGGCAGCTGGATAATCAAGGGAACTAGGTAGCTGGATAATCTAAGGAACTAGGTAGCTGGATAATCAAGGGAACTAGGTAGCTGGATAATCAAGGGAACTAGGTAGTTGGATAATCTAGGGAACTAGGTAGCTGGATAATCAAGGGAACTAGGTAGCTGGATAATCAAGGGAACTAGGTAGCTGGATAATCTAGGAAACCAGGCAGCTGGATAATCTAGGGAACTAGGTATCTTGATAATCTAGGGATCTACGTATCTTTATAATCTAGGAAACCAGGCAGCTGGATAATCTAGGGAACTGGGTAGCTGGATAATCTAGGGAACTGGGTATCTTGATAATCTAGGGATCTAGGCAGTTGGATAATCTAGGGATCTACGTATCTTTATAATCTAGGAAACCAGGCAGCTGGATAATCTAGGGAACTAGGTAGCTGGATAATCTAGGGAACTGGGTAGCTGGATAATCTAGGGAACTGGGTATCTTGAAAATCTAGGGATCTAGGCAGTTGGATAATCTAGGGAACTAGGTGGCTGGATAATCTAGGGATCTAGGCAGCTGGATAATCTAGGGATCTATGTATCTTGATAATCTAGGGATCTAGGCAGCTGGATAATCTAGGGATCTATGTATCTTGATAATCTAGGGATATAGGTAGCTGGATAATCTAGGGATCTATTTATCTTGATAATCTAGGGACCTAGGCAGCTGGATAATCTAGGGATCTATGTATCTTGATAATCTAGGGATCTAGGCAGCTGGATAATCTAGGGATCTATGTATCTTGATAATCTAGGGATCTAGGCAGCTGGATAATCTAGGGATCTATTTATCTTGATAATCTAGGGATCTATTTATCTTGATAATCTAGGGATCTATTTATCTTGATAATCTAGGGATCTATTTATCTTGATAATCTAGGGATCTATTTATCTTGATAATCTAGGGATCTAGGCAGCTGGATAATCTAGGGATCTATGTATCTTGATAATCTAGGGATCTATGTATCTTGATAATCTAGGGATCTATGTTGCTGGATATGTATGAGCGTCTCCGGCCGGCTGCAGTGGAAGTGTTCTGCGGTGGAACCGTGTCGGTGTACAGTGTGTCGGTGCTGCGGTTCTGCTGGAGGATGTCCAGTGTCTGTGTGTGCTGACCGCTCTCTCTGGTGGTCATTAACGCTCAGCTGAAGGTGTGTGTGCGTCTCTGTGTGAGGTCTGTGATTAACGCTCGGCCGTTAGCGGTGGTCCGACCCCGTCAGGTGGCCGCTTGTTAGCCGGCGTGGCGGTGAGCCAGTGTGTGTATCAGTGCGGGGCGAGTGGGCGTTAAACACTGGACTCAGCGGGCCAGCACCGCTCCAATCAGATAAACGAGTATGATCGATCTGCTCTTCACCGGAGAGGAGGAGGAGGAGGAGAGCACGGCTCTAGATAGTCTTCTATTTCTCACCTTCTTCTTTCTTTCTTTCTGTTTTTGGCTCTACTTTCTCTCCTTTTCTGTCTGTTTCAGTCGTTTTCTTCTCTTTCTCTCTCTCTCGTTTTTTCTGTCTCCTTCTCTTTCCTTTTCTACCCTTACTTCTTTCCCTTCCCTCTTTTTCTTTTCTTTCTTATTTATCCTGTTTTACTCTTCTGCTCTCTCTTTTTCTTCCCGATCAGCCCCCTCATCACCCAGCGCTGTGCTGAGATTAAGGCCAGGTAATGAGCAGGTAAGCGCTGAGCAGGTACCTGTGGGAGATGTGATTTGAGGCATGTGGGTGACTTGCTAGTAAAATTAGCTTCGTAGCTCCAGTCTCTGCTCTAGCGTAGCCCACTGTCTGTCGTTAAGGGGTGGTCACTTTGAGGGGACCCTGATTAGCGGAGACTAGACGATCGAGTCCAGATCTAACCGGACGAAGAGAAGACGCACTGAATTCTATAAACTCAATTAAAGACACATTTACTGATTACACTTTACTGATTACTGAATATTTAGATGATTTAACAGCGTTATTACAGGTTTACAGTTCTGAGTGCTGAACTCTCACTATTACACTATATAACAGTGTTATTACAGGTTTACAGTTCTGAGTGCTGAACTCTCACTATTACACTATATAACAGTGTTATTACAGGTTTACAGTTCTGAGTGCTGAACTCTCACTATTACACTATATAACAGTGTTATTACAGGTTTACAGTTCTGAGTGCTGAACTCTCACTATTACACTATATAACAGTGTTATTACAGGTTTACAGTTCTGAGTGCTGAACTCTCACTATTACACTATATAACAGTGTTATTACAGGTTTACAGTTCTGAGTACTGAACTCTCACCATTACACTATATAACAGTGTTAATACAGGTTTACAGTTCTGAGTACTGAACTCTCACTATTACACTATATAACAGTGTTAATACAGGTTTACAGTTCTGAGTACTGAACTCTCACTAGTACACTATATAACAGTGTTATTACTGGTTTACAGTTCTGAGTACTAAACTCTCACTATTACACTATATAACAGTGTTAATACAGGTTTACAGTTCTGAGTACTAAACTCTCACTATTACACTATATAACCGTGTTAATACAGGTTTACAGTTCTGAGTACTAAACTCTCACTAGTACACTATATAACAGTGTTATTACTGGTTTACATACATATATGGATATATATATAGATCACAGGAAAACATGCTCACTCTCAATCTGTTGGCTGTTTCTAATATGGATAGTGTCCAGTCTGTAGGCCCCCCGGAGGTCAAGGCTGGGTTGTGAACTTTGTGACCTTGGTGTCGTTCCTTCACATCCATACGGCAAATCTAACATGACACACAAGAGCCGTGCACAGAGAAGCAGGACCCAGCAGCGGAGGACAGACAGCGGAGGACAGACAGCGGAGGACAGACAGCGGACGCCACCGCGAACACAGCAGGAATAACAATAGCGCTGGAGCTGTGAAGGTGTGAAGCCTCTCAGTTAAAACGAATTGTATTAGATCATCAGTGGACGTCTTCAGACGTCCCTCTCCACCTTCATCAGGAGGAGAACTGAACTGGACGGAACTGCAGTGATTGGTCGTGTTTGACGGTCGGGCTCCAGGCGAGCGATATGAATGATGCATATTTGCACGTATGCATGTTTTATGAGGAACGCGGCGACAGCACAACAAGGAGAGTAATGCGGTGTGAGGCGGGAACGCACCCTCGCCAGACACTCCATTAATATTTCACACGTGAGCAGCATTAGCTCACAAACCACATTCATCAAGCAGCAATGATAAACGAGTGTACATGTGAATGATGGAGGAGATCTCCCTCTCTCTCACTTTCTCTCTCTCTCTCCCTCCCTCCCTCTCTCGCTCTCTCTCTCCCTATCTCGCTCACTGTCTCTCTCTCTTCCTATCTCTCTCACTTTACCTCTCTCTCTCTCCCTATCTTGCTCTCTGTCTCTCTCTCCCTTTCTCTCTGTCTCTCTATCACTCCATCTCTCTCTCACTCACTCTTGCTTTCTCTCTCTGACTCTCTATCTCTCCATCTCTCTCTTGTTCTCCCTTTCTCTCTCTCTCCAACTCCTGCTCTCTCTCCCTCTCTCCATCTCTCTCTCCCTCCCTCTCTGTCCATCTCTCTCCCTCTCTTTCTTTCTCTCCCCCTCTCTTTCACTCTCTCTCCCTCTTGCTCTCTTTCTCTTTCTGTCTTGCTCTCCCTTTCTCTCTCTCTCCTTCTCTCGCTCCCTCTCTCTCTCCATCTCTCTCTCTCCCTCCGTCTCTGTCCATCTCTCCCTCTCTCTCTCTCTCACCCTCGCTCTGTCTTTCTCTCTCTCTCTCTCTCTCTCTCTCTCTCTCTCTCTCTCACCCACGCTCTGTCTTTCTCTCTCTCTCTCTCACCCTCACTCTGTCTTTCTCTCTCTTTCTCTCTCTCCATCTCTCTCTCCATCTCTCTCTCGCTCCCTTTCACTCCTCCATCTCTCTCTCTCTCTCCCTCTGTCTCTGTCCATCTCTCTCTCTCGCTCTCTCTCACTCCCCCATCTTTCTCTCTCTCCCTCTCTCTCTCTTACGTCCTCAGGAGGACTGATGAAAACAGAAAGGCTCATTAGCCCACCTGTGTGTGGTCATGCTCAGGTAGACGTGTGTGTTATTTTCAGATGTTTGTGGGCTGCAGGGGAGGCTGCACTGCCTGAAAGACCACTTATCCGGCCGTAGCCCCCCGCAGAGCTGGAAATGGTCCGTTCCTGCTGGCGCTGTGGAGTGGAGCCGTCCACACCGGCCTTAAAGGCCTCATTTAACTGTCAACTTTACCCAGTACTTCCAACTGCCTCTTTAGCTTTAGCACTGGAGCTACGAGGCTAATGTAGCTAACAAGTAATGAAAGCTTATGTACACCGATTAGCATCATCATGTCAGTCAAACTGCTAATGAGGAGCCTTGTTGCTGTTAAATACTCAACGTTGTACGTATGTAAAGAAGTGATAACATCTGAAATCTAGACATTATATAAAATTTTAAGTGACCTCATCAAGTGAACACCTTACACTCTACCAATAAGACTCAACCTACCTGTATTATTGCACGCAACATGTAGCATAACATCGTAGAACATGGGTTATTATTCCGACCCAATAACCTGTAAATTATCTGTAATTATAAATATTTTAGGCCTAAACACTAAGCTGGATGTAAACATTGAGCTGAATGTAAACATTGAGCTGGATGTAAACACTGAGCTGGATGTAAACACTAAGCTGGATGTAAACATTGAGCTGGATGTAAACATTGAGCTGAATGTAAACATTGAGCTGAATGTAAACATTGAGCTGGATGTAAACACTGAGCTGGATGTAAACACTAAGCTGGATGTAAACATTGAGCTGGATGTAAACATTGAGCTGAATGTAAACATTGAGCTGGATGTAAACACTGAGCTGGATGTAAACATTGAGCTGGATGTAAACATTGAGCTGAATGTAAACATTGAGCTGGATGTAAACACTGAGCTGGATGTAAACACTAAGCTGGATGTAAACATTGAGCTGGATGTAAACATTGAGCTGGATGTAAACATTGAGCTGGATGTAAACATTGAGCTGGATGTAAACACTGAGCTGGATGTAAACATTGAGCTGGATGTAAACATTGAGCTGGATGTAAACACTGAGCTGGATGTAAACATTGAGCTGAATGTAAACATTGAGCTGGATGTAAACATTGAGCCAGATGTAAACATTGAGCCAGATGTAAACACTGAGCTGGATGTAAACATTGAGCCAGATGTAAACACTGAGCTGGATGTAAACACTGAGCTGGATGTAAACATTGAGCCAGATGTAAACACTGAGCTGGATGTAAACATTGAGCTGGATGTAAACACTGAGCCGGATGTAAACACTGATCTGGATGTAAACATTGAGCTGGATGTAAACACTGAGCTGGATGTAAACATTGAGCTGGATGTAAACACTGAGCTGGATGTAAAGATTGAGCTGGATGTAAACATTGAGCTGGATGTAAACATTGAGCTGGATGTAAACACTGAGCTGGATGTAAACATTGAGCTGGATGTAAACGCTAAGCTGGATGTAAACACTGATCTGGATGTAAACATTGAGCCGGATGTAAACATTGAGCTGGATGTAAACACTGAGCTGGATGTAAACACTAAGCTGGATGTAAACATTGAGCTGGATGTAAACATTGAGCTGGATGTAAACATTGAGCTGGATGTAAACACTGAGCTGGATGTAAACATTGAGCTGGATGTAAACACTGAGCTGGATGTAAACATTGAGCCAGATGTAAACATTGAGCTGGATGTAAACATTTGAGCCGTGTGTGTAATGCTAATATGTAAAGGTGTGTGAAGGGACCCGAAATCCTGCTGACCCAAGAACTCTGACTTTTAAATCACTAGTGCCGGGTTACCGGGGGCGACGCCCAGCAGTGCACACTCACCATATCAATGCTGCCAATAAGCATTCCACAGTAGCTTCATGCTGCGACAGTGTTTAGCTATGCTAACCTACATTAGTCCAGGGTTATAGGTAACAGTGGGTCACAGTGAGTGTTAGAAACCAGATATTTAAGTCTATTAGTGATCCTGAAGACACTGTGCTAATCGTTGAACAGCGTAGCAACCTGTTAGCCACATCACCATGACCTCCTGCACGCTCGACACGCTGCTGCCTCTTCCCATCACTCTGTCTCTGGGGGGCTCACAGCAGAGGGAGCGTGAATGACCCATTAAAACTCGATCTGGACGCCTCCCGCTGCCCACCATGCATTACCTCCGCGTCCATACGCCTCATAAACACGCGCAGGGGAGTATTTAGTGCAATGGAGGAAAACAGACATCACGGCTGATGATCTAAACACATATAGAAGACGAGACGCTTACTACAGAGGAATAAAGTCTGAAACGTATATCATGAGCTTTTCAGATTTTGTGTAAGTATCACTGATTCTGGATCAGTTGTGTGTCACTGATTCTGTATCAGCTGTGTAAGTATCACTGACTCTGTATCAGCTGTGTAAGTATCACTGACTCTGGATCAGTTGTGTGTCACTGATTCTGTATCAGCTGTGTAAGTATCACTGACTCTGTATCAGCTGTGTAAGTATCACTGATTCTGGATCAGCTGTGTAAGTATCACTGACTCTGTATCAGCTGTGTAAGTATCACTGATTCTGGATCAGCTGTGTAAGTATCACTGATTCTGGATCAGCTGTGTAAGTATCACTGACTCTATATCAGCTGTGTAAGTATCACTGATTCTGGATCAGCTGTGTAAGTATCACTGACTCTGTATCAGCTGTGTAAGTATCACTGATTCTGGATCAGCTGTGTAAGAATCACTGACTCTGTATCAGCTGTGTAAGAATCACTGACTCCATATCAGCTGTGTGTCACTGACTCTGTATCAGCTGTGTAAGAATCACTGACTCCATATCAGCTGTGTGTCACTGACTCTGTATCAGCTGTGTAAGTATCACTGATTCTGGATCAGCTGTGTAAGTGTCACTGACTCTGTATGAGCTGTGTAAGTATCACTGATTCTGGATCAGCTGTGTAAGTATCACTTACTCTGTATCAGCTGTGTAAGTATCACTGATTCTGGATCAGCTGTGTAAGTATCACTGACTCTGTATCAGCTGTGTAAGAATCACTGACTCTGGATCAGCTGTGTGTCACTGGCTCTGTATCAGCTGTGTAAGTATCACTGACTCTGGATCAGCTGTGTAAGTATCACTGATTCTGGATCAGCTGTGTGTCACTGACTGTGTATCAGCTGTGTAAGTATCACTGACTCTGTATCAGCTGTGTAAGTATCACTGCCTCTGGATCAGCTGTGTAAGTATTACTGACTCTGGATCAGCTGTGTAAGTATCACTGACTCTGTATCAGCTGTGTAAGTATCACTGCCTCTGGAACAGCTGTGTAAGTATCACTGACTCTGTATCAGCTGTGTAAATATCACTGCCTCTGGAACAGCTGTGTAAGTATCACTGACTCTGTATCAGCTGTGTAAGTATCACTGCCTCTGGAACAGCTGTGTAAGTATCACTGACTCTGTATCAGCTGTGTAAGTATCACTGACTCTGTATCAGCTGTGTAAATATCACTGCCTCTGGAACAGCTGTGTAAGTATCACTGACTCTGTATCAGCTGTGTAAGTATCACTGACTCTGTATCAGCTGTGTACATATCACTGCCTCTGGAACAGCTGTGTAAGTATCACTGACTCTGTATCAGCTGTGTAAGTATCACTGACTCTGTATCAGCTGTGTAAATATCACTGCCTCTGGAACAGCTGTGTAAGTATCACTGACTCTGTATCAGCTGTGTAAGTATCACTGACTCTGTATCAGCTGTGTAAGTATCACTGACTCTGGATCAGCTGTGTAAGTATCACTGACTCTGTATCAGCTGTGTAAGTATCACTGACTCTGTATCAGCTGTGTAAGTATCACTGACTGTATCAGCTGTGTAAGAATCACTGACTCTATATCAGTTGTGTGTCACTGACTCTGTATCAGCTGTGTAAGAATCACTGACTCTATATCAGTTGTGTGTCACTGACTCTGTATCAGCTGTGTAAGAATCACTGACTCTATATCAGTTGTGTGTCACTGACTCTGTATGAGCTGTGTAAGTATCACTGACTCTGTATCAGCTGTGTAAGTATCACTGACTCTGTATCAACTGTGTAAGAATCACTGACTCTGTATCAGCTGTGTAAGTATCACTGACTCTGTATCAGCTGTGTAAGTATCACTGACTCTGTATCAACTGTGTAAGAATCACTGACTCTGTATCAGCTGTGTAAGTATCACTGATTCTGGATCAGCTGTGTAAGTATCACTGACTCTGTATCAGCTGTGTAAGTATCACTGATTCTGGATCAGCTGTGTAAGTATCACTGACTCTGTATCAGCTGTGTAAGAATCACTGACTCTGTATCAGCTGTGTAAGTATCACTGATTCTGGATCAGCTGTGTAAGTATCACTGACTCTGTATCAGCTGTGTAAGTATCAGCTGTGTAAGTATCACTGACTCCGGATCAGCTGTGTAAGTATCACTGACTCTGTATCAGTTGTGTAAGAATCACTGACTCTGTATCAGTTGTGTAAGAATCACTGACTCTGTATCAGTTGTGTAAGTATCACTGACTCTGTATCAGCTGTGTAAGTATCACTGACTCTGTATCAGCTGTGTAAGTATCACTGACTCTGTATCAGTTGTGTAAGAATCACTGACTCTGTATCAGTTGTGTAAGTATCACTGACTCTGTATCAGCTGTGTAAGTATCACTGACTCTGTATCAGCTGTGTAAGTATCACTGACTCTGTATCAGCTGTGTAAGTATCACTGACTCTGGATCAGCTGTGTAAGAATCACTGACTCTGGATCAGCTGTGTAAGTATCATTGACTCTGTATCAGCTGTGTGTCACTGACTCTGGATCAGCTGTGTAAGAATCACTGACTCTGGATCAGCTGTGTAAGTATCATTGACTCTGTATCAGCTGTGTGTCACTGACTCTGGATCAGCTGTGTAAGTATCATTGACTCTGTATCAGCTGTGTGTCACTGACTCTGGATCAGCTGTGTAAGAATCACTGACTCTGGATCAGCTGTGTAAGTATCACTGACTCTGTATCAGCTGTGTAAGTATCACTGACTCTGGATCAGCTGTGTAAGAATCACTGACTCTGGATCAGCTGTGTAAGTATCATTGACTCTGTATCAGCTGTGTGTCACTGACTCTGGATCAGCTGTGTAAGAATCACTGACTCTGGATCAGCTGTGTAAGTATCATTGACTCTGTATCAGCTGTGTAAGTATCACTGACTCTGTATCAGTTGTGTAAGAATCACTGACTCTGTATCAGTTGTGTAAGTATCACTGACTCTGTATCAGCTGTGTAAGTATCACTGACTCTGTATCAGCTGTGTAAGTATCACTGACTCTGTATCAGCTGTGTAAGTATCACTGACTCTGGATCAGCTGTGTAAGTATCATTGACTCTGTATCAGCTGTGTGTCACTGACTCTGGATCAGCTGTGTAAGAATCACTGACTCTGGATCAGCTGTGTAAGTATCATTGACTCTGTATCAGCTGTGTGTCACTGACTCTGGATCAGCTGTGTAAGTATCATTGACTCTGTATCAGCTGTGTGTCACTGACTCTGGATCAGCTGTGTAAGAATCACTGACTCTGGATCAGCTGTGTAAGTATCACTGACTCTGTATCAGCTGTGTAAGTATCACTGACTCTGGATCAGCTGTGTAAGAATCACTGACTCTGGATCAGCTGTGTAAGTATCATTGACTCTGTATCAGCTGTGTGTCACTGACTCTGGATCAGCTGTGTAAGAATCACTGACTCTGGATCAGCTGTGTAAGTATCATTGACTCTGTATCAGCTGTGTGTCACTGACTCTGGATCAGCTGTGTAAGTATCATTGACTCTGTATCAGCTGTGTGTCACTGACTCTGGATCAGCTGTGTAAGTATCACTGACTCTGTATCAGCTGTGTAAATATCACTGACTCTGTATCAGCTGTGTAAGTATCACTGACTCTGTATCAGCTGTGTAAGAATCACTGACTCTGTATCAGCTGTGTGTCACTGACTCTGTATCAGCTGTGTGTCACTGACTCTGTATCAGTTGTGTAAGTATCACTGATTCTGGATCAGCTGTGTAAGTATCACTGACTCTGTATCAGCTGTGTAAGTATCACTGACTCTGTATCAGCTGTGTAAGAATCACTGACTCTGGATCAGCTGTGTAAGAATCACTGACTCTGGATCAGCTGTGTAAGAATCACTGACTCTGGATCAGCTGTGTAAGTATCACTCAGTAGGGATGAGACCGACCCAGAGTGAATACCCTCTATACTGGGACAAGTAGTTACTACAAGGAACCAAGATACAATCCTAAACTAGGATGGAGCTACCTGACCTCCTTCAGAGGGGACATATGAAGAAGTGATAGGAATACCTGAAGAAGGCATGGGGACCTCTGAAGGAGGAATGCGGCTACCTGAAGGAGAGTTGGGCCTACATAAAGAACGTAAGACACTGCACTAAAAGGGGTGAAGCTACCTGATGTATCTAAGTCACTCCTCTAGAAAGGGGTGGAGCTAATGGAAGGAACCAAACAATAATGATGAAGGCTACACAAAGGAACCCAGACACAAACCAAAATAGGAGCTACTTAAAGCGGTCAGGTCACCCTAAAGGGGGTGGGGCTTGTGAAAATATTGTCAGGATCCAATCACTACCCAAAAAGCGGAAAGCAAATGATTAGATCTAACGCGATACCCTATAAGGGCGTGGTTGCTGGGGGGGGCTTGTGAAGAAAACAAACAGAACTAGTAGAACGTTTCCCATAAACCAGGTCCTGAATGTAAACGAGGTTTAATTAGTGTGTAAAAGTGAGCTGGTGTGGGCGTGACGGCTCTATCTGGACAGTAGCCGGTGTGGTGGACAGCGGGAGGTCAGTGGGAGAACTCAGTGGGTTTCAGCAGAAAATAAATCACAGTTAGAGTCTCTGGCGTCTGCAGTAAATTGAATCTTGCTTTAATGCTCTGGTTGTGCTCAGACAGCCTGACGTCACCGTGTGCCTGTGTAGGTATGTGGTGTAAAGGCTCTGGGGGTAAATTAAGTTTAGCTGAAGGTGGAAGCAGTAAATCTGAGCCTTAATTTTACTAAGTGCTTCAGTGAAACCCGACACACACACACACACACACACACACACTTTTAGAGTCCTATGTATATTTCTTTTATTCGTGATCAGAATCAGAATCAGATTTTGTTTTTGTTCACCAAATACAGGACGAACAAGGAAATTCTCTTAACACAGCCTTCTCTCTCTCTCTCTCTCTCTCTCTCTCTCTCTCTCTATATATATATATATATATATATATATATATATATATATATATATATATATATATATATATATATATATATATAAATACATATAGTGCAGTGGGGTAGTGGTACATTGGGATAGTGGTACATTGGGGTAGTGGTGCAGTGGGATAGTAGTACATTGGGGTAGTGGTGGATTGGGATAGTGGTACATTGGGGTAGTGGTGCAGTGGGATAGTGATACATTGGGGTAGTGGTGCAGTGGGATAGTGATACATTGGGGTAGTGGTGCAGTGGGATGAAGTTACATTGTGCAGTGGGATAGTAGTACATTGGGGTAGTGGTGGATTGGGATAGTAGTACATTGGGGTAGTGGTGGATTGGAGTAGTGGTGCAGTGGGATAGTGATACATTAGGGTAGTGGTGCAGTGGGATAGTGATACATTGGGGTAGTGGTGCAGTGGGATAGTGGTACATTGGGGTAGTGGTGCAGTGGGATAGTGATACATTGGGGTAGTGGTGCAGTGGGATAGTGGTACATTGGGGTAGTGGTGCAGTGGGATAGTGGTACATTGGGATAGTGGTGCAGTGGGATAGTAGTACATTGGGGTAGTGGTGCAGTGGGATAGTGGTACATTGGGATAGTGGTGCAGTGGGGGTAGTGGTACATTGGGGTAGTGGTGCAGTGGGGCAGTGGTAGATTGGGGTAGTGGTGCAGTGGGGTAGTGGTAGATTGGGGCAGTGATGCAGTGGGGTAGTGGTACATTGGGGTAGTGGTGCAGTGGGGTAGTGGTAGATTGGGGTAGTGGTGCAGTGGGATAGTGGTAGATTGGGGTAGTGGTGCAGTGGGGTAGTGGTGCAGTGGGGTAGTGGTAGATTGGGGTAGTGGTGCAGTGGGGTAGTGGTGCAGTGGGGTAGTGGTAGATTGGGGTAGTGGTGCAGTGGGGTAGTGGTGCAGTGGGGTAGTGGTAGATTGGGGTAGTGGTGCAGTGGGGTAGTGGTGCAGTGGGGTAGTGGTAGATTGGGGTAGTGGTGCAGTGGGGTAGTGGTGCAGTGGGGTAGTGGTAGATTGGGGTAGTGGTGCAGTGGGGTAGTGGTAGATTGGGGTAGTGGTGCAGTGGGGTAGTGGTGCAGTGGGGTAGTGGTACATTGGGGTAGTGGTGCAGTGGGGTAGTGGTACATTGGGGTAGTGGTGCAGTGGGGTAGTGGTAGATTGGGGTAGTGGTGCAGTGGGGTAGTGGTGCAGTGGGGTAGTGGAATCTGAGCAGACATCTGGTTGAAGCTGTGAGCCGTGAGAACACTGCAACTTTAGTACTCATTACAGTAAAACCACACGTACTAACTTCTAGTTCACCTCTCTCTCTCTCTCTCTCTCTCTATCCCTGTCTCTCTCTCTCTCTCTCTCTATCCCTCTCTCTCTCGCTCTCTCTCTCTCTCTCTCTCTCTCTCTCTCTCTCTATCCCTGTCTCTCTCTCTCTCTCTCTCTATCCCTCTCTCTCTCGCTCTCTCTCTCTCTCTCTCTATCTCTCTCTATCCCTGTCTCTCTCTCTCTCTCTCTCTCTCTCTCTCTCTCTCTCTATCCCTGTCTCTCTCTCTCTCTCTCTCTATCCCTCTCTCTCTCGCTCTCTCTCTCTCTCTCTCTCTCTCTCTCTCTCTCTCTCTCTATCCCTGTCTCTCTCTCTATATATACCTGTCTCTCTCTCTCTCTCTCTCTCTCTCTCTCTCTCTCTCTCTCTCTATCCCTGTCTCTCTCTCTCTCTCTCTATACCTGTCTCTCTCTCTCTCTCTCTCTCTCTCTCTCTCTCTATCCCTGTCTCTCTCTCTCTCTCTCTCTATCCCTCTCTCTCTCTCTCTCTCTCTCTCTCTATCTATCCCTGTCTCTCTCTCTCTCTCTCTCTCTCTCTCTCTCTCTCTCTCTCTCTCTATCCCTGTCTCTCTCTCTCTCTCTCTATCCCTGTCTCTCTCTCTCTCTCTCTATCCCTCTCTCTCTCTCTCTCTCTCTCTCTATCCCTGTCTCTCTCTCTCTCTCTCTCTCTCTCTCTCTCTCTCTCTCTCTCTCTCTCTATCCCTGTCTCTCTCTCTCTCTCTCTCTCTCTCTCTCTCTCTCTCTCTCTCTCTCTCTCTCTCTCTATATCTGTCTCTCTCTCTCTATCCCTGTCTCTCTCTCTGTTTCTCTCTCTCTCTCTCTCTATCCATGTCTCTCTCTCTGTCTCTCTCTGTCTCTCCCTCTCTCTCTCTCTCTCTCTCTCTCTGCCTCTCTCTCTCTCTATCCCTGTCTCTCTCTCTGTCTCTCTCTCTATCTCTCTCTATCCCTCTCTCTCTCTCTCTCTCTCTCTCTCTCTCTCTCTGTCTCTCTCTGTCTCTCCCTCTCTCTCTCTCTCTCTCTCTCTCTCTCTCTCTCTGCCTCTCTCTCTCTCTATCCCTGTCTCTCTCTCTGTCTCTCTCTCTATCTCTCTCTATCCCTGTCTCTCTCTCTCTCTCTCTCTCTCTCTCTCTCTCTCCCTGTCTCTCTCTCTGTCTCTCTCTCTATCTCTCTCTATCCCTGTCTCTCTCTCTCTCTCTCTCTCTCTCTCTCTATCTCTCTCTATCCCTGTCTCTCTCTCTCTCTCTCTCTCTCTCTCTCTCTCTCTCTGTCTCTCTATCCCTGTCTCTCTCCATTTTCGTCCACTCT
>CM038711.1:1872193-1874693 GCA_021613375.1 Megaleporinus macrocephalus | reverse complement strand
GCCCCTGCCCCTGCTCCTGCCCCTGCTCCTGCTCCTGCTCCTGCTCCTGCTCCTGCTCCTGCTCCTCCGCCTCAGATTGCCTCAGAAGGAAACAGAAGGAGGACAACAGCGGGAATGACACGGGCTATAAATTTCTCAGATAGTCACAGATTTTTCCGGAGGTTAATCAGTTGTCGTTTTTCACCCAAATTCTCTCCGTCACGGTTCCGATAGCAGCTGTGTGTGGTGACTCAGAGAGTGTGTGCGGGGTCAGTCGGTGTGTGTGTGGTTATCTCCCTGCGATCGGAGCGATGGTGTCACACCGCAGGGCTGAGGATTTGCACAATTATCCGTACAATTGTCACAGCCAATGAGCCGGCAGCGTGTTTAGTCTGTGTTTATAGATCAGCGCGTGTGATACGGTGTCAGAACCTACAGCAGCAGGTCTGAGTAGCAGTTTAGTTCAACAGACCACACGACCCAGAGGTTCTGAGCTGGAGCGGTTCCGGTGGCTTTTCCACACGGACACGCTCCGACATGGAATTCCAAAGTGCACTTAGATAACCGTACTGGGGGCCACAGAACCGATCAGTGGTCCAACATAGCGACAGCGCTATTCGCTGATTGGTAAGCTCTGAGTTACAGAAGATTTACTGACGCAAGCAACGTTAGCAACCACCCGGGACACCATAGCAGCCATGTCACAACATCATAGCAACCACCTAGCAACCCCCTAGTAACCCCCAGCTGGGATAAAATAGTAACTGCCTAGCAATGCCATAGCAACCAGCTGAAACATCCTAGCAACCACCTAGCAACTGCCAAACAACTCTATAGCAAACAGCTGGAATACAATAGCAACAGCCTAACAACACCCTAGCAGCACCATAGCAACCATCTGGGATACCATAGCAGCCGCTGAGCAAAACCCTAGCAACCAGCTGGGATACCCAAGCAACCGCCCTGACCAAAGATAATTCTATTAGCAGCACAAGGAACTACACACTGTAATACACAATTACACAAAGCTACACACTGTAATGCACAATTACACAAAGCTACACACTGTAAGGCACAATTACACAAAACTACAGACTTGAATACACAATTACACAAAGCTACACACTGGAATACACAATTACACAAAGCTCCACACTGGAATACACAATTACACAAAGCTACACACTGTAATACACAATTACACAAAGCTACACACTGGAATACACAATTACACAAAGCTCCACACTGGAATACACAATTACACAAAGCTACACACTGTAATACACAATTACACAAAGCTACACACTGGAATACACAATTACACAGTAAACAATACTACACACTGTAATACACAATTACACAGTAAACAATACTACACACTGTAATGCACAATTACACAAAGCTACACATTGTAATACACAATTACACAAAACTACACACTGTAAAACACAATTACACAATAAACAATACTACACACTGTAATACACAATTACACAAAGCTACACACTGGAATACACAATTACATAAAGCTACACACTGCAATACACAATTACACAAAACTACACACTAAAACACAATAAACAATAAACAATACTACACACTGTAATACACAATTACACAAAACTACACACTGTAATACACAATTACACAAAGCTACACACTGTAATACACAATTACACAATAAACAATACTACACACTGGAATACACAATTACACAAAACTACACACTGTAATACACAATTACACAATACTACACACTGTAATACACAATTACACAAAACTACACACTGTAATACACAATTACACAATAAACAATACTACACACTGGAATACACAATTACACAATTACACAATTACACAAAGCTACACACTGGAATACCAGCCCTTTATTTGTTTATTTCTGGAATCATATGTGAAAACTATAAACCGTTCAGGAAGTTTTTCGTTTCAATAAAGCTATTTGTAGTTTTTTACGTGACTGTGTCTGAGTTGGGGGAATGAGTTTGATGGCACTGCGCGTCTCCTGCTGCTACAGAAAGTGGTTCCTCCTCATTAACTCCTCCAGCACTTCTCCTCCTCTTCAGATCTGCTCTCGACAACGAACAGCATCTCCAACTAGAAACACTGGATATACGGTCTGAACACAATTTCACTCTTTATGAAGCGTTTTGTAAGTATGATGTCATAAACAGGTTTGTATAATTTACTCTCTGACTGTGAGGAATATTAGATTCTCTCCCTTCAGTTAATATGATTCTACACGCCAACATATGGGTTTCAGCCGGGCAGCGTTGGACTGGATTATGGATTACGCTGGCGGGGATTGGCAGGGGGAAGTGACCGAGGGCTTATGTTGATCTGAATTGGAACAGAGCCATTCGCTCTCTCTACAATCAGGGCTGTGTTTAGTTTGATGGAGTGCCAGCAACCCACTACAGAGTGTGTGTGTCTGTGTGTGTGTGTGTGTGTGTGTGTGTGTGTGTGTGTGTGTGTGTGTGTGTGTGTGTGTGTGTGTGTGTGT